>OZ026500.1:10853357-11030368 GCA_964019985.1 Aurelia sp. 4 Dawson et al 2005 | reverse complement strand
CCCATCTCCCAAAAAGCAAATAACCCTCCCGAAGGTGGGGTTGGAAGGAAAACCTGCATTTTTCCCGCCACAGAACACAAAGTGAGGAAATGAAATGAAACGAAGCAAAGTGTTCCCCCCAACCCCAAACCAAGAGGAGAGAAACAGCGCAAGACTCCAAGCCAAATAGGGTCGAAGCGAAAATAAGATGAGGAAATGCAGCCCCTGTAAGCGATAGCTAAAATGATACCTCGAAATACTTGCATACTGCTTTGTTTTATACTGCTTTGGAACCATGCCGCATGCACGACTATCAATGAACACGCAGATGATGAAAAACGTTGCATCTCTAGAGAGTTAAAACAAAGGTAGTCTAAATTGCCAGATTTGTAAATCTGTAACAAGAACAATACAAAGCATGTTCGTTGCTTTAACTCCGATTAGAATTTCATTCTAATCGTCATGAAATTTCCATGGGCGATTCTGACACGTGAAGAACGTTTCATACTTACTAATTCTATGTTTTGAAGCAATTAGAATGTTTATCTTGGTGTCTTTTCTTGTTTCATTTCATTTAATTTAATTTCATTTCATTTTGAATTCTTTATACAGGGTAAAGTCTACAATAACAATTGATTTACAAGCTGCCCTGTTAAAAACCTAATTACAAAAGTTACATAAGCAAATAAATAGATAAATAGAAAGACCCTAAAAATACGTTAATGAAAAAGAAAATTAAAATTTGAACAGAAACGGTTACATCCTGCCAAAGTGGCGTCATAAAAAGGACTGATATTCATAATTTGTGCTTGAAAGCCAAAAATGTGCTTGCTTGTTTTGCCTCATTGCTAAGGTTGTTTCAAATACGTGCTCCTCTAAATTCGAAGCTTTTCTGTCCTGAAGACGTTTTGAACAGAGGAATGCGTAGATCAGTATTGGAATTGCGTAGCATCCTACTTTGAGTATCAGACAGCCTATGAAATAGCCCTTTTAAGTAATCGGGAGCCTCATTGTGGAGAGCCTTGTAAACACCCTTTCCAGTTTCTGACTCAATTAGCTCCTGAATAGTAGGCCACCCAAGTTTTTGTATTAAAGGCTGGGAATGGGCGTCATAAGGACTGTTTGTAACTATCCTCGCTGCCCGGTTTTGTAATTTCTGTAGCTTCTGTAGAGCTGTAATATCAGCAGCCCCCCAGACGGGACAGCAGTATCGGAAGTGCGGCTCAACAAGGCTTTTGTACATCGCTTGTACAGTTACTAAAGGGAGGTATTTAGCATAACGAAGCATTCCTAGACCGCGGGAAACCTTTTTTGTTATAGTGACTAAATGCTCATCCCAGTTAAGAAATTGGTCGACCTGGACACCCAAATATTTTGCGCTGGTTATGATAGAGATTGCATCGTCTCCAATATGGAGGAATGGTTTTTGGTTGTCAGGTTGCTCAACCGCTCTAATTTTGTACCTGCTACCTATCAAAATACTTTGTGTTTTAGCAACGATAAGAGATAACTTGTTCTCATCCAGCCATGACTTGAGAGACTGAGGTCTTTGTTTACTGCATTGTTGATCGAGGAAATAGATTTCGAGGAGTAGTAGATGATTGTATCATCAGCGTACATATTAACGTTTGAAGAATCGAGTGCTAAGGGTAAATCGTTGATATAGATCAGGAAAAGTAAGGGACCTAAGCAAGGGCCCTGAGGAACCCCAAAATTAATGTTATCTCGTTTCGACACATGCCCGTTCACCTTACAGCATTGTTTGCGATTGTCTTGGTAAGACTGAAACCAGTTAAATTCTTTACTGGCGAGACCATACACTCTTAATTTTTTATAAGAGTATTTGATGATCAACAGTGTCGAAGGCCTTTTTGAGGTCAATAAAAGTTACTGACGTATACTGCCCTTTGTCTAAATTGAGATACCAGTCATTAGTGCACTTTAATAAGCTAGTTAATACTGAATGAAACAGTCGAAACCCTGATTGCCCAGTGAAGAGTAGGTGATTATTACTAAGATATGTATATAGCTGGTCATAAATAAGTTTCTCGAAGAGTCGAGACACAACAGGTAATACCGAAATTGGTCTGTAATTGGAGTTTTCACTCGATGAGCCATCCTTGTAACACTTGTAGATAGGAGCCACCCTAGCAACTTTCCAGTTGTCAGGGAATTGCCCTGTAGACAAGGATACGTTGAATATTTGGCACAGTCCGTTCGCTAATATGGGCATACTTTCCTTAAGAAAGAAACTAGATATATTGTCCATGCCAAAGCCTTGAGATGACTTGAGTTTCGACATGGCTTTGATAAGATCCTCAGCATTTACAGGCGAAAAACTAAACTTACTCTTATGAGCAGTCTGACTACTTATAAACGAGTTAATCTTTTTAGGAATTTTCTTACAAAGCTGTTCCCCTACATTACAAAAGTACTTATTCATCGATTCTGCTATCAAGTCGGTCTTAGTGATCGTCTCTTCATCAACTCTCAACGAAGTAATATTTGTTGTCTTCGAACGTTTATTGATTAGCTTATTTATAGTGGCCCAAGTTTCTTTGATATTTCCTTCGCAAGAATGAATCTTGTCAGTTAAGTACCTCTTCTTATGCCTTGTATTTAGTGCATTTGCTTTGCTCCGAATTTTTTTGTATGCCTTCATTAACAGGACAGATTTAGATTTAATGGCTGCTGCTTTTAGCCTGTCTCGCGTTCTGAACATATTCTTCAAGTCAGGGGTTAGTCACGGTGCAAATTTATCTGATACTCTTCGCTCTCTTAGGGGTGCATGTTTCTCAATTATCAAAGAGAGCATGTTAGTCCAGTTTTGCACCACTACATTGATGTCTTGGCTGCAAGTAAGAATTTGCTGCCAATCGACATTTGCTAGATCCTTAAGAAAGAGCTCTTCGTTGAAGTTTTTCATCTGCCGAGTTTTGATCATTTTATGATTACAGGGTATGTAACCGCGGAACTTTCGAATGGCATAAACCAAATAGTGATCACTAAGTGCCAATTTGAGAACACCAGATTCGATGATGTTAGATTCAACATTAACAGCTATGTGATCAATTATAGTAGATGTGTCAATAGTCTCTCTGGTAGGTTCACTTATCAGCTGCGTTAACCCAAAAGAGTTATACAAGTCAGCTAATCGATTAATATTATTAGGTAGATTATTAGTGGAGGATTCAAGCATCTTATTGCTAAAATCACAGTTTGTATCCCCCAGGAGAATTATTTCTTTATCTTCAGATTCAAGAAATCTTAGAACACTTTCTAGGTTCTCGAATGTTTCTATCGTAGCAGATGGTGGTCTGTACCAAGAAAGTACAAGGTAGGGTTTGGCTTTAGGAGGCTTTATTTCCACACAAATCATTTCCAAGGTGGAAATCGGAATATCATCACGTTTGGAGCACTCAAAAGTATTCCTGCAATAGATTGCAACACCTCCCCCATTGCGATTACGATCAAGCCTCTCAAACCTGTACCCTTCAATTTCTAGTTGCCTATCGGAAATATCCTTGTCAAGTTTTGTCTCATTGAGGGCAAGAATATGAATATCTTTTTCCTTAACAAGCCACTTGTAATGAGAGACTATTGACATTATGGATGCGATAACCACACCATTTTTTGCTCCAAGTTTGACAACAGATCCTTGAGCGTTATCACTATGATTTTTTTGGTCTTTATTGCTATAGAATCAAGCCTTTTCTAGATATTTATTAAAATTGTTAGCAAGATACGAGTTACCTTTCTTATTTAAGTGTAACTTTTTCATCCCCAAGCAAGATACATCGAGGTTGCTGTTATCAATAAATTCAATTTGATTCCTCATGCAGAGGGTTTTCAGGCCATTGTTTAAACTAGAAACTTTATTTGGCATTCCATTTTTATCTTTCCTTGTAACCACTGACGATACGACTATGTCGGTATCCTTTGATTCACTTCGCAGGATATCCATCACCTCTTGCAGCTTTCCTTGGGTGTTTACACCATTTGTCAAGTCGTTTGTTCCGATGTGTAAAATGACCATATTTGGTTTTCTTCTCGCAACTGGCTTAATGTGATCTACCAAGTCTTCAGTAGTCGCTCCAGGATGTGGGCGCACTTTCACTATGTGGTTCTTCTTAGTCAAACCTTTTTCACTTATTCCATTTAGGATAGAGTCCCCAACAATAATCACTCTTTTCTTTTCATGTTTATCTTCATTTTTTCTCTCACCACTTTCATCCAGATTAATCTTTTTTACAGTGTTGATTTCAATACCTGTTGACTCCGTGGATTTGTTGTTGTTGTTTTTCACAATTGAGCTATTCTTCGATTAAGCTTCTTTGTTCGGCGCGGGTTGCAGGTTGGCAGTTGATCTCATGGAGCATGTACTTCGGAGCTGGTAGCTGTAGGCCTAAGGGGCCTTTCAAAGGAATTTTCTAGAAGCTTCCGAATAATTTCCTGCTTTTCCGACAACTCCCGTTCCAAAGAAAATATTCTTTCGTGAAGGCTCCTAATAAGTGCTTCTTGCACAACCTCAATTCTGTCCTCGGATGTTTGTTTGGGGCTTTCTTTGGACTTTGGGGCAATTTGTGCTTTGAGCGACAAAATCTCAGCGTGACTGAATCGTTTGAAATCTTCAAAATCACGCTGAATGGCATCCAAGGTAGTCGAGCTGTTAGCTTCGTGGAGGTGCTCAGGCTGTGTCATAGAAGCTTGTCCATCTTGACAAGGCGTAACGGATGGATTTTTAATACGATAGGATTGCTTGTTGTTAGAGACTGTTGTATAAATCCTACCTAGATCTTCGGCGTGTTTCAGCGTAGCGATGGTCTTCTCCATGGGCCATCCGAATTCTGAAAAACATGCATTGGCGATGTTTTCTAGGTAAAGACCTTGCTTCTTTTGCTGGGAAACAATATCGAAGCTTTGAATTACTTTGGCAACAACCTCTTCTCTATCTTCAAGTTGATTTATTTGTATTTCTTCCATTTTATGAGAGCTTTAAAAAACACGTCTGACCTCTCGCAATGACAACGACAATTGATCTTCTTCCTAAGCTCTTTCAATGTTAATGATTTTATACTTTCCAAATAAGTCCTTAGGTGCAAACTGGGAGATATTGCATTTATCACCCCATCAATTATGTCAGCCTCTGAATAACCCTTCTGCAAAGCACTCTCTATTTTTTTACTTAGGCTTGAGAAGGGTAGGCGATTCTTTTCACTTGATATAAATTCTTGTATATTTTATATTTTCATATTTCATATTTGAATCTTTTAAGGAGGGTAGCCCTTCGGCAGAAGCCGTTTTTCAAGGGGCCCTCCGATAAAAACTTAATTCATTTTCATTTTCATTTTCATTTATTTTCACAGGGTAAATACATTCAGTAACTATGGTATCTACTGTTTTACAATGTGCCCTGCTTTAAAACCCTAACTTACTTAATTACATGAATTAATTAAGATTAAAATCCAATACATAAGAAAGAAAAGTATAAAAAGAAAGGTGACTCTGGAGTCAAAAATGTGGCTGATGTTGATTTCAATCATCAACTTCTTTGATCTTTCAAAAAAGATTTTAATTTCGTCTTGAAAGCAGCTAGCGAAGGAGCAGTTTTTATTTCAAGGCTTAATTGATTCCAAACAGTAACCCCTCGATACGAAAAGCTTCGCTGCCCATTTGAGGTTTTACAAAAAGGAATCCTGAGGTCAGTGCTGGTATTACGTAAAGTCCGATTGCAAGACTCGGACAATTTTTGAAACATCGACTTCATATAGGGAGGTACAAGCCCATGCAAGGCTTTATATACCATGCAGGCTGTCTCGAAGTCAATCATCTCGTTAACTGTTGTTAACCATCCTAGTTTTGATATTAATGGCAGCGATGCATGGTCAACGGGACTGTTTGTCACGACACGAGAAGCCCGATTTTGTAGCTTTTGCAATTTTCTTAGAGCGGTATCACCAGCACAACCCCAGACAGAGCAGCAGTATCTAAAGTGCGACTCTACTATGCTGAAGTACATCCTTTGTATGGTTTGCAGTGAAAGATATCTCTTAGCATACTTGAGCATTCCAATTCCTCTTGAAATCTTACCGATAGCAACGTTGATTTGCTCTTTCCAGTTTAATGACGGATCGATTTGAACCCCAAGATATTTTATATTTCCAGTGGATTCGATCTCATAGTCATTTATTTGAAAGAGGGGAAAACTGTTTGAATCATTGCTATCTAGTCTTCTGAGGTTTGGTACAGTACCAAGGATCATGCTCTGAGTTTTAGCCACATTAAGAGACAATTTATTCCCCTGAAGCCACGAACTAAGATTCTGAAGATCTGAGTTGATGGCATTGCACAGGTCAGAGACAGATTTCGAGGAATAGGAAGTGCTTGTGTCATCTGCATACATTGTGACCTTAGTTCTTTGTAAGGCAAACGGCAAGTCATTGATATAGATAAAAAATAAGAGTGGACCAAGGCAAGAGCCCTGAGGAACTCCACACTGGATGTCTTGTATTTCAGAAGTTTTGCCATTTACCTTACAGCATTGCTTCCTACTACTTAGGTATGATATGAACCAGTCGAACTCCACGCCTTCCGCTCCATAGAAACGCAGCTTAGCCATGAGAATATCGTGATCCACTGTGTCAAAGGCTTTCTTTAAGTCGATGAAAGTGACTCCAGAAAAGAGTCCCTTGTCAAAATTTAGATACCAGTCATTTGTACACGTCAGTAAGCATGTCAATACGGAGTGAAATAATCTGAAACACGACTGGTCTGAGTAGAAAAATTCATTCTCAGTAAAATAATTATATACCTGATATATAATTAATACAGAAGACTATCTTTTCAAATAATCGTGAGACTACAGGAAGCACAGAAATAGGTCTATAGTTAGATCTATCTTCGGTGGAGCCATCTTTGTAGATAGGAGAGACCCTCGCAATCTTCCAGTTTCCTGGAAAGCAACCTCGTGAAATGAACATATTGAATATACTACATAATGATGGTGCAAGAACAGGTACAATTGTACAATTACAATATACCGATAAAAATAATAAGTCACTAATATATAAAAACCATAATTTAAAAGCCTATTTACAATTAAACAATATATACAGTGGAGAGTGAAAGTTAACCCATTATTGATTTCTTAAAACCATTCAGGGAGGATGCCGTTTTAGACTCAGCAGGAAGGCTATTCCATAGTTTAGCTCCCCGGAAAGAGAAGCATTTTTGCCCATTTGCTGAATTTTTCTTTGGCAACCTTAAAATCAGTATCAGTGTTCCGGAGGTTGCGGGAGGAGCAAGCAGAGTTTTTGGTGAACAGGTTACACAGGTATTGTGGAGCCAGACCATTGAGCGACTTGAAGACCATTGTTCTAGACTCATTACCAATGAGTTCTTCAATGGTCTTCCAGCCCAACTCCACAATAAGTGGTCTGCTAGGGGTGTCAAAACTGCTATTTGCAATGATTCTAGCAGCACGATTTTGGAGCTCCTGCAGCTGGCTGATGTCTGTAGATCCAGCACAACCCCAGACAGAACAACAGTATCGAAAGTGGGGCTCAACAATACCGGTGTAAAGAGTTTTCAAACTAGCCAAAGGCAGAAAGGATTTAGCGTGTCTATCGCCCGGGAGACCTTCATACAAACTGCCTTAATTTGCTCCTTCCAGTCTAAAGAGCAATCGATTTGCAGTCCAAGGTACTTTGTCGTTTGAACTACTTCGAGTTCATTGTCGCGTATTTTTAGTTCCAAGGCTTCACTTCGACTTTTGAGAGAGTTGTGTTTCTGCTTGGTGGATATGAGCATTGAATGAGTTTTTGCCACATTCAAAGAAAGCTTATTGCCTTGCAGCCAAGTCTCCAGTTTCCTCAGATCGCCACTAATAGCCTCATTCAGCCGAGTCAGATCGTGAGACTGATGACAAAGGCTGGTATCATCAGCATACATAGTCACAGAGGAAGATTGTACAGCCTGAGGAAGATCATTGATATAGATGAGGAAGAGAAGAGGGCCAAGGCATGAACCCTGTGGGACTCCCACTTCTAAATCCCCAACATCTGAATCAACACCGTTCACCCTACAGAATTGTTTGCGGTTGGATAGGTAAGACCTAAACCAAGACAGCTCTCGCTGCTGAACGCCATAAAGTTCGACCTTGTTACAGAGAATATCATGGTCGACCGTACCAAATGCCTTTTTCAGGTCAATAAATACTAATCCCACGAGCTTACCGAGATCAAGCCCGTTGTTCCAGTCGTCGCTCATTTTAAGCAAACAAGTTATGGTGGAATGTAGGCGCAAGAAACCTGATTGTTCACATGTAAAGAGACCATTTTCTTTCATATACTGGTACAGTTGGTTGAAAGCAAGTTTTTCAAAGAGCTTTGAGATGACGGGCAAGACTGATATGGGACGATAATTAGATTTTTCAGTCCTATCTCCATCTTTGAAAATCGGAGTAATTCTAGCAACTTTCCATGAGTCTGGGAACTGGCTAGTTTCAATGGATGTGTTAAACAAGAAGGCCAAAGAGTTTTCGATTTATGGTAAAGCAAGCTTCATAAAGTAGCTAGAGATATTGTCAGTCCCAAAGCTCTTAGCTGTTTTAACCTTGGCAAATGCATCCCTGATATCTTTTAGCTCAATTTTCTTGAAGTGGAACTTGGCCTTATCCTTGTGTCTTGAATTCTTCTCGTAGAAGACTCGATTGTCCGCCATTGCTTGCTCTCAATGATTTTCCAACGTCCAATGTTCTGGTTGTTTGCTATAATGTGATATTTCTCAAGCAGGTTTTCTTATAACCAAAGGCCTGGACCTATACTGATTACAGTGAGTCCCAGCTATCGCTCACCAAAACGAGACCGCTCAATCTGGGACTAATAACCAAACTGCTAAAAAACCGGCCTGCTCACTTCTGGATCGAGAAGGACCAATCAGCTTGCTGGAAGCGTGTGCGCGAAGGTGATTTGCTTATTCTTGAAATATTTGATGCCCCTGCTCTCATCTGTTTTGAACCCCGCCAGTCTGTGAATTCAATGTAAACATTGGCTGCCATTCCGTTAAATGTCAGTCAGTGAAGGTGAGAAAGGCGGCGGCTTGCCAAAATGGAGGTTGTTATTATCACGGCTACGGAATAAAGACAAAGAAAAGGACTGTGGAGGATCTCAAAGGGTACTGTACAAAAGAGTTATTTTGAAGGGAAAGCTTCGCCAACTTGCAGCGGAAGATGTATTACTGTTTTGCGAATTTAAATCGTCGAACAAGATTCCTTTTTGGCTTCTGCAAAACAGCGGGAACAGTTCGAGGTAAGAATCATTTCAATCTAATAAAAAGTTAACAGAAAACTCACACATAAGATGTGGAAAAATTGAAACATTCTTGCATAAACAGCAGAAGTATTTGTACTCGAAATTCTGTGCAAATGACGATAAAGTCTTGCTCAAAACAGACTCAACGGCTACGTAAACAAGGGGCTTGATAAAGATTTCTCGCACGCAAACGACCGATAAATCTGTCTTTCCCTCAAAAGTAAGTCACAGATTACAAAGCGCCTTCTAACAGAAACAAACTTAAACCTACGAGAAAATGCAGCCGTTATGAGAGTTTTGTGGATAACTGTGTATTTTTTTAGGAGAACTGTTTGAACAGTTTGAGAAGCCTTTGTGAGTGTTTTCTTGCGAAGATGATTTGTGTTCGTTTCTTGAGCTTCCCAGACCGAAAGAAAATTCCAGAAGAATACCAAATAACGGCAGAAGAATACCTCTTGGAAATAACGGCAGAAAAATTTTGATAAATAACCAAAACTTCATGAAACATTCATGAATCAACTGTAGAAGAATTAGCGATTGGAAATGCTAAAAAATAGTGTAAGATTATCGCGTAAAACAGATTCAGAATAATGGGTTGCTCGTACGGCTTCGGCAAAGAGTTACTGAAAGGGTCCGTCGAGAAACCAACCACTTGTTGCACTTTATTTTGGGAAGAAAAATATTTCAATATATCTTTAAGATAATATCATCAAAGCGCACCCAAATGCATCGACTGAAAATTGAAAGCTTTTTACTGAAAAAGAGATAACGAATTCAAGTGCAGGCTTTTTCGCCCAAGCAAAATATATGATAGGATTCGCAACGGTGAAGTTCATCCTCCAAAAACTCAAGGTCACCTAAATTCTACTACTGCTGCTACTATTTCAAGGCAATTTAACTGTTTACACCGAGTTATTCAAAGAATAGAAATAGATTTACATGATTTTTTTTGTTAGAAATACTTCACTACTGCAGAAGTAGCCCCTGAATGAAAATATCAAATGGAAAATTTGTAAACAAAAGACAAAACCGAAGCCAGTCTTAAAATTGTAAAACCACAACTTGCACTTGAGTTAGTTTCTCTCAAAATATCCCCATAACAAGTTTATCATTCTTGAAAGTGCCGTTTTTCATAAATACAAACACTTGCCAAATTTGGATTACTATAAAGCAAGGCTAATGGGAAATTGTAAGAAAAAGCGTGAAGACCGAATGCCAAGCGAAGAATGAGTGAATTTGTGCAGTCGGCGAATATGGAATATCTGCTAACCTGAAGGCAGCGATTGGTGCATCCAATGGAAATCCTGAAGTTTTGGTAAAAGCATGGTAAAAGTTTACAAGTCCTCTGTTTAGAAGAAACTGCTTATAAGATACTCAACTCCCAGATCGCCAAAATTTAAGAAGCTCCAGCACTGAAAAGATATAACTTAAGAAACCAATAATTTCGATAAGGGGAATCGAATCTCACATGATAATCACACTTGTTTCCTGTATCAATTACTCGGAAGGTACTCGAATAATGTCTAAACATTAGAAAAGCTTCAAAAACTTTGGTTTGAAATGTTCACGGGGGCGCAGAAGGGTAAGTGAGGTAATTTGGGTCTAGGGGGTAAGGTGGGTTTACTCGAGGGGCGAACTTATTTTTTTCGTACACCTTCCTTGAAATCACAAACAAATCACAAACAAAAATCACACATGCAAGAAGCACAAAAACCACAAATTACTGAGAAGTTACTGAAATGTGTATTAATATTACATGTTGAAGCCATGACGAAACAAACGCAAAAGCTTGCCACAAAATCATTTGCTTCATTCACGCCACAAAATTATTACTTTGTAAAGAAAGAGCGCGGAAAAATCACATGACCTCCACAGCTTTGAAAGTTTCCTGACGGCGCTGCCAATCAATGGAGCGAGGTTTCAGTCTAACGCATAACGCAGACCACGGCAGTGTATTTTCCAGACCAGAAATTTCCAAAACGAGGCTCCGGTGAACAGGCCGAAAATTTCATTGTTTGTTTATGAGTCGTAGTTGTAGCGGGGTATATCAGTTTGGCGGAGGAGCGAAACTACGGCTTGTAATCAGTCTAGCCTGGACCCTTAAATAACTTATGGGTACGTAACTGGCCGATTTTTCCCAGGAGTCCCATGGCAAGCACCGCGTAACTTTCTTTTGCCCATATTGGAATACCACCCGGGCATTTTTTGGCGAACGACCTAGCAAGATTTTGAACGCATGGGGGTAAAAGTGATGGTGGACTGAACGCAACCAACAACAACAGCAACGTCAATAAAATGAGGGAACAAACTGCAACCATGATGGAAGGCGGCTGAAGTCATTACGAATGCACGTTCTACAAGAAACTTGGATTAGGCCATAGCACCAAAATTTTCTTCATTGGTTTCTTATTGTTTGGCAAACAACCACAATATTGGACGTTGGAAAAATGTTGAGAGCAAGCAATGGCGGACAATCGAATCTTCTGCGAGAAGAATTCAAAACACATTTAAAGACACCAGGATAAGCATTCTAATTGCTTCAAAACATAGGATTAGTAAGTATGAAACATTCTTCACGTGTCTGAATCGCCCATAAAGAAACTAAAAATTTGGGCCAGTACTGAAAGTTTCCTTACATCCATAAGAATAAGCTCAAGGTATCAAAGGTATGATAATGTGGGGAGGCTTGGTATTACATATTTTCATTTGCTCATTGCCGATTCAAGTGAATCACAATCAATTCCAATGGACAATGTAGCAAGAACATACTTTGTGAATCAACCAGCATAAAAGTGATTAAAAAACAGATGGGGTATTATAATCATGTTCAGTAACAGCTTGCACAAACTTTGTGCTGTAGCATTTTATGAGTGCATGACAAGAAGTTTTGACATTCCATCAACAACTACAGTCTTTGAGTTATGAGATGTCCTCTTATAGCGCCTACCATAACAAGGGCAGATTTTGTTTTGAACCAATCAGAACGTTTGTTTACATCTGGCCGATTAACCAATCACACTACGCAATCTAACGTCACGTGACGCACTGTGATTTCACGCAAAATTGGAAGCTGTGGGGAAAAATACCAAAATACCCTCTCCGCAAAACGTGTGGCGTGCAAGTGGATTTTAGACCAATCATAAAAATTTTTTGATTTTCTGAGAGAATACAAGCTCTTCTAAACTTCTGTCGCTTAAATTTTTGATATTCAACTTTGATCGAGAGAAATTTGGGTTTGAAAATCACCTTCAAATTACGAAAATGACTAGCGCTCTAGGTCCAGCAGAAAGATATTTCCTTGACCGACTCCTCAGGCTGATGCAAAAAGGCAAAGAATATTGGTTTGTAGACGACTCCATACATATCTGCATGAAATTTTTGGTGCTGAACAATGATCAAAAGGGACAGTATCTCTCACGACACTGAGAGGGTTATCTGAAGCACTACAGTCATGCGAAGAGCCAAATTCCTGAAGTAAACTCAACAAGAAACCCCTACCAATAATGTCACAAGCAAAATGATAAGTCACAAAATACTAACAAATTATTCAGTTTCTATGATGATCCAAAGCTGGATAAGTCCAAAATTTGATAGGCTGCATGTGCACAAACGAATTTAGCAAGAATGCATTGATTATTTCCACAAGTTTGAACAGCAAAATCTTGAACGCACCACAGTGGCGACGAAATGTCTACTCCACTCACATTCTGATCTGTAACAGCTTAAAACTGGTTATTATGTCTGAAAAATAGCATGTTTTGCACAAATAAGTCAATCTCTTGTCCTTAGATAATTCTTTTTTGGTTGATTGAGAGAAAGTCGGGAAATAGACAACAGCATAGATTTTGATGTTGGGATCAGGTCAAGTGAAGGGAAAGAGAATAAATGAGTTACACATTTCAGTTGACCTGATCCCTTCATCAAAATCCATGCTGTTGTCTATTTCCCAACTTTCCTTCAATCAACTGAAAAAGAATTATCTAAGGACAAGAAATCGACTTGTTTGTGCAGAAAAGTCCTATTTTTCAGACATAACCAGTTTTGAGCCATAACAGATGAGAATGCGAGTGGAGTGGACATTTCATCGCCGCTGTGGCACGTTCAAGATTTTGCTGCTCAAACTTGTGGAAATAATCAATTCATTCTTGCTACGTTCATTTGTTCACATACAACCTATCGAATAAATGAGTTACACATTTCAGTTGACCTGATCCCTTCATCAAAATCCATGCTGTTGTCTATTTCCCAACTTTCCTTCAATCAACTGAAAAAGAATTATCTAAGTCTAACCTATCGAATCTTGGACTTATCCAGTTTTGGATCATCATAGAAACTGATTAATTTGTGAGTATCTTGTGACTCGACATTTTGTTTGTGCGTGTTTGTGACATTATTGGTAGGGGTTTCTTGTTGAGTTTACTTCAGGAATTTGGCTCTTCGTATGACTGTAGTGCTTCAGATAACCCTCTCGGTGTCGTAAGAGATACTGCCCCTTTTGATGATTGTTCAGCACCAAAAATTTCATACAGATATTTATGGAGTTGTCTACGAACCAATATCTTTGCCTTTTGCATCAGCCTGAAGAGTCGGTCAAGGAAATATCTTTCTGCTGGACCTAGAGCGCTCGTCATTACCGTAATTTTAAGGCGTTTTTCAAACTCAAATCTATCTCGATCGAAGTTGAATATCAAAAATTTAAGCGACAGACGTTTAGAAGAGCTTGTATTCTCTCAGAAAATCGAAAAATATTTATGATTAGTCTAAAATCCACTTGCACGCCACACGTTTTCGGGAGAGGGTATTTCGGTATCTATCCCACAGCTTCCAATTTTGCGTGAAATCACAGAGCGTCACGTGACGTTAGATTGCGTAGTGTGATTGGTTAATCGACCAGATGTAAACAAACGTTCTGATTCGTTCAAAACAAAATCTGCCCTTGTTGCCTACCATAGGTTCAAAATCTTTAATTCGGTGCAAAAAGGCAGGTATAAAATTGAATGACCAATTTCTTTAAACTGAATGACTTGATGTAAACCTTAGCCACTTTTCTATGATTCTATCGTTGGACTATTCACAAATCTTGAATATTTGTCGAGATTACAGCCTATTTTATATTTCAGCTTATTTTATGATGTGGCGTGATCAAATTTCTGTATCACAAACCTGGGGAGTAAAAGAGTTTTGCTTGATACCATATTGTAGGCATTCATAAACCATGGTTTTCTTGAAAATCATTTGACATTTCGTCAACAGGTTTAGAAATTACGGTACTTTTAAGTTGTTTTCGAAAATCCTCTTGGGTTCTTTGGGGGGGGGGGGCACTGTAATTCTGAAAATACTGAAGATTTCAGAAAAGACCAGCGGCAGATTTCCTGTAAAATAGTTCAAGTTACTTTGGAGCCGTTCAGTTCAAAGAAAAAGGTCATAGAATTTTACACCCAGCTTTTTATAGACTGGAAACCTATGCTATAGCGACTCAGTTACTGTACTTCATTGTAAATTATCAGATGTTTTTTAGAATGCTCTTTGCAAGAGCTAGGAATGTTGAAGCGCGAGCGAAGCGAGCGCTTAACTTCCTAGTATCTTAGAAGATGTGTAGATGTATACTGTTTTTTTTCTTGTTGTTATTGATGTTGTTTTTCCCTCGGGAATTGCCTTTTTGGCCTATCTTGAATTCATAAATCCCTTTATTATGCTTGTATTTTACACTTGATTACTATGCTACTTTTAACTGTTGAGATGGGGAGTGAAAATTTACTCAATTCATGCTGTGATTTGCCTACTGACCATCAAATTATGTCTGTCCGAAATCTTATCTGCCAATGTGAAAATGTCCGAAATTTTGTCCCAAATTGTCCGAAACTTTTGATATCTATGTCCGAAAATTTTTGTTCGAAAATTAAATGTCCGAAAATTATACGTGTAGTATATCAGCCTCGATTAAAAGTCCTGTTGATTTAGCCTCGTATTGAGATAGTTATGCAGTTGGTTTTTAGCGTGACTTGAGCCTGTTCTCTCGTGTGTTGCTCGGCTCGATATATAACATACTGGCGACGAGAAATGGTTTCAGATACTCACATTATGTTTTAATGGATACGGACAAAGATGTTGTGGAAGACCATGGTGGTTTGTTGAAACAGAAAACGCAGGTTAGGCCAGTTCAGTGAGTTGACTGGTGAAGACAAACTCTGCCTTCTTAGGCCAATTTTTTTTGCTTGAATGCTGACGTGGCATTAGCATGGCACAGGTGCTAGGACAGGTTGGTCCTTACTGTGAAGGGAAGGAGGACTGGGCTTGTTATGTGGAAAGACTGGAACAGTTTTTCATTGCAGATGATATCATCGATGCGCCTAAGAAAAGGGCAGTACTTTTGAGTGGAATTGGACCCTCAACGTACTCGGTTTTGAGAAATTTGATGACTCCAGATGTTCCTTTGGTGTCACCGATGCGCCTAAGAAAAGGGCTGTACTTTTGAGTGGAATTGGACCCTCAACGTACTCGGTTTTGAGAAATTTGAT
The DNA here is from genome assembly GCA_964019985.1 of Aurelia sp. 4 Dawson et al 2005. Taxonomy (NCBI): domain Eukaryota; kingdom Metazoa; phylum Cnidaria; class Scyphozoa; order Semaeostomeae; family Ulmaridae; genus Aurelia; species Aurelia sp. 4 Dawson et al 2005. The sequence continues at coordinate 11,014,560 of OZ026500.1, read as the reverse complement.
GACTCCAGATGTTCCTTTGATGTCACCGATGCGCCTAAGAAAAGGGCTGTACTTTTGAGTGGAATTGGACCCTCAACATACTCGGTTTTGAGAAATTTGATGACTCCAGATGTTCCTTCAAGTAAGACGTATGATGAGCTGAAAGGTACATTATCTGCTCATTTTAAACTAAAGACTTTGGTGATTGCTGAGGGTTTTCGATTCTACAAGAGGAATCAACATGAAAATGAGTCTATTTCAGATTATATTGTTGAGCTGAAGAAACTTGCAAGTACTTGTGACTTTGAGGATTTCCTGTCAACGGCCTTGCGTGATAGGCTGGTTTGTGGTTTGCGTTCAGAGAGTATTTAAAGAAAGCTTTTAACAGAAGTTGATCTTACCTTTGAAAAGGCAGAGAGGATCACTGTTTTAATGGAATTAGCACAAAGGAATGCAGTTGATTTACAGCCATCAAGTGGTGGAGTAGGAGCTAACAAAGTCGATCATAAGCATAAAAGGAAAGCAAAGGCAAGTGCCTCAGTATCTAAACCAGCTAAAGAGTGTTGGCGATGTGGAGGAGATAAGCATAATGCAAATGATTGCAAATTCAAGTCATTGAAATGTTTTAATTGCTCCAAACAAGGTCACTCTGCAAAGAAGTGTAGAAGTGAAAAAAGGAAAACTGCACCAGTTGAGAAAACAAGTTATCTTGGTGCTTCATTAAGTAATGTTGGGAATAGTGATGAAGACTTGCATACAATCTTTACTTGTAAAGGTGATGCCAGAGCTGCTTTGCAAGAAACAGTTTCTGTCATTGGTATTCCTTTAACTATGGAAATTGACACTGGAGCAGTAGTTTCAGTTGTTGGGAATGGCTTTTATGAGAAGTATTTGCCACATGTGCCTTTATCTTCGTGTTCAAAGCAACTTCAGTCTTATTCTGGTGAGATTCTTGCAACAAAGGGAGAAATTTTGGTTGATGTTGAGTTTCAAGGGCAAAAGGCTAAGTTACCATTGGTTGTTGTTGATGGAGATAAACCAGCTTTGTTAGGAAGAAATTGGTTGATGGAAATCAAGCTTGATTGGAATCAGTTATTTGTGGTAAATTATGGTTTGGGGGAGGAGCTTTTGAAAAAGCACAGGTCTGTTTTTGATGGTCAGCATGGTGTTATAAAGGGGTTTAAAGCAGATTTACTTCTTAAGAATGATGTTAAGCCTGTTTTTAAGAAGGCCCGTCCTGTTCCAATTTCTTTGAAGGAGGTTGTGGAGAAGGAACTTGATCGTTTGACCAAAGATGGTATTATGACACCAGTGATGCATAGTGAATGGGCTTCTCCAATTGTGGTAGTTCCAAAAACTGATGGTAGGGTCAGGATTTGTGGGGACTACAAAGTTTCAGAGAATCCGGTGTTGGATGTTGATCAATACCCATTGCCTAACATTGAAGACATATTTGCAACACTTTCTGGTGGTGCTTATTTCAGCAAATTGGACTTGTCCAATGCATATCAACAGTTAGAGCTTGAAGAAGATGCTAAAGATGTGTTAACCATCAATACTCATAAGGGGTTGTTCAGAATAGAGAGGTTAAATTTTGGTGTCTCTAGTGCTCCTGCCATATTTCAGTCAGTAATGGATAGGGTGTTGTCTGGTGTGAAGAATGTTGTGTGTTATTTGGATGATATTTTGATCACAACTAGATCTGTTGAGGAGCATAAGAAAGTCCTATCAGAGGTTTTGCAGAGGCTTGAAAGGCATAACATTAAAGCTAAACTCAGTAAATGTGAATTTTTCAAGTCTGCTGTCAATTATCTTGGGTACAAGATAGACAAAGAAGGACTGCATCCAACTGAAGAGAAAGTTAGGGCTATCATTGATGCCCCTGTTCCAACAAATGTTACAGAGTTAAGATCCTGGCTTGGATTAATAAATTATTATGGGAAGTTTCAAAGAAGTCTTGCCTCAATTTTAGGCCCTCTGCATGAGCTTTTAAGGAAGGATGTAACTTGGCGATGGTCAGAAGCATGTCAGAAAGCATTTGATGCTTGTAAAGCTCAGTTGAGCAGCAGTAAGGTTCTAGTGCATTATGATACAGCTAAACCTTTAAAGCTGGACTGTGATGCATCTAGTTATGGGGTAGGTGCTGTCCTATCACATGTAATGGAAGATGGTTCAGAAAGACCAATAGCATATGCTTCTAGAACATTAAGTTCAAGCGAAAGAAATTATGCACAATTAGAGAAAGAAGCCTTAGCAATGATTTTTGGGGTAAAAAAATTTCACAAGTATCTCTATGGGAGAACATTTACTTTAGTGACAGATCATAAACCGCTAACTTCTATTCTTGGTGCACAGTCCGGTATTCCAACACTAGCAGCAGCTAGATTGCAACGTTGGGCTTTGATCCTTGCAGCTTATCAATACAAATTGTTGTATAGAAAATCTAGTGACCAAGCAAATGCTGATGCACTTTCTAGATTACCAAGTGGAAATTCAAAGGAAGGAGAAGAGCCATCAGTGTGCCAAGTCAAGTTTACTGATTCCTTGCCGATCTCTGCTAAAGATATACGGCAAGAGACAGGGAAGGATCCACTTTTATCAAGAGTTCTTTCATTTGTTCTGAATGGTTGGCCAGAAGTTTGTGGCACTGAAGAATTAAGGCCATATTTCAATCGCAAGTTAGAACTATCTGCAGAGCAGGGTTGTGTGTTGTGGGGTACAAGGGTGATTGTTCCACCAAAATATAGAAATAGAATGCTTGAAGAATTGCATGAAACACACCAAGGTGTCTGCCGTACCAAAGCTTATGCCAGAAGCTATATCTGGTGGCCAAATCTTGATTCACAGATAGAAGAATATCTCAAAAGTTGTGAAAGCTGTCAGATGTTTCGAAATAAGCCGGCACATGCTCCTTTGCATCCCTGGAAGTTTCCAGCAAGAGCCTGGCAGAGAATTCATATTGACTATGGAACGTTTTACAAAAAGATGCTTTTGATTGTCATAGATAGCTATTCCAAATGGATAGAGGTGCACGAAATGTCTAGTACCACCAGTGGAGTGACCATAGATAAACTTAGGTACATGTTTGCAAGTTATGGATTGCCAGAGGAAATTGTTTCAGATAATGGTCCTCAGTTTGTTTCTGAAGAATTTGATATGTTCTTAAAGAAGAATGGAATTAAACACACTCCCATTCCCCTTACCATCCTGCAAGTAATGGATCTGCAGAAAGAGTAGTGCAAACAGTAAAGCAAGCTCTAAACAAGATGTGGCTAGATCATAAGAGAAATGATACTTCAATCACGTGGTCAAGAAGATTAGCTGATTTTCTATTGACTTATCATTCTACGCCACACTCAATAACAAAGCAAGCACCCTCAGAGTTATTTATGAAGAGAATACTGCGTACTCGGTTAAGTTTAGTAAAGCCAAACTTAGCTAGTGCTGTAGAAGAGAAGCAACATCAGCAGATAAAGTATCATGACAAGAAGGGGGTTAAAAGTCGTGAATTAAGAGAAATCAATCAGTGCTTGTTAGAAATCACAGAGATAGCAAGGAAAGATGGATTCCAGGAGTCATTGTAAAGAAGAAGGGACCTCTAACTTATTTGGTCAAATGTGGGCAAAGAATAAGATTAGTACACATAGAACACCTTCTAAGTAGTGAGATTCCACCGAAAGAGATAGCAGAAGAATTACCTGTTATTCCAGATGTGTTACCTCCAGTTGAATTAGAGAAAACACGTGATGAAAGAGTTATTGAGAACAGAGATCTACCCAGTAAAGAGAATCCAGAGAAAGTAGAGTTAGAGATAGAGTCAGAAGTTCAGAAGTCTCCTGAGGTAAGAGAAGCAAAGACTCCTGATGAGAACTTACCGGCAAAGACTCCTGAAAGACGATATCCAGCAAGAATCAGAAGACCTCCGAAGAGACTTGGACTAGAGTAGAAAAAAACAGGTGGAACGAACTAAAAGCCAGAATAATGCTTTTCTGCCTGTTTTCCAAGTGCTGATAGTCCACCCAGCACTTGTAGTTGAGTTTGTTGTTTAGATAATTCGATAGAATGTATTACATTGAAGGACTGTAAGAGAGAACTTAATAATCATTGGACGCTTTTCTTTAAGGGAGGAAAAGTGTAGTATATTAGCCTCGATTAAAAGTCCTGTTGATTTAGCCTCGTATTGAGATAGTTATGTAGTTGGTTTTTAGCGTGACTTGAGCCTGTTCTCTCGTGTGTTGCTCGGCTCGATATATAACAATACGTCCGAAAATTTTGGAAATTAATGTACACAGGGCAGCCAAATATCTATGCAGAATCTTGTTTACCTCATATTAGAAAAAACTTTTGAAAATAAAATCTAATTTACAGTTAAATGCATGATTCATAAACAGCACCAGTAAGCCCAAAATCAATGCCTAACGGACTATCATCCTCTCAAGAGATGCTACCGCAAATTGCAATTATGCCATCCGGAGCCACCCAGAAAGACCCTAACGACAAAGAACTCACACAGAGTTCCTGTCCCCCAGGTCCTCCCAAAACGAACCAATGACCCAAAGGACCCAGCAGGAGCCAGACTTATAATATGAAGAGGAACTGGAGCTTAATGAACCCCCTGAGGCTATGCTAACGTTTCTGCGAATCCCAAAGGTAACTTTCCATAGATTCGCTAACTGCTAAACAATCTTAGCAAATGCTGAATCCGGGACAGCCCGGTAGGAAATTCCACCCTACCACCACGTGCAGAAAGGCACGAAGTTATCAGAGGAAAACATAGAAAATGACGTTAGCAAAACCTCCCTACACACCATTAAGATGTAATGGTAGAATCTAGGCTGTTCCTTACGAGAATGGTGAAAATTCGTCTCAGAAAACGCTGACCGCGCAAATTCATCAGCTTCACAGCTTGGTTTCAAATTTCGCGAGGCATCGGGCCTAAATGAACACGTGCAGAGTTTGTTTTGAACTAATCAGAACGTTTGTTTACATCTGGTCGATTAACCAATCACACCACGCAATCTAATGGCACGTGACGCACTGTGATTTCACTCAAAATTGGAAGCTGTGGAGATGAATACCAAAATAACCTCTCCCCAAAACGTGTGGCATGCAAGTGGATTTTAGACCAATCATAAATATTTTTCGATTTTCTGAGAGAAGACAAGCTCTTCTAAACTTCGATTCGATCACTTAAATTTTTGATATTAAACGTTGATCGAGAGAAATTTGAGTTTGAAAAACATCTTAGAATTTCGATAATGACTAGCGCTCTAGGTCCAGCAGAAAGATGTTTCCTTGACTGACTCTTCAGTCTGTTGCAAAAAGGCAAAGAATATTGATTCGTAGACGACTCCATACATATCTGCATGAAATATTTGGTGCTTAACAATGATCAAAAGGGGCAGTATCTCTTACGAGACTGAGAGGGTTATCTGAAGCACTACAGTCATATGAAGGGCCAAATTCCTGGAGTAAACTCAACAAGAAACCCCTACCAATAATGTCACAGACAAAATGTTAAGTCACAAGGTACTCACAAATTCTTCAGTTTGTATGATGATCCAAAACTGGATAAGTCCAAAATTCGATAGGCTGTATGTGAACAAAAGAACTTAGCAAGAATGAATTGATTATTTTCACAAGTTTGAACAGCAAAACCTTTAACGTGCCACAGTGGCGATGAAATGTCTACTCCACTCACATTCTGATATGTAACAGCTCAAAACTGGTTATGTCTGAAAAATAAGCATTTTTTGCACAAACAAGTCGATTTCTTGTCCTTAGATAATTCTTTTTTGGTTGATTGAGAGAAAGTCGGGAAAAAGCCAACAGCATGGATTTTGATGATTAAATTAGTTGCACATTTCACTTGACCTGACCCCTTCATCAAAATCCATGCTGGCGTCTATTTCCAAACTTTCCTGCAATCAACACACCCCTGTCTAAGTGCCCCGGTGAGAGGTAAGATATTTGCCGGGGTCGTGGTGATTTTTCTGCGGGGAAGATGGTGGTCAACTTTTTAACCGGGGAGCCCTAAATTTGTACCGAGGACAGTATAATTTATGGCGGGCACATATAACCACATGAACATGATAATTGTCAGTTGACTGCGTCTAGTGTTCCTCTTGTGAAAGTGCGCGCAGGCTTAAGTGTAATGGACTCACAATCATGCAAGACTTGGCAAACTGTGAATAGTAAGTTAACAAAAGCAGCACACTTCATATTTTCAAGACCCTTTAACAGAAACGCTGACAAGCCAACAGTTTTGGGTTACTTTTATCTAGAAAACAAAGTTGTTGCGCGTGTTGTGCGTCTATTGTATCAACAAAAACATTAAGTTATTAAAAATTTCGACTTTGTACGAAGAACAGAAGTTAATTAAGACGTTTTGAGCTTACCTCTTCATCCAGCCAGATGTAAAGTTAAGCTCGAAATGTTGTAACTAACTTTTGTTCTTCGTACAAAGTCGAATTCTTTTGATAACGTGATGTTTTTGTTGATACTTTTATCAGAACATGAAGCGTCTTACCCATATAAGATGGTGCACAAATAGGGGCACTTGTTGTTGCGCTCCTGGATGGCTAGTTCAACAGATGGCAGACTTTCTTAACCTACACAACTGAAAATTGAAACTTACATCTCCTTTTTGCATCATAGCTCCTGTTGTCCATAAATGTCAGTTTAAAAGGGCATTCATCTCTGCTGCAGAGCGGTTACCGCGACCTCTCCTTTCCCTTCTATTTGTATAGGCGACGTGCATTTCTATTGCAACACTTTCATGCACATCGACGTCTTCAAGAACATCCCCATCTGCTAGGTCCATGTCTTACTGCAATGACTGTTCAAATTTTTCAGCAAGGGATTGAATTGCATTGTAAATCTCTCCTTCCATCCTGTACCTTACTGTATCTGCATTTTCATTCGATGTAGGGAGTAAAGAGACAGCTCTACTGAGATAATTTGATCTTCCTCGTCCCGCAATACATGTGAAAAGGACATAGAGTCCCCTTTCCATTGGGTATCCACTTTGTGCAACACATTTGGATTCCTTTCTTCGCCTTCGTCTTTTGTCAAAAAATTGCTTTTAATCTTTTTACGCGGATTCAATTCATCTGCTCGATAGCTCTTTACTAGCTGCAATATGTTACATGGACACCTGTCTGAGCCTCTAAAGATGATAAACTCTCCCAACTCAAGAGCAAATTCTTCATTGTCATGCAATGTTCCGTCAACTGCCAGATCTCCTTCGCTTTGTAGTGAGTGAATTGTTCCATTGACACTTTCGAGATCCTTTCTTGAACCATGCGTGCCCAAGATCGTTGGAGCTGTACCAAATTTTCGTTTGCTAAAGCCTCGAAGACTTCTCATTGGCCTAGACTTTAATGTAGTCGCAATCTCTCGCAGTGCCGCTCTCGCTTCGTTGTCAATATTATCTTTTGATGTCACGTCCATATAGTATTACACCGTTCTTAGTCCCGATACAAAAACGTGACTTTCTTGTCTCTACTCCTCCAAGATTTGCATTCCTGCAGTTGCGAAAGTCTTCAATAGTAAATAAATCTTCTTTATTTACGGAAAGAAATCTCCAAAGTAATGCAGCATGGCCAATTTAAAGTCCATCTTGTGAATATGAATATGTTTCTGCAACTCCTCGGTCCTTTTCACTTCTAACTGAGACGCCAGTTTCTCATGAATTGACGTAAGGAAGCAGAAATGTGAAAGCATCGTTTGTAAGATGACGTGACATTTCAAGGTATCTGGTGTTGGAACGTTTTCTGTGATGTGGCCAAAGAAGCACTCGACTAACGTTGTGGTGAGACACTTTAATTGTATCTTCTCGACAAGGTCCCCCTGTTCAATGTATGTGAAGTAATCTTGAATGTAACGCAATGCACGCAGCAGGGTAATGTACACTGCCTCGGCTGTCTGGGAGGCCATCCATCCATCTGTGATGTCTAGCCGATCTCTTTTCGTCAGGTTCCTGACCTCTGAAATCAATTCTGAAAGCTGCTCTGTCGGTTGAAGCAGCTTTTCTAGATCTTCTTTCAGGAGGGCCAATTTCTCTCTTCTTGAAATTTTTCCAAAGCACTCCAGATGGATTTGAATTTTATCATTCCTGAAAGTGGCGAAGCTACCCTGACAGCCCCTTGATATTCTTTGGGATTTTCTGCAATTTACAGTACTTGACCCCGACTGCACAGCCCTACAGGGCCTGAAAATCTTGCTTTAGAGACTGGACCATCTCCAAACCCACTCTCACCAACAGTGCCTAAGAATAATGCAAGATTTTAAGTTGGAATGTCAAATGAATATATGCAGTGTTGCTCTCTATCTGACATCATCAATGCAGACCTTTCGTGGCTCAGGTTGGGTTCTTGAACTGATCTAAATTTACTGCCTTGTAAATACCGGGGAAAAAGACATTATAAATATGGAAACATTGTAAATATCTGTAAACTTATGTATTTGTAGATAATTATTCTCTATTTGATTTCTTTTTTACAAATTCTACTTTTTTAGATAGAAGGCCTGAATTAGCTCTTATTTAATAGCTATTTTTGTATGTTGCCTACTTTAAATAAATCAATAATAATAATAATAATAATAATAATAATAATAATAATAATAATAATAATAATAATAATAATAATAATAATAATAATAATAATGACTGAAAACACGCACAGTGTTGAGAAGCGTATCTACTTGTTTCTCACTCTTTCCATAGAGTTTCAGATCATCCATAAACAACAGATGATTCACAACTCCCCTACGCCCTGCCAGATCATATCCTGCCTTCACCTTCCTTAAAACTAACGTTAAGGGAATTAAAGCCATCACAAAAAGGAGTGGTGACAAACTGTCACCCTGGAATATTCCTCTCCTTATGTTTACCATTCCCAGTGGTCTGCCACATGATGTTAATTCTGTACACCACTTATCCATACTCTTGTCTAAAACTCTAGTTGCATTTCCCGCTACCCCAAACATTAGCATGCACTTTCTTATCCAAGAATGAGGTACCATATCATACGCTTTCTTATAGTCGACCCATGCCATACCTAATCCTGTTAGCCTTCGTTTACAGTTCCTTATTATCATCTTGTCTATCAATAGCTGGTCTTTGGTCCCCCTTGATTTTCTTCTTCCTCCTTTCTGTTCATCAGGAAACAAACCTTCTTTTTCCAAGTGGCCATACAACTCCTCTGCGATTATTCCTGTCAACAACTTCCAAACCAGAGGAAGGCATGTTATTGGTCTGAAGTTAGTTACTTGACCGCCCTTGTCTTTGTCTTTCATTACCAAAGTTGTTTTTCCTGTTGTCAACCAGTCTGGTATTTGTGCACTGCTCATACAATTCCGCAGCTGCAAAGCTAGCCTCTCATGACAGGATGTAAAATTCTTTACCCAGTATCCTTGCAATCCGTCCGGTCCTAGAGACTTCCAATTTGGCATCTTCTTTAATTGCTTTCTGACCATCGACAGGTTGATGACTATTTCATCCTGTCGTTTCACATTGATTAAATCCGTTTCTATATCTTTCAGCCACTTTGCTTGCTCATTGTGAGAAGCTGGATTGTCTGTTGTTTATGGATGATCTGAAACTCTATGGAAAGAGTGAGAAACAAGTAGATACGCTTCTCAACACTGTGCGTGTTTTCAGTCAGGATATAGGGATGCAGTTTGGCATCAACAAATGTGCAGTTCTTGTCTTGAAAAGGGGGAAAGTGGTACGATGTGAAGGTATAGAGATGCCCAACAACCAAGTCATTAAAAGTTTGGGGGAAGGAGAGGGGTACAAGTATCTTGGGATGTTAGAGGCAGATGGAGTGAAGCATATGGAGATGAAGGAAAATGTTACAAAGGAGTACTATAGAAGGGTGAGAAAGATACTGAAATCGAAGTTGAATGGGGGTAACGTTATTAATGCAATAAACACACGGGCTGTTGCAATAATAAGATACGGAGCTGGTATAATCAAATGGACAAAAGAGGAATTGAGAAATATCGACCGAAAAACAAGAAAGCTGATGAATATGCATCGAGCACTCCATCCTCAAGCGGATGTGGACAGATTGTACATCAAAAGAGCAGAGGGCGGAAGGGGTATGATAAGTGTTGAAGACTGTGTTGAAATCGAAACAAATAGTTTGCACCAATACATAATCGAAAGTAAAGAGAAGTTGCTCAAGGGTGTGAAAGACGAAGGGATCCTTGGTGAAGGCATGTCTAAGGAGGATGTTGCAGAGAAACGAAAAAATCAATATAAAGAAAAGCCACTGCATGGGCAATATGTGAGAAGTACAGAAGAGATACGAGATGACAAGAGCTGGAATTGGTTGAAAAGAGGAACATTAAAGAAAGAGACCGAAGGAACACTGATGGCAGCTCAAGACCAAGCCTTGAGGACAAATGCAATAAAGAGTAGAATTGACAAACAAGATATATCACCCATGTGCAGGCTTTGTGGAGAAAGAGAAGAGACCATCAGCCATGTTGTTGCAGAGTGCACAAAACTCGCACAGAAGCAATATCGCCACTGGCGCCATGACAGGGTCGCATTGGTTATACACTGGACATTATGCAAAAGATTTGGATTCCCCATAGCGATCAGTGGTATGAACATGTACCAGAAAGAGTATTAGAAAATGAAAATGTAAAGCTACTGCGGGATTTTTCTATTCAGACGGATCACCACCTTGAACACAATAAACCTGATATATTGATACACGAGAAAACAAGCAGGGGATGCTATATCATAGATGTCGCATGCCCATTTGATACAAGGGTAAAGACGAAAGAGCTTGAGAAGGTTGAACGTTATCAGGACTTAAAAAGAGAAATTGGTAGGATCTGGGAATGCAGAAATGTATGCGTTGTTCCAATCGTTATAGGGGCGTTGGGTACATTGAGCAAGAACTTTAGCTCATGGGCAGCAAAGATAGAAGTAGAAGAGAAGATTGACATGATGCAGAAAGCTTGTGTGTTAGGAACGGCAAAGATCATCAGGAACGTTCTAGATATCTAAGGTCAAGGGTATTGACTTGATATCTAGCTGAACAACAAACCACCAATGACGTAAAAAAGATGCATGGTGTGGAAAAAAACAACAATAATAATAATAATAATAATAGTAATAATGATAATAATATTTCCAAGCATGCAAAAACCAGCAGGAATCGTAAGCTCATTCAAAGAATAAGCAATGCAATTTTTGTTTGCATCAATGATGTGGACTTTCCCATCATCTTTAGACAGATCGGTTATTGCAATTGTGTCAGGTGCAACTGATACACAGTCGAATGGACGCTCAAACAAATTTGAATTGATTATGGAAATGCACGTGGCGGTGGAGCAATCAGTTGACATATCGAGAACTTAATCAACTGTTTTGTTTAAGGGATCAGTTACAGTCAAGAGATTAATTGAAACGACCTCATTTATTCCACATGGCACTAGGCTTGGTTTGTCTTGAACTTTCAATGTCCTCACAAAAAGACCCATAATTGGCAAAGAATATAGTTAGCTTATTGGCAATAGTTTTTTTATTTCTTAGCATCTTGCTTCCCTGGAACACTCGAATTGACTTGAATCCAAGATCAGCAACAAGAAGATACTCGTCGCTCTTGAAGAAGGTTACCCCAGCTATGGAGTGCCAGAGCAACTTGTCGGATCCAACATATTGCTGAGGAATTGGATCGTTCTCCGTACTTTTGGTTCCCCTACCAACATATGTCAGCTTTCTTGGCAGAGTCGATTGACGGTAAAAGAAAAGACATTGGCGGTAATCATCAGTAACAAAAGTAATGCCTCTGCCACTGACTGCTATGAATAATGGCTTACTAATGCTCTCATGAGAATCAGCAAACCATGGTCTTCTTATCTCGGGGAACTCCTTTTTTATTTGCTGGCCAACTTCTTTGCAAGAGTCGATCACTTGAGAACTTATCCTTTGCAAAGACAGCTCGTCACTTTTTTTGTTAAACTGAAGAATTGCACGATGTGAAATACCACCATTTAGCCTTTGATAATGTTCTCCATTAAGATTTGCCATCAATACAGCGATGTCGGAGCTGTCGTAAACAGTTTCTCCATCGAAATGGGTCCCTCTTTCTAGGGAGGTTTCTGCATTCTTGATGTTATGGCCTATATCATGGATGTGAATGACACCTGAATCATCATGATTGCTGTTTAATGACTCTGTGAAATCTGTTGAGACACTTTTGCCATACTTTTCATACGATGGATCCATGTTTGAACAAGAAATCATTGTTTTAAATCGGCCACAGGTGATATTTTCGTGCTTGCTAATAATTTCCTCGGCACATCTTTCGCACAGTCTTGAATCTGGTTTCCAAGTATCGTAGACTTCCTTGTGAATACCGCACACTGATTTACTCTTCATGCAATCTTTACACATCACATTACAACTCGGTGAATTTCCTGACGCAGCTGCTTGTACCAGACAATTAGTGCAAGAATTAACATACAGAAGAACTTCTCTCACACGCTCCCTAACCTCTTCCCATTCGCCTGTTTTCTCTTTTACATGACGTCATTGAAATGACCTAATGACACCAGAGAGCCACATATTGGACATTGTGCATGCAGTGGGTTCAAGAACAGACATTCGTTGCCATAAACCACCTTAAAGGACTTTCTTTTTTCGAAGAACGATCTAATTTCCGATCTCCGAAAAATTCGGCGTGACTTTTTCGGAATGCCTGATTCCATTGTTTCCAAGGCAACTGTTTCCACAGTATGTTTTCCTTTGCACTCTTTTTTCCCACATTCAGTATTACAGGCTGCTCTGGTGACCATTGTTCGCAGGACACTCTCTCTTATATTCAAGGAGAAATTCTGGACGTAATCTGCAGCCCAACCTTTTTCCTGAAACGCCGCTAATAATTCTTCCGGTGTATTGGTCTTTTTGTCGGAAGCTTGAGATTCATCATTTGTCGCTGAAGATACGGCTGGTACAGCATTCTTTTTTAGCGCTGTGACATGCCTTATTCCCCTGTGGACAAGAAGCATGCATGGCTCGTCAGCAGCAGACTTCCGGACGTACTCTTCAAATATTTTGTATGACTTCTCTTTCAAATGGGCGTTGAAAGTCCTTTGCCCAAACTTTTGCTCAAAAGTCATCAAGATTGCTTGCTTTGTTTGGATGTCACAAATTTCTTTGACCATTCCCATCCATGTAAGGGTGCCAGGACAGAAAATAAGCGGGTATTTCGTTGAATCGCCATCTTCTGATATCAACAGCGTGTGACTAGGTCTTTCTTCTTGGCGCTTGATCTTTTTCTTCTTCTTTCTCTGACGTTCTGTGTGCGTCGTGTCATTGGCCTCTTCCAAATAAAGTGAGCTTTCATAATCATCTCCAACAAGATCTGCATGCTTTCGCTTTTTGCTCTTCTTTTCCTTCTTTGCGACCGACATTTTGAGTCCTCTACAAAGTGTCCGTTACATCAGCATTTGATCAGTATGTAGCATAACAGATCGCCCGTGTGCGTTGGTGTCGTATTGCAAAGAATGCACAGCGACGCACAGCTGATCACAGCTTGATGTCTTGGACATCAATTTTGCTTATTGTGTTGAATGAATAGTTCTGCTGCACAACAGGACATATGCCATGGTGTCATGTTGACTTGTGTCATGTTGACTTCTGTCTTACTTTGGCCACAGAACCTCTGTCCAGCTTTTGACCACAGAAGACACGAAACTGAGCAAATAAGTTCCGAATTCCGAAATTTACTACAATTTGAACTGCCGGGGAAGCTTTGGAAGACTTTTTCACACCGGGGTTTGCAAGATTTATGACCGAGGAATTTACAGCGAGCCGATCTATTCCGGGGAGAGTGTTTTCATACCGGGGGGATTCTCGCCTGGTCCAGGGCAGGTTTTTGCTTAATTCTTTTCACCGGGGAATTCGCCGGGGCAGGATCTACCGGGGCACTTAGACAGGGGTGTATCAACTGAAAAAGAATTATCTAAGGACAAGAAATCGACTTTTTTGTGCACAAAAGTCCTAATTTTCAGACATAACCAGCTATGAGCCATAACAGATCAGAATGTGAGTAGAGTAGACATTTCATCGCCACAGTGGCGCGTTAAAGATTTTGCTGTTCAAACTTGTAGAAATAATCAATTCATTCTTGCTAAGTTCGTTTGTTCAATTTTGGACTTATCCAGTTTTGGTTCATCATAGAAACTGAAGAATATGTGAGTACCTTGTGACTTAGCATTTTTTGTTTGTGACATTATTGGTAGGGGTTTCTAGTTGAGTTTACTTCAGGAATTTGGCCCTTCATATGACCGTAGTGCTTCAGATAGCCCTCTCAGTGTCGTAAGAGATACTGTCCCTTTTGATCATTGTTCAGCACCAAATATTTCATGCATATATGTATGGAGTCGTCTACGAATCAATATTCTTTGCCTTTTTTGCAACAGACTGAAGAGTCAATCAAGGAAATATCTTTCTGCTGGATCTAGAGCGCTAGTCATTACCGTGATTTTAAGGTGTTTTTTAAACTCAAATTTCTCTCGATCAAAGTTTAATATAAAAAATTTAAGTGATAGAAGTTTAGAAGAGCTTGTATGCTCTCAGAAAATCGAAAAATATTTATGATTGCTCTAAAATCCACTTGCACGCCACACGTTTTGGGGAGAGGGTATTTGGTATGTATCCCCACAGCTTCCAATTTCGCGTGAAATCAGAGAGCGTCACGTGACGTTGGATTGCGTAGTGTGATTAGTTAATCGACCAGATGTAAACAAACATTCTGATTGGTTCAAAACAAAATCTATCCTTGTTGCCTAAATGGATTGGACGGCGGCTTTTGCATTCCAGCGTGAGCACGTGCACACGCACACAAATCGACCGCTGAATTCAGATATTGCGAAGGTCAGACAAGATGGAGAACTCGCGATCGACCAAATTTTCTCATTAGAAATCATTATTTGAAGACTCTTTGTAGTCATGGAAAAATGGCCTAATTCACATGCAACTTCAGATTGACAAAAGAGTACATTTCTCAAAAACTACACCGTGCCACATCAAGATCTTTACAAGAGTTCTTCGTAAGGATGACAGAAATATCGCCTATCAGGTGGGTTTTCACTGTTTTTTGCGTTGGAAAGTTATTTCAGGTTTTCTGGACACTATTCTAGGACCATGTTAGCCAAGTAGCAGAGGGAGCCATTCCTGCCATATCGTTTTTCCATCGAAACATTCCAGCTGGAAGTCTGGCATTTGTTTGTGTTGATAGAACTGCTTCTTGGCATGGAATATCTAGAAGCCTATATTCGTAAGTGGTTGAGAAGGCAGGCAAATCGTCATTCATCCAAGTGCAGTCTAAAATGGTTCAATACTCGTCGGCTGAAATAGCCAATTTTCAGGTGCTTATTTATCCAAATCGGCATCGTGCCACATCACCAAACTTTGCTAATGCACTAACAAGAGCTTCAACAAGTGTGGCAGTGTCGGTATGTCCACTGTTTAAAACACCTTGCCTTTTCCGATTCAGCCATATATTGGTTTAGGTCTTATCGAACAAGCCGAACTTTTTTTGTAAACATAAGGAAAGAGACCTCATCACTTGAGGAATTATCATGTGGAGTTCCGCAAGGCTCTATTCTTGGCCCAATCATTTTCCTCTTATATTTCAACGATATGCCTCAGGCAGTTGAATGTGACCTACTTTTATATGCAGATGACTCCTGTCTTGTTTTCACAGATAATAACATCAATGAAGTAGAAAAGCAAATAAATAAAAATTTTAACTCCCTTTGTGACTGGTTTGTTGATAACAAACTAAGCATTCACTTCGGAGAGGACAAGACAAAGTCTATACTGTTTGGCAGGAAAAATAAACGATCTGGCTGCAAGAAACTTGATATCAGAAGAGGGGACATCAAGATCAAACAATACTCCTCAGTGACATATCTGGGCTGTGTCCTTGATGGGATCCTGTCTGGCGAGTCGATGGTAACCAGGACCCTGAGTAAAATCAATGGCAGACTAAGTTTCCTCTATAGAAAAAAAAACTTTCTCGACTTCTCTCTCAGAAGGTTACTTGCAAATGCACTGATTCAGCCCCACTTTGACTATGCATGCAGTGATTGGTTTCCAATGCTAAATAAAAGGCTAACCAAAAGATTCAAACAGCTCAAAATAGATGTATCAGGTTTTGTTCGAATCTGAATAATCGAGCACGTTGTAGGAATCAAACAATTCAAAGATATGAATTGGCTCCCCACAAAAGAGAGATTTGAACAATGCACTGCTACGAATGTTTTCAAGTTTTTTGGTAATTCAGCCCCTCCCTATATGTCGGAGATTTTCTCGCCAGTTGGCCAGGGCTGGATCACTCGAAGATCTAAAAACAAACTAAATCTACCGTTTCGAAAGACTAAAACGGGGCAAAACGGTCTCTCCTATATAGGACCCAATATTTGGAACAGTCAACAGTCGGGCCTAAAATCTTCTAACAATGTCAACAGCTTCAAGCATAAGATTAAGGATAAATTCTTTAACAATTTTCAGAATCGAGAAAATAGCCCTTATATATATTATTAAATTTCTAAAAGCTTCACAAAAATTATCCATCAACAAATCTAAAATGCAGCATTACTGTCAACTTTACATCAAACATTGCTTTTTTTGTGAAAACCTTTCTTTCATAGACACCTCTGGGGGGGACGGACTATTATGGAAACAAGGTTGTATTGACCTTTTAATGCCATCCCTGCCATTTTTAAACTGGGCGTGTTTTTAACCTATATTTCGCATTAAAAATTTTTATTATAGTGTACACTTGTAATCAGATTATTTTCCTTTTCCTTTTATATTTTCTATGACCTTTTGTCCTTTTTTATCATTTTAATGGCAAATTTTTACTTACTTACTTACTGTTTCTTGCGTTCAACGTCAATATTCGTCTTTTTGAGGGAAGGTTTTGTTTACATGGACAACGATTTGTGGAAGGAAAATTTTTGTCCGTGAACAATCACAGACCATTGAACTATAAATAAAAGTCTGGAACGATAAGCCCATTGTTCTCTTTGCTCGGAATGCGTAAACAATCATGGCGGCAATGGGCGCAGCCATTGCACGTACGTACGTGCAGAATCAATGAATAGATGCACGGGAAGAACCACAAATGTCTTTCGCATTTATTCAAATACGAGTGAATTCAGACGTGATTTTTGTGACCAGAATTCATAAATAAACTTTGTATTATGTGGCAGAGTATATTTTATTCATTTTTGAAATCTCTTGTAAGACCAAAACATATTTTTACGGCAGTAAGTTAGCGTGTTGCAACCGTTGACTCCCAGTAAGTTTTGATAGCTTTTTCAAGGGAATATCAACGATTTTATCCAGAAACATATTATCCAGGCTTTTTCTGAGCAAATCTTGAAATTTTTGACAAAAATATATCCTCACGGCCCTGTCTGCAAGCATTTTAACCAACTCCCTGGGATAATAATAACTATAATAATAATAACTATAACTTTTATATAGCGCCAAAATCTATAAAATATATATTCTTTAGCGCTTAACAATAGCTAAGTTAAAAAATGTCCATATTTACATGAAAAAGGATCCAGAATCGATTACAGTTCAAAAGCAATAGAAAATAAGAATGTTTTTAATCTAGATTTAAAAGTATCAATGCTCTGAATAGTCCGTCTGACCCCTCTGAATATACTCTTCCAGGTTTGAAACTTACATTTATGAATAAATAGCACTTAAATGATCAATTTTTCTCATAGTAAGATTTTTTTACCCGTGAAATGCAAGATGTTTTCTCCTGTTCGTTTGCTTTCGCATCTTTCCTGTATTCATTTTGAGGCTCCAGTAGACCTAGTACGTAGGATCTTGTTTCCTATCGGCATGAAAGACAGATAGTACACGTTTTGTCGATAAGAAACTAAGAATTTTGGCCGGTACTGAAAGTCTCTTAAAATTATCAGATTTTGAGTACCCAGAGTTTCTTATGAGTTTCTTAAGGGTCCCTGCCTTCGTAAATGAAAAGCTTTCTGACCGCAGACAAGTGAAAGGCAAGATTATGTAAAGAATTTCCCTAGACAAAATAAATAGTTTCTTAAAGCAGTTTCTTACAAAAAAGATACGTGAATTACCGCTATAAAATTTATTTTCAGCTGTCAGCATGCCTTTCTTGCAAGGAATTTAAAACTTTGACTTGAATGTTCTTGAATAATTTCGTAAATTTTGTCGCGAAAATCACTTGGAGGGTGCACTTGCATCCCCGTAAATGAAACTTACAATTTGGAAATTTCAAAAGACTTTCCCCCAAATCCTTAAAGATATGTATAAAAATCGACCGAAAACCCTCAAACACGGGTGGCATTGTCAGTTTGCAAAACGATGTCTACGAAAATATGGGGAAAGCCCACAAGCAACAACTAGCATCAAAGTCAAAATGTACATGATGCGAAATTTGGCTTCTGAGTTCAAGGATTTTGTAAGTGTAAGTGTCGAATGTAATATTTCAAATTTCTTCTCAATCATTGCTTTACTGTGCCTTGAATTTATATGTCTGCATGTCTGAAATTTATATTTATTCCATGTTGATTTTGACGATAACTGTGTGACTGTGGCCTCCCATCGCTACTGCTTCTTGATACTTCACTGCTAAACTTCTGTATAAAGATGATGCAGTTTCCTATTTTTCATGCACTACAACTATAAACAAGGTCTGAAATTATCTAAATTATGTTTCCCCAACTATTTAAAACTGTTTGCTGTGTGAAAAGCCGTAAAAACTCGATGCCATGTCCATCTTTTCCTATGCGTTCCAACGGGAAGCGCAGGATTCAATACCTGCAGAAATTTCCCCAGGCAGTCATTATTGGTTACGCAAACTGACAATGGGTTATCGTTCCAGAGTTTTATTTATAGTTCAATGTCACGGACAGGGCAAGAACCACTTGTCATGTGTCACAAGAAGCAAATTCTTCAGTCCTGATATATCGAGAGCCAAGGGAGTTTTGTACCTAAAGTCATATGAATTACGAATATTTACTTCAGAGCTTTGTCAGACAGAGAATGCAAGGAGTAATAAATCAATGGATCAAAGGTCAGAAATTTACTTCTTTTTTGATGCAACAACCTTGTGCCCACGGTGGAGTTGAGGTAGAACTGCCTGCCATACAATGCCTGCCAAAAGTCCTTAGAACAATAGGCTATTTCTTCATAATCCACATTTCTAACCATAGCAATTGGGCTTAATTATCCCCTTACCCCCGAAAAAATGTTGATCTGGAAGATTATTGTCCGTTTGTATGTTTGAATTATATTGTATTAAGATGTACGTTTGTATGTATTTCGCATGGACAGGTATTTGACTAAATCCTTTGACAGCTCTATTGCTGTGTTCTTATGCAGAAGCGATTGCCATGTTTACATTATTCACTTCAACGGGCTCACTCTGTGGCAGCCATTTACCAGAACTGCATCCGCCATTTACCAGAACAAACCGCTCTCCCCAGCCTCTGATTTTAATTGTCGAAATGGTCTATTACCACCCTTTTCTGAACCACAACAAAATCAGCTCACATAGCATCTTTAATTTATTTTTGTTTGGATTTGAACAATTTGATACAACAGATTATTGTCATTAATTTCATTTTGCCGCACCAGGTATAAAACAAACCTCTTTTTGTGATGCACAGAAGTGTCCAGTTCTTTAAATTTTACAACAGAAAGAAGAATTCCTTCAGAAAGTGAAGGATTCTTGAAAAATGTTAAGAATTCAAAGAATTTTTTACAATAAAGTTGATCAATGTGCTGTGGCTGGTACCATGAGCTTACATCTCACATCATATGCTTGGCCTGCATATATTTGTTTCATAATATTGTAACAATATAAGAAATGCAGTGAGTTCATGACTTTGCATCATGTTTCAGTTTGTCAGTGGAACTTCTCCTGAAATAATTGTTACATAAATTCTAACACTGGATCAAAGGAAAGTACAGTCAATTGTTTTCAACTTATGGCTGGAATCCATATGCGGTGCAGTTGTGCACTTCAATCAGATTGCCAAGATCTGCATCCTAGTATGATCACTCCAAGAAGCACCCCTTTCCAGTGATAATAGCTTGTTTATTGTCTCAACCTTAATTGTAACATCAAAATCTTGCAAATTCAATAGAAATAAGCCGCAGATAATGCTTTTGTCACCAAAAAATACTTCATTTTGCATCAAATGATCCCATGTTATCATTTGAAAAATACAGCCCACTTTTCCTAGTTTCTTATATCAAAGAGTCTAGACATTGGGTGCCCTGAAACCTTAGCAAGGTAGCAGTCTGATCTGCTGGCCAGCTTAGAAAACTTGCATTCATAAGGTGTACAACTTTTGCAGCTTGCAGCTACAACAAAGGTTCTTTGCATCTGATAAGGATCTATTTTTACCCTCACAGCCTTTAAACTTTACTTGTGCTTGCACCTTTCATTTTCTTTCACTCTCAGTACGCAGAGGCCAAATCATGCAATGCATTCCAATCTGGTCTCCAGGAACCTAAGGGAAATGAAAAAAGTAAAATCCTACATACAGGGTATAAAGCATATAAACCTTTGCAACTTGTTTTTGTTAGACCGATCTTGAAATCTTTGTTCCATGAATTTCAACAATCAATAAAAGGGAGCACTGTATGGAACATTAATTTGGACACCAATGTTCATGTTCATCATCAAGAAGGACAACACATTGTTACTGTACATTGCATATGGCGCAAACTGCAAAGGGTGCATTCACATTAGACCACCAAGATCGCATAATATGCACACATTATGCATAATTTTAAAATTATAGAAATAAATTGATAATGAAAATGGACTTATGATCTCCTGATCACCACTACACATCCCACCTCAATAATAACTGTTTGTTTATGAGCTGTTTCCATACCGCACATAATTCTTTTGCCATAAAAATACTATTTTGCATTAAAAAATCTCATCTCAATCTTCAAAATATGAGACTAACTGTTTGTTATAAGTGGCAGTTATACCAAAGAGGGTAGAAATTAGATACTCTTAAAATTGGCTATTTGTAATATATACTACTTGAAAACTCCAGGCCAGCTTGGAAAACTTCCATTAATAGGACCTAATCGGCTAAGATTTGTTTTACCCATTTCAAGTCATATGACCATGCCCATGGGAAGTTTTGGTACTATGCTACTTTTTGCGTTCATGGCACAACTTTGCATGGCATGAAATTTGTCGGAGAAATCAAAGGATGTTTTATCAAGAGATTGATCACATGATTTGAAATGGGTCTAACAAACCTTAGCCAATTTTGTCTATGAGCTGTACAAATTTTTGCAGCTTGCCATCTGCAGCTACAACAACATTAGCCTGTGTGCAGACTATACCCAAGGAAAAGATATAGTCTGCACAACACCGCTCAATATCAAGTATTGTATGAGTCAGCATTTCATTTCAATTGCATTTTGAATGGCCCTTTCTACTCAGCGTTTGGGTATTGTCTGCCGTAGGGTACTTATAATTCCAGAGTATTGTGTTGTTAACGTAATTTGCTTAGAGCACAAAGCGAATCCTGAGATTTAATCACACGATAGCTGTTCTCAAATCTGATTGCTTCCTTGTTTGGCAGGAAAGCGATATTATTGGCTGTTGCAACAATGCATTTTCTTTGTTATCACATAAATGCTGAAGCACGCACTACACAACAGCGAGCGGCGTTGCGCAGACTATGCCTTTTCCCTGGGTATAGTTTGCACGCAGGCTACAACAACATGTTCTTGCATCTCATAACAGAGTGTCTATGTTTACTCTTACCGCCTTTAACAGTTTACTTGCAGCTTTCACCTTCAATTTATTTTACTACCACTGGGTTATGCATATTTTTGGGGAAAAATTTAGAAAAATGTTATGATACGATACAATCTACAGCTTTGTTTGAAATTTCCATAACCTGTGCTGTAAATACTTCTTGAAATGTTTGGGATAAATCTACTTTGAGGCAGGGGTGGCCCAGAAATCTTCTGACAGAGGGGTAGGAGCTTCCACAGCTTCCTACAGTCTTCCTACCAGAGGCTGAAATGGCTAAAAAATGCAGCTTGCGTACATCATTTTGCCAAAATTCCTCCAACAGAAACTGAAATTTCCTACGACATGGGGGGCTACATGCTTCCAACAGCCAAGGGGGCTGTAGGTCCCTCTAGCCCTCCCCCTTGGCGCCCATCTGCATACTGTAAATTCTGTCTGCCACAAATTTCCACCATCAATTAGAGAAGGGGGCTGTAGGTCCCTAGCCCTCCCCCTGGCGCCCATAGGCTGCATACTGTAAAATTTTGTCTGCCACAAATTTCCACCATCAATTGGATAACTTGAAAATCTACTCCAAAATTCTAATTAAATAATTAACCAAAGTTCCCAGCAGTTGAAACAGTATAAATTTCACACCAAAACCACTGGCGGATAATGTTCCTTCATGCCGCTCTGCCACAGTGGCGGGAGGGCATTCTGGTATTGGAATGCACACTGGCCTCTGGCCTGGCGCCACCACTGCTTTTGAGGTCCCACCATGTCATAAGGACAATCAACTGATGCTTCAAGCAATAGCATGGCCATGATGGGGCCGAGAAGCTAGCAAATCAATCAGGATTGAGAGGCGTCTACAGCAATGAAAATGTTGTCTAACATTACCTTACCTTTCATCTGCAATGTTTACGAATTTCTTCTGATCTGATAATGCTCTCTTCTGAGTTTGGCCTGCTAAAAAGGCCGACCATAGCTGTGATCGTCTCTGCAGTAATGGAAGCCATTCTTGCACATCCAGCTCGTCATTTGCAAGGGACACGACATGGAAAGTTGTGAAGGTCAAGGAATCCCCAAAAGGCTCCACGTCGCATGCGCATTTACGATCTATTTCGGTGACGTAATATGCAAATTAGCGGTGGCTTTTGAGAACAGTGCAGGAAACAATAGGGCCGAAGCGCATGACATCGTGAGCCCTGGTGAGCCCCAAAGCTATTGATTTTGCAGCCAATCAAAAAGTGAATAAACAAGGATATACATCGAATGGTCCCGTTGTCTTTTCGTCGAATGCCACCTTTGTCTTCCCATTGTGTTGATTGTTAAATTCACAATGGAGAACAAAGAGAACAAAGCTAATTGGATAATCGTTTACCTGCCTTATATATATAGATAGTTTTAGGGGCAAGCAATGCACTTTTGTTTGTGTACATAAAAATATCGTTTGTGTCTCGAGGTGTCTGTGAGAGAAGAAAAAAGGTGACATGATACAGGTGTGATGTTCTATGTGTTCAAATAGACTTTGCTTTTGTTTGTGAATATTCATTCCGTGATAATTAGATAAAATAGAGCAGAAAGTTGAATAGACACAATGGATACAAGGGATTTTTCTGAAAGTGGGATACAAGGGATTTTTCTTGAAAAGTAATTACTTTTCAAATAGTCCAATGGGATCTCATTCATTTCATCGGACACTGATCGCCGCTACAAATTCATGCGGGGGAGTGCGCCACAAGGATTTCTGTCATGACCAAATCTGAGAAATTTGGTCCGATATTGATACCCAATCCCAGAATTCAACCGTCGTTTGCCACCAAGAGTTGAATTTTTGAGGGCTGGGAACGAGAATTTTGGTCCCAGGTGGTCACTGGAACGAGGCTCTGATTTGAGCACGTTTTTCAGAACACAAAGAAATTCTTATAATCTGTTAACCCGAAACAGTTGCACATTCATTCAACGCCCATTAGCAGAATTTGGAGTATAACAGTAAACCCCAATCCCAAAAAAATTCCAAGTGAAAGTATAACGCAATCACAGAAATTTTCCAGCAAAAGTATATCCCAATCCCAGAATTTTTAGGCCAAAAACTGACGCACATCCCCTTCTTACCCCATAGTGCAGTACCCACCAGGCTAGCTACAAGTCTCTCTCGTCGAAATACCAGAGAACAGAGAATGTTAAAACGCGCCTTTTTCCTTTCTCTAATATTTTCCAGTTTTTTTCTGTGAGGGGCTTGTAGCAACTCTAACAATTCTGCAGACTGCACTTCAGAGAATAGAAGAAAAATACAGCGCACTACGTACGCTCTATTTACAGCGTACTGTTTCATTAGAAAAAATTCATGAGAACCTCAACTCACAGATTACACAAAGTTGCGAAACTGTACGGTAGTGCTTATGTGTCAAAGAAAGTATTAAGAAAAAAGCATCATGTAAGAAACGTTTTTATTCCGTCTGAAGCGTTTTTACACCTGCAGCATACTTTGGCTTGTTGTTGTGCGGCGTTAGTTAGTATGGATTGAGTAATGTACAACTGACACAGGAGATCCCTATGGATAAGAACAATGTTAATTATGGGCACCTATCAACCTCCTATCAATAAACTGTTCTGACTGCTTTAGATCTGCTGATTTTAAGAAACTTTCAGAGTTGTACTGCTCCAATTCTTTAAATTCTTACACCAGTGTGTGACCAGTGTCGTATGAAGAAATAAACATTAAAACAGACTCATTGAAATAAACAGGTTAACACACTTGAGAATGGTAAAACTCATCTCGTAAACATCAACAGAACAAACAAATTGATAATGATAGCAGCATATTTTGTAGAAAACTAAAGACTCATGTTCAATTGTAACTACAGCAAGAAGTGGTGGGGCCTGACAAAACATCGGAAGGGGGTGTTACAGTTTTCAGAGTGGGAGGGAGTTAAAAAGGTTCACCCATACTCATACATTTTAACTACGCTACTCAATAACGATTTTGGCCAAATTTTTGGAAGTGTGGCTTTAACCCTCTCATACCCTCCGCTGGCCCCGCCACTGACAGCAAGCACCCAGCATTAAGTTTTTGAAATAGAGCAGACACATACTTGTCTTCATTACGAACAGAGCAAGGCTGCAGAATGCTTTTGCCGCTGACCAATAGCACTATGCGCCACCGCATTTAGTCGGAATTTGTAAATCTGGGAAACACCCAGGCAAAGCGAACAATGGAATTTAGAGGATTCTGGTCTCTAGGGAATCAGCTTTCAGTCATCGACACATGGCTACTTGCACAGCTTGCAACCAAAAGATATCAACGACGAAAGCTCAAGATTATAAAACATATCAAGGAAAGCATCAAAACATAGTAATAAGTATCACAGTGAAGGCCAGAAAATTGAGCAAATTGAACAATTCATTGCTTGGCAAATTTATCCAAATCTAGCCGCAGCCTTTTCATCTTAATCGCTGAAAATTGTCTCCAAGATCCAAGCAGCATTCTGAACCAGGAGAGTTATTTGGGAAAATAGGGGATGACATCTACATTTTTTATCGAAGGAGTCTTGGTCTTCACAAGGCTACCGGCAGAAGTATTTTGGTCTGCCGAAGTAAGTCCTCCTAGTGCTCAAAATCCTTGATATAAACAAGCACTCAAATCATTTTTGAATAGGAGGAGCCTTTGTTGTTTATTTTGTTGAAGTGAAAGCCCATTTGACCCTTCTGAGCCTCACTAGCAAAGAAATTGTAAGTTTATCAGATTTTGGTGCAAAATTTGTGAAGAAAAATTGATCGAATTCTATGTAATTTGCTAAAAATCTAGCCGCAGCCTTTTCAGGAGACTTTTTGTATCGATCGAGATTTTATTTGGCTATCAGAAAATCGTATCGGTACTGCCGGGAAAATAGGGGATGATTTCGTAAAAAATTCGATATCTACTCGTTGGTTTTATGTCGATTTCAGAGCCCACCATTTTTGTTTTTTTACAATCTAGCTGCCGCAAACAATAGAGAACAACGACAACAGCTCAAAGCGAGGTCAAAATTATACCCGTGATTGTTTCATGTTAGCATAGAGTCCTTGATGTTTTTTATGTTTCAGGGGGTCAGTATGCCCGCCTATGTAACTTGATCTTCCAAGGGGTCGAGTAGTGATGGGGGAGAAGTTCTCCTTGGTTGCATGGATATGTCGTATTTTTGTGATGTTAATTTCGAATATGGGGTTTTCTTAAGAATTTTCCTTTTTCACTCTCACTTACCAAAACATTCTGTCACCCTCTGAGAAGAAAATATTATTTCTGTTTCTCACGTTTGTTTATCCATCGGTATACTATTTATTGGAAGTTGGTCATTAGGGGAAACTAATTTTGAAAATTCTATCCAATAACTTCAGGGTAAGCATGATGACTGCATCCACAAGGTATTACTTGCTCTCGTCATATTCAGCTACTAGCGACCCCTCAGTTCGACGTCGTCGTTTCTCGCAGACAATACGCACGGCGGGAAGTTTAGGCTATCCAAGAGTTAGTTGAAAACAGAAACTGCGCAGAATGAGTTTGAAATCCTCACAAGGTTGGTTAGCGATTAATAAACTGAGACAAACTACGAAGGTCCAAGTGAAGCTGTCTTTCTTTTGTTTTGATTTGTCCGGTGAAGTTCCATTTGATCTATGTGCATGAGCTCTGGTCGTTGTTGTTGCGATGAAGGTTTTGGGAGTAGTCACTCCTCCAGCTGAGACCAGGAGCATTTGTAATGAATCAAATTTTAATATTGTCTCGGTTTCGATCGATATCTGCGCGCGCATAAAAGTCATTTTGCAGCCTTGCTTACAAACAGCTTATAAGTAACTCAGTTCTCAGACGGCGGAAGATTGAGAAACTAACTGGACTAACTGTTGTACCACTACTGGGAAGAAACCTCAACTTACTGCCCATTGTCATAAAGAATGTCCTGAGCATGACGTATTTACTCTATTTTTACTTGTTTCCTGCCTAATATTACTTCGAAGGTACTTGACTAATAACTGGGATGGCTGCAAAAAGCTTTCTTTTAAAGTTTTCATGAGGTCACAGGTAATAAGCAGCACGAGATTGTCCTGGATACTTCAAGAAACTCTAAAGAAACTCTAATGATATAAAATCTTACAAGTGTAAGAAACTGCCAGAGCTGGCTCGAATTCCTGTTTCTCATGAAAAGATATATGCACTGTTTTAGGCAGTTGATAAAATATGAATTTTCTAGGGCTTCTTTATTTGAAACACCATTAAAAGGGATTCAGGCAAGCAAGCAAGAGTCATGCAAATATAATAGGCCATGGCATGTACCGAGCCATATTTGGGAAACTACCGGAGTAATCATAACTGATAGGCTAGAATGTCATCGGCAACGGCTTGATAAACGTATGTATGCTTAGACTCCCTTTAAGGTCTTTTCGATAGAATACACTTCAATACATCACAACAACCTCCGTTGAGTATCGAGGGAAGGCTTTGCACTGCCACAACAAAATGTAACTACATCATGTTTCAGCCAAAACTCCTTCGAAATAGTCACCTATCAAACCGTCTTATAAACATAGCGGTGAAAAGACTATGCTTTCCTACTACGAAAAAGTTTTTCCTACTAATTTATTGAACTGATTATTTTGTTTTACCAACTTATTCATTGAATTGGTTGATTTGCTCTAACTTTCTATGCAAAGAAAATAGGCCTAGACACGAGCCAGGCCATGGGAAATGCTGATAATTGATAGTGATATATTCTCACAGACCTTCTGCTCTCCTTACCAAATATTTAGATCTGGGCGTACAAAGGAGAAGTCGCTGTTGTGGCAAGAAAAGTATTTTATCATTGCTGAGGGAGGAGGGTGGGTTGACTTCGAGTTCGGCGATGTTCGTTGTTTCTTTAAGAAGGTAAAAACTGACTCATGGAAGGGTTTAATTATTATTATTATTATTATTATTATTATTATTATTATTATTATTATTATTATTATTATTATTATTATTATTATGAAAACTAAAACCACCTTCAAGAAAAACAGAAAAGAATATATGAATAATAAGACTGTTTTATAAGACCTAACGTTTCGATTAAAAAATCTTCCTCAGAGTAAAACTTTACTGGGACAGCCGAGAATTTATACAGATTGTTTACCGATAAAATTATACATGACGAGTCTATTTACAGATTAAAATACCTGATCCCTTTGTCCCTGATCAATAGAGAACGGATTGGAAGCGTTTTAAAGTTTAAGTTATTCCTTTGAGGCTATCCTGGCAGCTCTACAGTTACCCCCAAAAGACCCTCCGAAATATTCGCTTGATGCTTAACTCTTTTTTTAGCATCAGCTAAATCCCAGATGGCCTGATACTAATTCTTTACCCTTGAGGCTGCCCTGGCAACTCAGTTACCCCCAACTGACCCTCCGAAATATTTTGCATGATGCTTAACTCTTTTTTTAGCAACAGCTAAACCCCAGATTGCCAGATACGGATTCCAATTTTTTCGATACCCTTGAGGCTGCTCTGGCAACTCAGTTACCCCCAAGAGAACCCCCGAAAGATTCGCGTGATGCTTAACTCTTCTTTTAGCAACTGCTGAATCCCAGATGGCCTGATACTAATTCCTTAAACAAGAGCAACCTCTAGGGACCTTTAGATGCATTGGCAGAATCTAAGCTGTTCCTCCGCACGCAAATATGTCTAATTCCACGTCTGCAGCTCTTTCATTAATACCCTTTGGTGAAAAAGTTTGGAGTCGATATTGCCAAAACAACTCCTTTCGGCGAAGCGAAAAAACATCATCTGCCCCATCTATAATTTTGATACCCACCCGAAAAGTCCCATTGTGTCCGTTTTCAAAGAAATGACTGAAAAAAGAAGCCTGTGGGACAGGCTTTCCTTTATCAAGAGAATTTTCGTCGTGTTTGCGTGCGTATGTCCTAAAATAGGACTTGTAAACATTAAACCTTTGCCGAAATTTAGTCTTAGTACTCCCCACATATTTCTTGTTGCATGACTCACACTGCAACAAATAAACCACAAGATCAGAGTTGCAATCGTATCGCCCCGAGAAATTTTTAAAAGATCTGGTGGAATCAAAATTGTGGAATGTATCCCCCTCCCTCATCAAAGGGCAAATCTGGCAACTCCTTCTGCCATTACATCTAAAAGTACCCTTTTCTATCAACTCCGCATCTATACTTGGCAGCTTAGCCAAGTATTTTATTGGAAGAAGAAGTAAATAATGTAAATATTATATCAAGGAACGAGACACGAACGTCTGGAGAAACGTCAAACGATCAACTTGCAAGCGTTTCAGACATGAACACCGAAGAGAATCAACCTGCTGCTGTGCCAGATTGACAAAATATAAGACAAATCTTGATGGAAAGCGAAGAAAATAACAATGCGAATATCATACCGAGAAACAACCAAGAGACACGAACATTTGGAGAAACGTCAAATGTAGAAAGCACGCAGCAAGAGGGACACAACACGAATTTTCAGTGTAAGGTAGATACCAATGGTAGAATTGAGGGGCAGTTTTTAAATGATAAGGTTATCAATTTATCCAAAAGGGCCCTTAGTGAATCAGAAATTTCGGTTTTATCAAAAGGCTTAAAATTTGTTATGACACCTAAGGAGCTGGATTACTCGCAGATTAAAGTTGATTTAGAAAGCTTTGGTAGGCGTCTTCGCTTAAAATGGCATTTTAGGGAATCGGAGAGTTTCTCTGAATATCCAGCTTTTAGACCCCAGAGTAAATTCAACCCACGGCATAAAGATGTTGCAATTGAGCTGTATTTGAGCAAATTAGAGGAGGAACTCATGAATATATCGGCACAAGGGAATAATTATAGAAATGTTAGTAGGGAGGAGAGTGAAGCAATTAATAATTTTAGATCGGACCGAACGATCGTCATCAAGGAGGCTGATAAAGGTTCGGAGGTGGTAGTTTGGGACAGAGATGATTACATCATGGAAGCAGAGAGTCAACTCGGTGACTCTGAGGTATATAGTAGGCTTGATGACGATCCTTCGGAACGGCTTCACCAAATTATTTCGGACACTTTAAAAATTATTAGTGATAGAGGAGATTTGGATCAAGCCACCTTAGATTACTTAATGGTGAATAACCATAGGTTGGGACGGTTTTATCTCCTCCCTAAAATCCACAAAAGATTGAATAGCGTACCAGGGAGACCTGTTATTTCGAACTGTGGTTTTTTTACGGAAAACATTTCAGCATTTTTGGACCATCATTTGCAACCGTTAGCTAAAAAGGTGCGGTCATATGTTAAAGACACTAATCATTTCCTTAGAAAAATCATGGATCTAGATGGTCTCCCTGAGGGCGCTATATTATGTACAGTTGATGTGGTGGGGCTTTATCCGAGTATTCCGCACGAGGAGGGATTGGAGGCGTTACGAGATGTACTTGAATGTCGAGAAGATAAAACCATTTCCACAGATACCCTTCTTGAGTTAGCTCACGTTGTTCTTAAGAACAATTTTTTTCGAATTTAAGGGTGATTTTTATCAGCAGCTTAGGGGTACAGCGATTGGTATCAAATGCGCTCCTTCATACGCGATTCTGTTTTTAGCCGCGCTAGAAGAAAAATTACTGGCTGAAGCTCAAGATAAACCGTGGGTATGGTGTAGATATATAGATGATGTTTTTTTGATTTGGCAGCACGGGGAGGAAAAACTTAGGGATTTTATATCTTTCTTAAATGGGGCACACGACTCTATAAAATTTACAGCGGAATTGTCAACAGATAAGGTGAATTTTCTCGACGTTCAAGTCATCAAACAGGGTAACAGACTTATAACGGATTTGTTTACAAAACCTACGGATACCCATCAACTCCTGCATCGAACTTCATGTCATCCAAATCACACCAAAAAGGGAATTCCATATAGCCAGGCCCTTAGAATTCGCCGCATTTGTTCAGAGGAACAGTTTTTTATAGATAGGGTAGGAGATTTAAAAATTTGGCTTTTAGCTAGAGGTTACAGTGAAAACGAGGTCGACAGCCAAATCAATAGGGTGTGGGACAAAAATCGTGCAACTTTGTTAGATCCTATACCTAAGGAAAAGGATGATATGAAAATACCTTTTGTGTTGACATATCACCCAGCTTTGTACAAGGTTTATGACATCCTTCGCAAAAACCAGAACCTATTACTGGTAGACAGTGAGCATGAGACAGTTTTTAAGGACAAAATATTAGTTTCTTTCAGAAGGGCAAAAAGTTTGAAAGATAAACTTGTGAGGGCTAAGCTGCCAAGTATAGATGCGGAGTTGATAGAAAAGGGTACTTTTAGATGTAATGGCAGAAGGAGTTGCCAGATTTGCCCTTTGATGAGGGAGGGGGATACATTCCACAATTTTGATTCCACCAGATCTTTTAAAAATTTCTCGGGGCGATACGATTGCAACTCTGATCTTGTGGTTTATTTGTTGCAGTGTGAGTCATGCAACAAGAAATATGTGGGGAGTACTAAGACTAAATTTCGGCAAAGGTTTAATGTTTACAAGTCCTATTTTAGGACATACGCACGCAAACACGACGAAAATTCTCTTGATAAAGGAAAGCCTGTCCCACAGGCTTCTTTTTTCAGTCATTTCTTTGAAAACGGACACAATGGGACTTTTCGGGTGGGTATCAAAATTATAGATGGGGCAGATGATGTTTTTTCGCTTCGCCGAAAGGAGTTGTTTTGGCAATATCGACTCCAAACTTTTTCACCAAAGGGTATTAATGAAAGAGCTGCAGACGTGGAATTAGACATATTTGCGTGCGGAGGAACAGCTTAGATTCTGCCAATGCATCTAAAGGTCCCTAGAGGTTGCTCTTGTTTAAGGAATTAGTATCAGGCCATCTGGGATTCAGCAGTTGCTAAAAGAAGAGTTAAGCATCACGCGAATCTTTCGGGGGTTCTCTTGGGGGTAACTGAGTTGCCAGAGCAGCCTCAAGGGTATCGAAAAAATTGGAATCCGTATCTGGCAATCTGGGGTTTAGCTGTTGCTAAAAAAAGGGTTAAGCATCAAGCGAATATTTCGGAGGGTCTTTTGGGGGTAACTGTAGAGCTGCCAGGATAGCCTCAAAGGAATAACTTAAACTTTAAAACGCTTCCAATCCGTTCTCTATTGATCAGGGACAAAGGGATCAGGTATTTTAATCTGTAAATAGACTCGTCATGTATAATTTTATCGGTAAACAATCTGTATAAATTCTCGGCTGTCCCAGTAAAGTTTTACTCTGAGGAAGATTTTTTAATCGAAACGTTAGGTCTTATAAAACAGTCTTATTATTATTATTATTATTATTATTATTATTATTATTATTATTATTGTTATTATTATTATTATTATACATTATTTATACACGAAAAATCCCTTCAGCAAAACTTAAAATGTACAGGCATAAAAAATAAATATATAAAAAATTCATTGGGTGGGGCTGATCTTCCAGGGAATCGTGTTTGAGTTTAATTCAGCTCCTCAAATGTATCTTGAGGTGTTTTTTGAATTGTTGCAAGGTAGAGAGTTCCCTGATGGTAGTGGAGATTTCGTTCCAAGCTTTTAGACCCGAATAGTGAAAGCTTTTCTTTGAGTAGCTTTGCGTAGCTAGAATTGTGCCCCAAGAACCAAAAGGAACTGAGAAATAATTCCGAGATAGGTTGTTTGGCATAAAGTAGACCCGTTAGGGTAAGATATTTGAAATTCTAAGCATTCAGTCCTGTGAGAATAGGTTAGGATTGCAACTGATTGGCCCTTTTCACTGATGGCTGCTCTGGAGATCATGTTCAGAACGTTCTAACTCAGTTTAAAATGCAATTTTGTTGAAAAATAGAGAGCTTGTTAGTGATCAATAACAATTGTTTTTGGATTGCACAATGTCTATCTTAATTACACAGAGTCAAACCCTTTGCCTTGAGACTTTCAACAGCACGTGCAGGCAGCAATTCCTGTGTTCGCTTTGGTACGTTCGCCTTGAGGAAGTCAAACTTTTGGTCATAAGACTTCAGACATTTGGTCAGATAATGCAAGTATATGTTACCCGTATACTTCTTCTGGTTTCCATCTTTATCAGTTATCTCACGCACACCAGTTGTTTGGACGAGGACAACATCCGATGACTGAAATGCAATACGGCATTGTTGGCATCTTGACACACTTTTGGGGCATGATTTTGTGTCCTCCCAGTGCACAAGTTGGTATTCTCCATTTTGCTGTCTGTCTGGATCAAGGAAGGCAGGTAATTCCTGGTGCTGTTTGCTAATCTACAATAAAGTATTTTGAAAGAACACTTTACTTTAGGATTTGAGTATCTGTTCTACTAGGAGTTGTGACGATTGGTAATGTAATCCTTTCATTATATTTGGGCAGTAGGCGTTCAAGGAGATATCGTAACATAACTCAGTTGATTATGGTTGATTGAAGATACAGATTGAAGCGTAAACTTTCAAAAGTTTGTTCTGTGACATTTTTGGTGGCCAGTAATGGTCATGGAAACGGACAAACTTGAAGTAGCGCCTAAAAATTGAAATTGGCAAAGTTTGAGCAGAACAAACAGCTGTACAAGGATGGCCTATTCACCACATGTCGCTGTTGACTTGGGAGTAGACATGGAAGAGGTCGAAGTAGGACGCCCAGAAGATCATCAAGGCCTCGTACCAAAACTATTCGGGTATGAATATGGGGAGAGAAGGCAAGATCTTAGATATCCAGCGATTGCAGGAGGATTTCAAATCCACCATCCAGTGATAAATCAACCAGCAGTGAGGCCAAAGCGGTCAGTTGTAGACATCCTGCAGTTTACAGGAGACGATCATGATGACATCATAGAATGGCTGGAAGCATGGAATCGTTCAGCAATAGCCATTTCATGGGGCCTGAATGAAGAAAAGGTAATGCTTCCTTTGTATCTGAAGGGACGGGCAAGCCAAAATTATCGTCATTTACAACCTCAAGTAAGAGAAAATGTTGAGCTCCTAAAAAGAGAGCTTGAGGGTCATTTCAATTCTCCCGCACAGCGTCTCCATGCCAAGAATCATTTGGGAGAAAGGTTCAAAAACCAAATGAGACTGTGGCCTATTTCTACGAGGAAATTTGTAGATTATCACACAGGGGTTTCAGCAATCGATCGATCGAATTCCAACAAGAAAAATCGTTGGAAAAGTTTATCAAAGGCCTGAAACCTACTATCAAAAAAATCTTTTGGGGAGATGAGCCAGAAAGCTTAGACGAAGCCTACCAAAAAGCCCGCACAAGAGAGCTCTATCTTTCTTCGAAAAAGAGTAAATTTGATGTAAGAGCCATTGAAACAGAAGAGGAAAAATGCCAGAATAAAGAAGCAAATGCTATTCAGGGTGCTGCGTATAGTCAAATGCAAGTTTTGATCAACAGAGCCTTTCACGGTAGATCGAACGGGGGATTCGAATGGAGTTTTCGAGACCACGCCGCGTGAAATTTTGGATTTTAAAATTGTTTGGTTATCGTTACATTTTGCAAGATTTCTCTGCGTCAACAAATTGGATTGCAAAGAAAACTTAACTTGACCTGCCTCAGCACCCAATGTACGTATCTTTTGTTTCCATTGTTTCTAAGTTTCGTCAGAAATGATGAGGAACCTTCGCAAACACCAGCGACTCTTTGCTCGTTTCAATAAACCGCTGCCTTGGCCCACCGACCGCTTCTAACCCTTTCCGCCATAACTTCTGTGCATAAGTAGCCACCACCTTGATTTCCAAAATGAAGAGTCTTTATACATCCTTGATGATCCTCTGAAATTTCCACAGTTTGATCTCACGTTGCTTTTGTAAAATTTCCCTTTGATTTCACTGTTGCTATTTTTCAAAGAAAGCGCATGGTCAGAAGCCGATGACAGAGAAGTTGGCTTGCAACAAGCTTTGGGGAGATCCCTCACAACAGAGACGGGACCCGCGAACGGGGGTCAGTATTTAGTCAATGAATAAGCTCAAAACCTCCCGCCAAATTTAAACTCTTTCCCCAAGATATTAGCTGTTTATATTGTTTTTATCTATTTCATCCGGAATTAACAACATGTAAGCAAGTGCATCATTGGAATTTTGAGGGTTATAAGCATGGGTTAAGTAATGGAACAGTTGGAGAATGCCAGTTATGATGATTTCGTGGAGTTTTCTGTTGAAGAATTAAAGTTTTATCTACGGCAAAGAGGCCACACTCTTACAGGTTCGAAAAGAGATTTAGCTGCAAGAGCCTTAGTATGTTTCGAGAGAAATGAAAAACCAACAAAAAATGATGACCTGAAAAAAGCTGTTTCAAAAGAGTACAATTGTATGCTGGAAAGTTATGGCCGGGTGATCCATTGAAAGCGACCGGATGGAAGGATGAAATTACTACGTGGCCAGCTGTTGACTTAGGAAAAATCTTTCATTACATTCTGGAGAATAAGGCATTTGAAGCAGACTATGTTGGCCAGTATAAAGTAAAAAAAAGCCTACTCTTATTCCAAAAGTGGTTTTGTTGCACAAATTCTTTCTTTGGTACCAAATGATGGGGGTAAAATGTAATTTTGTTGAAGAGCAGTGTATTACCATCTCAAAAAGTATAAAGTGCTGAACATACTGTTTGGGTTCTGGCTGACAAATGTGGGGACATTCTTACAGCCTACTGTAGTTGCACTACTGGCCTTTCACGATGTTGTAATCATGTTATTGGAGTGCTTTTTAAAGTGGAATATGCTGTTACTCAGGGTCTGACCAACCCAAAATGTACTGATGTGAAGTGTAAATTCAATGACAGATCGACAAGAGTGATCAAGGGGTGCAAAGTCAGGGACATTGTCTTTAAAAAACATGATGCTGAAAGAAAATCCCTTTGTAAAAGGTCGATTTGTTCTGCTGCGAAAACAGCATTTGACCCCAGGTTGGGCAGTTCAAGTTAAATTAGTGAGAGGGCTTTTTTGAAGAATTGCGTGACAAAAATCCCACAGCTTCTGTTGTGATGAGCCTACCTGACAATACAGAAGGACTTACCCCCCTCCCCTTGCCTCAAGTTGCAGAAATGGTTTTGAATGAAAAGGCTTTTTTTTAAAAGGCTTTTGTAGAAATTAGGGTTACCCAAGGGTCAGTTTTAGGGCCTAGATTGTTTGCAATGAAGGTAATGGACCTTCCAGAGTGTCATTTAACAGGATATATAAAAATGTTTGCAGATGACACTGAGTGTTTCTGTATCGGTGACAGTGTTGACAATGTGACTTCATCTCTTCAATTATTGATTGATGATATCCATACCTGGTGCTGTAAAAATTTCCTGACAGTACACCCTGAAAAGTCAGAAATTCTAATTCTAAATAGGAAAAAACTTGTTGGCCCATTACAAGGAGTGTTTCTAAACAAAAAGCCTATAAACTAAGTTGTCAAATCGAAGTGCCTTGCGATGACTCTAGATGATAAAGTTAGCTGGAAAAATCATGTACAAAATGTCAGCAAATGCCTTGGTCTAAATTTTAAATCACTCAGGAGACTGAAAGGTCTTGCACCCTCAGTTTTGGAGAACATTTACTTCAAAGGACTTCTACCAAGTGCAATCTATGGATTGGTTGTTTGGGGCTCATGCGCTAACAATGTATTGTCATCTTTAGAAAGAGTTCACAGAAGAGCTGCCAAAATGATTCATAATATACCAACATCGATCCCTGAAAATCAAATTCTAGACAAGGCAAAATGGAAGGATATCAAGTATTTATATAAACGAAGAGTTGCTTGCTTAACCCATAAAGCTTATTATGGTGAAACTCCAGAAGATATCAAATGCCTCATAAAAAATAGTGAAACGAAGAGATCTCTCAGGGACAATTTGAAAATCGAGTTACCAAGATCTAGGACAGAACTGGGGAAAAGGTCATTTAAACATCGCGCTGTAATCATTTGGAATTCTCTTCCCACTGAGATGAAAAGATTTAGTAGTATGTACTCTTTCAAGAATCGGATCAAGGAAAACTCTCTTGCATTGGACAGAATTGATTTCGGATCAACAGCGACACTAAGTAACAAAGACATATGCACGTTTTTTTTATTATTAATTAGCTGATTAAAGGATTTGTAAAACTTCTTTATGCCAAAATTTCGTATCCACTTTAAATATGTGTAGTTATTTAAATAGTAGGACCACATCAGCCTTGTGCTGCCATAAAATTGTCCTGCTTTATCAAAAATATTGTATGTATGTAATGTATGTATGGCTGGTGAACCCTATGAAGCTTTATTTGACGACCTCTTAGCAAGGACTGTCCTAACTGATGCCCAGCTAAGTGAACTTGAGAAGGTGACACGTGAACAATTCCAGTCTAGTGTATGGTTTTTGCAAAGAATCGGTAGGTTAACAGCATCATGCTACCTTGAAATTTACAAAAAGCTGGAACAACTATTACACCACAAACAAAATGTCCCAATCACCCCTACTTTGTCGAAGATCATGGGCTCTCCCAAAAGTCTGAAGACTTTACCATCAGTTAAATGGGGAAATGATCATGAGGGTGATGCAGCAGCCTCCTTCTACAAGGAGGCTTTGAAAGAGCATAATTGTCCACGCCTTCTTTCATGTGGCATCTTTGCATGTCCACAACTCCCATTTATTTCAGCCACTCCAGATCGAATGATGAAATTTAAATGTTGTCCTGATCGGTGTGTTGAAATTAAGTGTCCTTTTTCATTGAAAGAGACACCATTTAGTCTTGGATGGGAAGGCCTTGGCTACATGGAAAGAACTGATGACAAGATTGGTTTGAAAAAGCCATGCATATTATGCACAGATCCAAGGTCAAATGGGATGCACTGGTTGCAAAAGTTCATTCTTCATAGTGTGGGATCCGATCTCTTCAGCCCCACATTATGAGGAAGTTCAATTTGATGAAAATTTTTGGGATGACATGAAACGAAGCCCTATGATTTTCTTTAAACAGTATGTTGCCAAATGCATCCTTCGATTCTCAGTGATTGAATACTGTGGCATTTGTGGAACATATTGTTTGGAGAAAAATGAGGTCAAAACAAAGTCAGGTGAAAGTTTCAAGTGTCTTGGTTGTAAAGTCACGTTTCACAAGCGTTGCTGTAAGGATGTTGCAAGTGTTTGCGAAGGTTGCCTGCTTAATGATTTAGAGACAAGGTTTGATGATATAGTTGTTTAAGTGTTTATTCATAAAGTTTCGCAGCAACAAGTTTGTTCAGAAAGGTTCAAGAATTAATTCCAAATGGTTAGGAGTTAAGCATTTGTATATCTGCTAAGTTCCATGTTTTATGATTTTAACCATAATGACAAAAAGTTGTCCTTTCCCAAGTGTTTTATTTATTACAGTAGAGTTCCCAATGCTTTTCATAATCATTGACAGCAAACACAGATCCAAGTTAGAAATAGGTGTGTTATACCTGACTGCCTTTCGTAAAGGTTTCGGTGATGACTGTTACCTGTAATAATAACAGAGAACAATCTAAACAATTCCATTT
The DNA here is from genome assembly GCA_964019985.1 of Aurelia sp. 4 Dawson et al 2005. NCBI lineage: Eukaryota > Metazoa > Cnidaria > Scyphozoa > Semaeostomeae > Ulmaridae > Aurelia > Aurelia sp. 4 Dawson et al 2005. The sequence continues at coordinate 10,976,286 of OZ026500.1, read as the reverse complement.
TAAAGAACTATGCTCTGGAAACATACACAAGTCAAAACAAGCTCTGCTCTTCAATAACAAAATTTGATTTTGTGAATAATCTGTGAATCATTGTTTGTCAAGAAATGATTGTGTTAGTTTTGAAAATTATTGTGATGATTGATATCCTTTGCACACAGTATTAACTCTAGCCTAAACAAACAGTGATCAAACAATCAATTTTTCAGAGGCGAAAACTTGTATTAACTTATAGAGAGCAATATTTAACTCATTAAACACATAATGGTTCAGAAAGATTTGTCAGTATGCAGCAGCATGCTAATATGTCATCAATGATAGGAATGAATGTGACTGGAAGTTCCATCTTTAAAGTTCTAAATTGCTTCAACCTTTCAATGGCATTTTCCACATAGATTCTTGCATTTGCCACACGTGATGTTTTCTTCACATATTTTTCTGACATTTGCACCCCATTCTTTTCAAAGGGTGGCATTGAAAGGGTGCATTGACGATAAGCTAGGACGTCAGGAATGTTGAATCCTTTATCAGCCATCAGCTGATCCCCAGGACGTAGCTTATCAAGAAAACCAGAAACCTAAACAATATATCTATCTGAGCACCTTCCACCATACGATTCAGACAAATATGAGATGGCACCATTTGGGATGATACCAATAAGCAATTTCACTCTGCAATGATGCTTGTATTCACTCCACATGGCAGCTTGAACGTTGAGGCTTGAGAGTGTTTCAATGAATACCTCAGTGCTATCGATAATGCACACACGTTTAGGATAATGCTTTCTGAAAATTTCAGGGAGACCTTTCCTAACAACGACGAGAGATGGCCATTTTATCATAAACTGTAGGTCAAGGGAAATAAGCCTGACCCAAGTAAAGAAAATCTGGCTTGTGAGACCAGTACTGATATTGAATCTCCATGCTAGGTCTTCTTTGAGCAGCCCAAGACACAGCTTCATCAGGGACAACAACAAAAATTTGCCCCAGTGAAAGCGAGGGAGGCCTTTATCAATAGCCAGAGCAGCTTCCTTGTTGGTGAGCTTTTCACCCCTCCAGTATGTCATTTGCCTTGCATCTAAGGACAGTTGCTTAAAGAGAAATTTAAAAGTCTCCGCATCTCTGAGACCAGTGAAAAGTCTGACATCACTTTCCCTTGTTATTTGTGCAAAGTGCATTGGGACCTTCTCTTGCCATTGAGGTACCTTGCATTCTAAAGCAGTTGCAATGTATGCATCTGCAGCAGGAGTGGCACCCTCACGAACAATTTTTCTTCTCTTTACAGGTGAAGCTTTCCACTTAATATCACTCTCAGTTAGGAAAGCGGATGGAAAAGGTGACTGGAGTGTAGGCTTTCCATCTTTAAAATGTTTTGAACAAATGACACTGTTGTCAGTAGCAGAGAAGTTGGCATTGTCAAGGGACTTTCTAATCATGCACTCCCATTTATGCCTTGCTTCTAGGTCTTTTGGAAAGCGATGAGACATCAGTTTTTCGACATGACTTCTGACTTCCCAATTATCTGCACATCCTTTCCTGTTCAAACACCATGTTACACAACACTCTTCCTTCCTCATTTTGTCAAAACATCAGCATATATCATGGTTTGAGTTCTGGACACTTCGTGAAAGGTACAAAACCTAGAAACGCTTTGTTAATTCCGGATGAAATAGATAAAAACAATATAAACAGCTAATATCTTGGAGAAAGAGTTTAAATTTGGCGGGAGGTTTTGAGCTTATTCATTGACTAAATACTGACCCCCGTTCGCGGGCCCCGTCTCTGTTGTGAGGGATTTCCCCAAAGCTTGTTGCAGCCAACTCCTCTGTCATCGGCTTCTGACCGTGCGCTTTCTTTGAAAAATAGCATCAAAGGGAAATTTTACAAAAGCGACGAGAGATCAAACTGTGGAAATTTCAGAGGATCATCAAGGATGTCTTCATTTTGGAAATCAAGGTGGTGGCTACTTATGCACAGAAGTTATGGCGGAAAGGGTTAGAGGCGGTCGGTGGGCCAAGGCAGCGGTTTATTGAAACGAGCAAAGAGTCGCTGGTGTTTGCAAAGGTTCCTCATCATTTCTGACGAAATTTAGAAACAATGGAAACAAAAGATACGTACCTTGGATGCTGCAATTCAATTTGTTGACACCGAGAAATCTTGCAAAATGTAACGATAACCAAAAAATTTTAAAATCCAAAATTTCACGCGGCGTGGTCTCGAAAACTCCATTCGAATCCCCCGTTCGATCTACCGTGAAAGGGTCTATAGCTTGAAATCATGGAAAATCAAATACTCTGATTGCCCTTACACGACAAAATTTGCAACAATCAGTTTTTTCCCCATTTGAAAATAAAGGGGCAGGCCAGAAGAATTCTCAAACGCACAACTTCCGCAGTGATGTCAAATGCTGGAATTGTGGGAAAATGGGACATTTTCGAAACAAATGCGAAGAACCCCATAAACCCATGCCGGAAACACACAATACGTGACTAATTATAAACAACAAAACTGTCGATGAAGAAAGAGATTATGAAAATAAGGAACCAAACGTTTTGGCTTTGAATTTTGAAAAGCGGGCGATCAAAGAACAGGGATACATTGAAGGCTTTGTCAATGATATTGGTATTAAAATGTTGATAGACACAGGAGCCGAAATAACTCTAATCTCCAAAGAAATGTTTGATAAAATTGCAGAGACACCTTTGTTGTCGGAATGTGACTCCAAATTGTATACTGCAAATGGCACTTCATTGACTGTTCTGGGTCAAGCTGCATTTAAGATTAAATTGAATGACCATACTTTTGTACATACTGTGTTGGTAATTGAAGGTTTTTCCTATGAATTCCTGCTGTGAAAAGACTTTTTGATAAAGAATAAAGCGTCCGTTGATTTTGGCAAGTTTATTTTAAAATTTCCCGGCCTGGAAGTGAATTTTACACTGCCAAAACAAGAGCAGACATTAACCACAGTGGCAGACGTTCAAATTTTGCCTAAAACTACTGTTGTTATGCAAGCAAAACTTTCGGAACATAAATTGATGCCAAACAATGACTTGCTTGTCGAAGGAGGTTTTTCAAAGGACAATACCCTTTTCGGTGCACGGATTTTAACAAGAGCTAGGCCAATGGGTAAAACAACTGTCCAAGTCACCAACTTAACCGAAGACACTGTGTTTTTACCTAAGGATACCAAAATAGCAGATGCGATACCTTTCACAGAGCAGCAGATGTCAAATGAACATGAAGTTACGGTGAGTAAGTCCACAGAGCTTCCAGAGTCTGACTTATCATCACATAATGATCTTGGTTTAGACCATTTGGAGCCGACCCAAAAACTGCAATTATTAGAGCTTTTGAATGAAATGAACATCATTAAAAACCCTCCTCTAGGAAGAGTTGATGAAGTAAAGCATAGAATTGACGTAGGGGATTCAAAACCTATAAGACAGCATCCCTACCGTGTACCAATAGCAAAACGGGAGATCATTGACCAGGAGGTTGAGAAAATGCTTGTCAAGGAAGTCATCAGTCCATCAGTAAGCCCATGGTCATCACCTATCGTTTTAGTTGCCAAACCAGACGGAAGTACGTGGTTTACTTTGGACCTCCAAAGTGGGTATTGGCAAGTAGCACTTGAAGACAGCTCAAAAGAAATTACTGCATTTTCCACTAGCAAAGGACACTGGGAATTCAATGTTATGCCCTTTGGTTTAACAAACGCCCCAGCGACATTTCAACGTCTGATGTACTACGTTCTCACCGGTCTCCATTGGAGCCAATGTCTTGTCTATTTGGATGACGTAATCATTTTTGGAAGAGACTTTGATGAATATCTCACCCGCCTTAGAAATGTACTTACCGGTTTAAATGCAGCAGGTTTGTCCATGAAGCCTTCAAAATGTCATTGGGCTAAAACAGAAGTTAAGTATCTTGGACACATCGTCGATGGGAGGGGATTAAGCCAGATCCAAATAAGCTAATTACTGTGAAGGATTTTCCTGTCCCAGAAAACCGAACTGAGGTTAGAGCATTTTTGGGATTAGCCTCACACAATCGACGCTTCATTCCAAATTTTGCAGCGATAGCCAAGCCGTTAACTAATGCAACAAAAACAAAGAAGGCAAGCTTTCCGGTGGACCAGTGAAGAGAAAAGGTCCTTTGAGCACCTCAAAGAACTTCTTGTGCAAGCGCCGATTCTTTGTTGTCCTGATTTTAATACACCATTCGTTTTGCAAATCGACGCTAGTAATCACGGTCTAGGTGCAACACTCACGCAAGTCCAGGATGGAGTGGAAGTTACAATCGCTTATGCCAGCATACAATTGAAACCTAGCGAGGAAAATTACGCCACTATACAGAAAGAGTGTCTAGCCATCGTATGGGCAATGAAGTATTTCCACCATTATCTATTTGGACAACCCCACTTTACCGTTGTAACTGACCATTGCACAGTGATCCAGCAAATGTAATAAATGCCGAATAATAACAGTTCTCAGAATTAATCAAACTATAACTCATTTGAAAGAGCAATAATTGACAATCAACATAAAAGAAGAATTATCAAAATCAGACCGATGCGAGCCAAGAAACTGATTTTTGAAGTTTCGAGATATCACAAGTTTACAAATTTCACATCAAAAAGGCAATGAACACTCAATTTAGGCTAACTTTAAAATTCAGTTTCTCTGCCTGCACTAATACGATTCTTGAAATTCTTTTTTATTTTGATTGTATACATCTCAGTATCATTTCTAATTCATACAATGGAGAAAAAAAAATGAGAAATTTCACGGATTTCACGAATTACGAGATAGTAATATTCTGGAGGATAAAAACCGATATTTTGATAAAAACAGTTGAAAATCTAAAAGACGGGGTCAAACAGTGTCTTAGCAAAAAATATTATAATTAACTAGCACATGCCTCGAGCGCATCTGCCAAAGGATATGTTCAGGAACCTTCTGCGAAAAATTGTATGACCCTTTTAGAATGTGTGGTCCTTTTCTTGAAAACGACATGTGGTCGTATTTGAAACCAGTATTTTATTATGTTGACTGAATTACTGATTTAGATAATGCCTTAAACTCATTTTAAATCAAAGCAAAGTCAATCAACTGAGTTGTAAACATTCGCAATAGTCGGAAAAATTGAAAATCAAGATATTTTAACGTACAGTGGATAGAAGAAACAACACTTCTTCTTTCTCGTTATGATGTCTGAACTGAATATTACATCAAGTCATATCAAGTTCAGTTCCGTACCACAAAGTTCTTTCTGGTCACTATTAAGAGTGTGAAAATTTGACTTGTTGCTTGCTCTTGAGCTTTAGTATCCTAGGTGACTGTTGTTAGCCGTTTTCTCTTCAGCATAAGAACAGATGGTCATTGATCTGATTGATGATTATAAGAACCAGGCAAAATCTTTTACTCTGTCGTGCTACTTTGATGTTTGCCTCACAGTTCCGAAAATATACACAATACTTAACTGTCAACGTTGATGAACTGAAGCAATTCACATGCCTTATGATGCTACACTTAGTAATCAATTTTCCCTGCATTACGATTTTCGTCTGTAAACCAAATGTTCGCCCATAACCAGGAGCTGTTTGGAGTTCTCATTAAGTTCTCAAAAGGCTCTCCGATAGCTGATCGGTTTGAAAGCAGTCCAAACCGATGCCTGAAACTAAAATGTTTGGAGCTGGCCTAGCATGAAGAGCAAGACAAACGTCTGTGCAACAAGATTTATATGACTCGTCGTCAGAATGCTCATAGCGTCTGCCTCACTGTAGCAAAAGCGAGCCACATTCTGAAAAAAGTAATGCCCAAGTCAGACTATAATGACACTGGAACTCAAGGGGAAGTATTAAGTCAAGCTTTAAAACTCTTAATAGTGATAAGACAGAACTTTGTGCTACAGAACAGACTTTGTTGATACGACTTGATGTAATATTCAATTCAGATATTATAACGAGAAAGAAGAAGTGTTGTTCCTTCAATCCACTGTACGTTAAAATATCTTGATTTTCAATTTTTCCGACTATTGCGAATGTTTACAACTCATTTGATTGACTTTGCTTTGATTTGAAATGAGTTTAAGGCATTATTTAAATCAGCAATTCAGTCAACATAAAAAACACTTGTTTCACATGCGACCACATGTCATCTTCAAGAAAAGGACCACACATTCTAAAAAGAGTCAGAAAATTTTTCGCAGAAGGTTCCTGAACATATCCTTTGGCAGATGCGCTCGAGAAATGTTCTAGTTAATCATTATAATTTTTGCAAAGACACCGTTTGACCCCGTCTTTTAGAATTTCAACTGTTTATATCAAAATATCGGTTTTTATCCTCCAGTATAGTACTATCTCGTAATTCGCGAAATCCGTGAAATTTCTCATTTTTTTCTCGAATGTATGAGTCAGAAATGATACTAAGATAGATAAAATCAAAATAAAGAAAGAATTTCAAGAATCGGATTGGTGTAGGCAGAGAAACTGAATTTTAAAGTTAGCCTAAATTGAGTGTTCATTGCCTTTTTGATGTGAAATTTGTAAACTTGTGATATCTTGAAACTTCAAAAATCAGTTTCTTGGCTCTCAACGGTCCGATTTTGATAATTCGTCCTTTATGTTGATTGTCAATCATTGCTCTTTCAAATGAGCTATAGTTTGATTAATTCTGAGAACTTTCATTTTTCGGCATTTATTACATTATTTTGCCATTCTGGATCACTGTGCATTGTCCATTACAATGGATCAATACCATGAAAACTAAAAACCAAATGAAAGAACGTTGGTTTTGTGAAATTCATGGTTATTCTTTTAATGTAAAGCATCGAGCAGGCACCACAAATGGAAATGCAGATGCACTATCAAGGTGCCCCATTTCATCATAGTTGAGTGAATATGAAAATTTTGACAGTCGGTGGGACATTGCTGCGTTAGAATCAGTCGAAATTGGTAGTCGTTAAGACGAGGACAAAGAAATGAAGGAAATGGAAGATTTTTTGTCTGATGAAATTTTGCCCGAGGACGTGAGTCAGAGGGACAAAATCAGGAAATATGCGCCACAGTATGTCTTAGAAGGAGATGTTCTCTATCACACTTGGACGCCGAAACCCAAGGGCTATCCGAATAGGACCAGAAAGCAATTGGTCGTTCTCCCTAAGGAAAGAGGGAAACTGTTATATCATCAGCATGAAGAAAGGGGCCTTCTTAGAGTTTCTGAGAACCTTCAGTAGATTGAGGGAAGATTACTTTTGGATTTCCATGAAGAAAGATGTTGCTAAACACGTGAAAAATTGTAAAGACTGTGCAAAACAGAAATCACCTAAGAAAACAAGAACAGTTCCACTGAAGCCAATTGTAGCTAGTGAACCACTGGAGATAGTCGGTATTGATTTTATGGGCCCTTTGCGGTTGACACCAGGCGGCAACAGATATGTAATGACTTTTCAAGACCATTTTACCAGATGGCCCGCGGCTTATTCCCTTCCTTAAGCAAGAGAAGAAGAGGTAATTCAGTGCATTCAAGCTTTCTCGCGAGACTTTGGCTATCCAAGGTCTGTTCTCTCTGACAGAGGGTCTGCATTTTTGTCTGACCTGATTAAGAAGGCCTGCAAGAAATTAAAGATAAATCATTCGCCTACGTCGGCATACCACCCCCAAGCAAACGGCCTGTGTGAACGTTTTCACAGCACCTTGAAAACTTCGCTCTCGTTAGTGATCAACAAAGGAAAGGATGATTGGGATGAGTTTCTACATGACATGGTTGCTGCTTACTGCACTACCCCTCATTCCATTACGAAGGAAGCTCTAGCATTTCTAATGTTTGGAAGACAGTTCAAAGTACCACCAAGCGTCGAATTTCAAGCCCCATCACGTCTTTATTCTGAAGATTTCTTGAGTGAGAGAATTAACAACCTTCGTCAGGCTTACAGAGTTGTGAGAGATTTAAATCGAAAGGAAAAGAACAGACACAAAGTGGTTTATGATGAAAAACATGAAGCAGAACCATCCAGATTCACAGTAGGTGACTCAGTCTATCTAAAAGCCGGAGAGAAAAGAAGTGGCTCGGACCGAGAACATTGGATGGGACCTTTCACTGTAGAAAAAATACTATCAGAGGAAAATGTAAGGCTGAATATGGGTAATTCCAAGAGACACCCTGCCGTAAATGTAAACAGGTTGAAGATAGACGAGGCCGACAATCTTAAGCAAATTACCGAATCTGTTACCAGAATTCTTGATAAAATGAGGACTAGAAACTAGAAAGGTCGCCTTGAGCGCAAATATTTCGTGGAACTCAAGAACGGGGAGACAGTTTGGATCGCTGACGATTTTCTAACACCTGAACTTATCACTACCGCAAACAATTAGCTCGCCATCCTCTCAGTACATTTGCATTATGCAATCATTGATTAATCCCTAATCGACCTAGAGTTTGTAAATAGTTGTCGTTGATGTAGTGTTGACGTATCATACGCATAATTAGAATAATTAGTATGCCGTAGGAGGACGTGTAAAAGTAGTCGTATTAGAGTCTGGCAACATGTAGGCCGTCAAACAGTAGCGTGCCAATAGAAGAACCCCAAACACAACATTATGGCGACGAGAATGCGTTGGTAACGCTACATTACAAGCTTAAAAGCAGTTGTAAATCATGGCGACTGGTTTGCCTCCTTTTCCAGCATTTGATGCGGAAAATCAAGAAAATTTGGCGGCAAGATGGCAACGTTGGTTCGTGCGTTTTGAAAATTTAATGGTTGCTTTAGATGTCAAAGATGATAAACGTAAGAGAGCATTGCTTTTACATTACATGGGTGAAAGCACCCTTGATATATTTGAAACCCTTGCAGAAACTGGAACAGCCGAAGACTACAAGAAAGCTTGTGATGCCCTGAACAAACAATTCACTCCTCAGAAGAATACATCCTTTGAAGTTTATAAGTTTCGGAACACAAAACAAAGGGTAGATGAAACACTGGATCAGTATCATGTTCGTTTGGTCCAGATGTCCAAGTATTGTGAGTTTGAGAAACCCGACAAAGAAATTAAAGCCCAAATTGAACTTGGTACAATATCTAAGCAACTCCGTCGACACGCCTTCCGCAACCCGAAGTTGACACTGTCTGAACTTCTCGCGTTTGGACGTACTCAAGAAATTGCGGAGAGTGATGCAAAAGGAATTGAACATGACTTCAAGAGAGATTCAAAGGTTCAAGATGTTCAGCAAGTTAAAATTCGACAGGAAAAATTTGAAAACAAGAAATGCTTTAAATGTGGATATAGTTGGCCACACCCTGCTGCGTGTCCAGCCAAAGGTAAAACCTGCAACAAGTGTCAAGGTTACAATCATTTTGCTCGATGTTGTAAGTAGAAATTATCTACAAATGAATCTGGTGAAAAGCCTGTCAAAGAGAGTGAAAATAAGCCTCAAAAACCAGTTCAAGGAAAACATCATCGAGTCAAGCAAGTTGAAGCTGCAGAGTCACCATCCAGTTCTGATTCTGATGAGTATGTGTACACAGTACAAAGCAACACGGTTTGTACGGATATGAAGTTAACCTCTGTGTCAGATCAAAGTAACAGCATTAACACGGTAACTGAAAACATGGTTTTTATACCACAGTAAAAGTTGATGATTTTTCAGTTATAATGAACATTGACTCAGGTGCAAGTGTTAACATTATTGATAGCGAGGTATTTGAGAAATTGAAGGGTCGAAAAGATGTCAAGCTGAGTAAGACGAAAAATAAACTTTTTGGTTATGGCAGTAAAACACCTTTAGAGGTTCAAGGTTGTTTTGAGGCACAAGTCGAATCAAAGCATAAGATTTCGCTAGCCACTTTTTATGTCATAAATGACACATCTGGTTGTTTGCTAAGTGGTCCCACTGCCATTGACCTGGGTTTACTGAAAATCAATTCAGTTTCGCAAGACCATGAACCTATTGTTGATAAGCCTCCTGCTGATACACCTAAGAGACCTCCCCGATTGAAAAATTTGCTAGCGAAGCACGATCATTTATTCAGGGGGATTGGCAAATTGAAGAATTACAAACTTCATCTGCACATTGATAAGTCTGTTCCTCCTGTTATACAACAACCTAGAAGAATTCCATTTGCTATGAGAGCTAAACTCTCTAAAGAACTAAAACGATTTGAAGACATGGGTATAATTGAAGATGTAAAAGGTCCTACGACCTGGGCCTCGCCTATTGTTTCTCTTCCAAAACCAAACAATCCAGAAGAAATTCGTATGTGCATAGACATGCGAGTACCCAATAAGGCAATTTTGCGAGAAAGGCATCCGTCCCCGACGATTGATGATCTGATTCAGCAATTAAATGGATCGTCATATTTTTCTAAGCTAGATTTGAGCTCTGGGTGCCATCAACTTGAGCTCGATGAAGAGTCTCGTGACATCACCACTTTTGTCACACACAAAGGTCTGAAGAGATTTACCCGTCTTAATTTTGGAACAAACAGTGCCAGTGAGACATTCCAAATGTTATCCAAACAACATTTCAGGATATTGAAGGTTGTTTAAACGTTAGTGATGACATACTAGTCTTTGCTAAAACACAAGAAGAACACGACAAGATTTTGCAAGCTGTTTTGGAACGAGCTGACGAAATGTGTCTTCGTTTCAATGGTCAAAAGTGCGAGTTTGACAAAAGAAACTTGACATTTTACGGTCATGTTTTCTCAGAAAAGGGAGTTTCTGCATGTCCCAGAAAAATTGCAGCAATCCAAGCGATGACACCCCCGTCTAATGTGTCAGAGCTGCGAAGCTATTTAGGAATGGTGAATTATTGTGGACATTTTATCAAAGATCTTGCAACAGTAACTGCGCCTCTGCGTCAGCTTACTAAGAAAAATGTCACGTTTGAATGTAAGCCTTGTCATCAAGAAGCTTTTGAGAAACTGCAAAACTTGTTGACTGAAAAGAAATTCATGTCCTATTTTGATTTATCGAAACAAACGGAGCTGCTTGTTGACGCGTCCCCTACAGGACTTGGTGCGATTCTTTTACAATGCACACCAGGTAAAGATGACAGTCGAGTCACTGCATATGCCAGCGGAGCGCTAACGGAAGTAGAACAAAGATACAGTCAAACTGAGCGCGAAGCATTAGCCATTGTTTTTGGCTGTGAGCATTTCCGTTTGTATTTGTATGGTATTCATTTCACGCTGTACACCGATCACAAACCTCTGGAGATGATTTTTGGAAATCTGAATTCGAAACCACCAGCCCGACTTGAACGATGGAGATTACGCTTACAGTCCTATGATTTCGAAGTTAAATATCGTCCAGGACACGATAATCCATCCGGCTACATGTCCCGACATCCGATGCAACGATCGATGCATCCAAGAGAAAGTGCAAACTCAGAACAGTACATACAGTTTATTGCTGAAAGTGCTGCACCAAAAGCCATCATGCTAGAAGATATCAAAAAGGCAACACTTGAAGATGCTACCTTACAAGAAGCCATAAGAATGATTCGCGAAAATCGATGGCATAAGATAAACGAAATCGAAAATCCTCACATCGACAAAGATGAGCTCAAAATGTTGCGAAATGTGAAAGATGAACTCACTGTTTCGAGTCAAAACGACGTCTTATTGCGAAATACACGTATTGTTATTCCAAGGAAATTACGTCCTGATGCAATTAGCCTTGCTCATATTGGACACCAAGGACTTGTAAAGACCAAGAGCCTACTTCGAGAAAAAGTATGGTTCCCATTAATAGATTCGCTCGTGAAAAAGGAAATCGATTCATGTATTCCATGCCAAGCATCAGGTCGCGAAAAGCCTCCTCAACCACTTTGCATGAGTTCGTTACCTGAAGAAAACTTCGAAAAAGTTTATATTGACTTTTTAGGTCCATTGCCTTCTGGTGAATCTTTACTCGTTGTACTTGATGGACGTTCGAGATACCCTATTGCCGAAATTCAGAAGAAAACAGATGCACCAGCTCTTATTCCTTGTTTGGACAAAATTTTTGCATTATTTGGCATACCAAAGGAAGTTGTTTCAGATAATGGACCCCCTTTCAAAAGTTATGAAATCAAGAAATTTATGAGAGCGAATGGTATCTACCATCGAAGGATTACTCCTCTCTGGCCTCAAATTAACGAAGCCGAAACGTTCATGAAACCGTTGATGAAAGCAATCGAAACAGCTGATGTCGAAAATCGTAACTGGAGACGTGAGCTACAAAAATTTCTCCTCAATTTTCGAGCAACGCCACATTCGACAACAAAAGTTGCCCCTGCAACTGTGATGTTTGCAAGAAACATTCGTACAAAGTTACCTGAAATCGAAGTCAAAGTTGATAAATCTGCAATCGACAAGAAAATTGAAAAAGAAGACAAAGATGCAAGACAGAAGATGAAAGAATATGCTGATAAACGCAGAAACGCGACAGCTATGACCATGAAAATCGGCGATCGCATGCTGGTAAAGCAAAAGCGAAAGAATAAGTTGTCTACAAGGTTCGATCCTCACCCATTGCGTGTAACGAAAATAAAAGGTACCATGATTACAGCACAGAGAGAAAAGTTTACGACAACTCGCAACCAATCGTTCTTCAAACTCGTTGACGATGCTCGTTTGCACTCAGATGGGGAAGAGGATTATGATGATGATTATCAAACTGATGGAAACGAACACTTAGAAGATGAAAACAAAAATGATGATGCAGTCAGACCAGGACAGAATCCTCAAGCTCGATACCCAATGAGAGACAGACGAAGACCTCAGTACTATCATGATGAGTACAATGTCAGAAGGTGAATGAACTGAAACTGTAAGTGAATTACTTTACTTATTTTGCTTAATATTTTGCTTGCTGATGTGTTGGACTTTTAGTCCCTGTTTTGTTAAGAACCAAATTACTTGATTTGCTGACTGATCTTAATTCGTAGACATCCGTCTAATGTAAAGGAAAAGAGGGACGTAGTGTTGACGTATCATACGCATAATTAGAATAATTAGTATGCCGTAGGAGGACGTGTAAAAGTAGTCGTATTAGAGTCTGGCAGCATGTAGGCCGTCAAACAGTAGCGTGCCAATAGAAGAACCCCAAACACAACAGTTGAGAAACAGACTCGTCTCACCTTCGTATAATCAAAGTTCGTTGAGAAAAGACTCACCTTCGTACAATCAAAGTTCGTTGAGAAAAACTCGCCTATGCTCTAAAAAATCAATGAGTTGTTGCTGTCATTCTTAACCAAATCATCATATGGAACACTAAAGATTTAGTGACCCTCAAAGAACGACCTTTGTGTAAGGTGCCTGGGTTGAGGAAAGAACTACAGATACAGATGCAAAGCAATTGAAAAAGAGTTGATGCAGTTGATGTCTTTGGTTGCAGTAAGAAAACAGAGAAATCCGGTGAGACATAGAGAGGCGTCGCCCTAAATGGTCACCCTACGTTTTCACCATGTTTTGACCGCGCTGCAAAAACTTCGTGTCTGAAGGATTTGGGTCTAGCTTTTTTTCGAAAGAGCGCGAAAATTATTTGCTGACGCCATCTAAGAAATTCTCTCTTGTTTTGTTTTGGTTTTAAACTGCATAACTTCGCTGCGAAGAATGATTTGAAAATACATACTTGAGATGGATGCAGCTGAGTGTATTTTGTTTCCTTTCTGTTTTCCAAGCTCCAGATTTATTCTCTTCATGTTGCTTCGGGATTGAAGTAAAGCAAAGCTACGGTTTATTTATGGGAAACTCCAACCCTCAAAATGTAACTTTCAAAGAAAAATGAAAAAAATTTGCAACTGGTAAAGGAGCCGGGGGCTTTGTTTCAGTAGTAGTCTGACTGGCCTACCTTCGCCCCTATTGGTCAGCCTTGGGATCCTGAACTCTCTTATTGCTGTACTGTCAACCAGACTTGTTTGAAGTCACGAGGTCAAAAGCACAGTTTGAAGAGTTAGGGGGTTCAATAAAGAAGTGTACAAACAAAGTGACTGTTTCTATTTTAAGTGAGATATATGGATTTTTGAAACAATTTCCTAAATGATTGTGAGCAAAGCTTTTAGAGAAAACTAAAGTATCGGGCTGGTAGCAAGTTTCTTAGATGATAGGAAAATTTTGCCACCAAAAAAGTTTCTGATGAGTTTCTTAACTGGGAAATGGTAATATTGTTGTTCAGTTCAAGGGTTAAGAAGGAAAGGTGAAAGATTTCGCTTTGGGTCGTCATAGGATAAATACTGATTTCCGTTTGAGTTTCCAAAAGCCCCCTCGAATTCTTGCCTCCTTGTTATTCAAAAATCCTGTCAGAAATTACAGCTCCCACACCCCCGGCAATGCGGCACTTAAGGGTATTTGGTAACGAATCATAACTTTCAGTCACTCAAATCTTGAATTCGTTGTCAATAACTCAATAACTGCGTTGTTGATATCATTTGTGATGGTATCCTATTTCATCATTTGATATATCAATATTTATGAATATTTAACTGAAAATTGTTTTGTAATCAGTGTAAAAATCCTCACCAACTTAAAGTATTTCAAAACAGTATTTCAGTAAGTATTTCAGTATTATTAAAAAAGTATTTCAGTAAGACCTTCTTATTGCTCCCCCGGTACTCACAGATCAAAACTCTCACTCAGGATTCCTTGCGATGCGATTTCGCATGCAATGCGGTTTCAGTATAAGTAAGTGCGTTGCGGTTGATCCATAGCTATCTCAATGAGAGGAAGCAGAGGGTAAAGATGAATGTGTCCTTCAGCACATGGAGAGAAACAACGATAGGTGTGCCGCAGGGTTCGGTCTTGGGACCTCTTCTGTTTAACATATACCTCAATGATCTCTTCATGTTTGTCAATGATGCTGAAATATGTAACTATGCAGATGATACGACTATCTATGCTTGTGACAACAATATTGAAGGTATCATTGAAACATTAGAGAGTGATGCCCTTAAAATTGCAGAATGGTTTACAAACAACTGTATGAAGTTGAATGAGGACAAATGCCATCTGATGATCTTTGGAGACAAAAGTAATGATATTTCTCTAAATATCGGAAGTGTGAGGATTAAAGAGAGCAAGGAAGAAAAGTTGCTTGGAGTGATTCTGGACAAAAAATTATGCTTTAAACAGCAAGTAAAGTCCATTTGCAAAAAGGCTGGGCAAAAGCTACATGCTCTCTCGAGAATCTCTCATTTTCTTGACAGTGAACAACTAAAGAGAATAATGAGGGCATTCATCTTGTCCCAGTTCAACTACTGTCCTCTTGTTTGGATGTTCTGCAATAGAACACTTGACAACAAAGTCAATCGTATTCATGAACGGGCATTGCGGATAACTTACAAAGATATGAGATCAGATTTTGACACAATGTTTCTCAGAGACAATGCGGTTACAATCCACACAAGAAATTTGCAGTTGCTGATGACTGAAATTTATAAAACAAAATGGGAACTCAATCTTACTTTCATGAAGGAGATCTTTGTTGAAAAGCACAGTACTTACGGGTTAAGAAGCTGCCATAATCTACTGCTGCCAAAAGCGCGCACTACTTGCCATGGCTTAGAGACGATCTCGTTTCTAGGAAGTAGATTATGGCAGGCACTTCCCAATGACATGAAACAATCAGATACCCTCTCCACCTTTAAAAGGAGAATAAAAACCTGGAAAGGAGAGGAATGTAACTGTAGACTGTGTAGACCTTTCGTGGCTCAGGTTGGGTTCTTAAAAGGATAAATGCGTTGCATTGTAAATACTAAAAATTTCTGTAAAAACATTGTAAAAATCTGTATACACGTATTATATTGAATTAATCCTTATGTTAGATATATATGTATTTTTCTTTTATTTTGAAACAATTTTACTTTGTAGTAGGCTTGAATTAGCTTTTATTTTATAGCTAACCATTATACGCCTACTTTAAATGAATAGATAATAATAATAATAATGATGGTGATAATAATAATAATAATAATAATAATAATAATAATAATAATAATAATAATGATAATAATAATAATAATAATAATAATAATAATAAAAAGCTCCCCGAGACCTAGAAATACTGGGTTGGCGTCCAGCGGGGGCTAGTCTGTCTCATGGGTAGGGGGGACTCTTTAGTCTTGGTCGACAGCCCCCTAGAGATGGTGTCTCGAAAAAAATACTAGTTGGCAGTAACTGAAAAATGCATCTCATACTAAGTATGATGTCTTCAAATATTAATGAAATAGATAACGGCGTGGATGAAGCTGGAATCATTTTTGATGAAGGTCTTTCGCCCGGCAGAGTGACTTGTGTTGGTGAACAGGCAGTCCTCGGTCGTCAACCCACGACTGTTCACGACAAGATAGTGAAGAGAAAATGGAGCAAAGCTGATTATAAAGTCGCTATGGAATGCTTTTTAAGAGCACAAAAAGGCGGGAGAGGAGTAGGAAAGCGGACGCTAGATTTGTGGTTAGATAGAGGTATGTTTGATATTAGCGAAAATAACCTGATGAATCAAATCAGAGTCATTAAGAAGAAACAGTGGTTAACAAGTGTCGAGATTGAGGAAATGAAGCGGTTAATTGAAAATGGAAGTCAGGAAGGAGTCGAAACTGACGTGGGTGATGAATCTCCACAGAGCGATAGTGGAAATGCCAATGAACAGCATGACACAATTGAGAGGGAAGACCTAGATCAAGACAACAGCAACTTAACAGAAGAGGAGAATGCAATTGTAAGTCGAATTAAAGAAGTCCGCATGCAAGGGAACATACGAACCGTCAAGAGCCTAAGGAACATTAATAAGCTTGAATTGAGAAGTGAAACTGCAAAGGTAAATGGAGTTTTGAAACATATCGAGACGAAAAACATCACGGAAACAAGAGATCTTTTAAAAGCAGCTGCAGTTGTAATTTGTGAGAGATTAGGTGTGAAAGATACCACAGTAACGAGAGGAGAAAGACCTTGGTGGATGAGGAGAATTGAAGGTGATATCAGTAGGTTGAGAAAGGACTTAAGTAGACTTGATGCATGGAGTAAAGGGCTGTGGACTCGTCCAAAACAGAGAGTAAAACAGGATCTTGAAAGAAAGTATGGAATAAAACAGAAAGGAATACATACAGTAATAGAAATTGTCAAACAAAGAATCCTTGCAAAGGCGTCAAAACTAAAAAGATATAAGGGAAGGAAAGCACAATTCGATGATAATCACCTTTTCAACACGAATCAGAGACAATTCTATAGGAATTTAGAAGGGGGTGCTATTATGGCGGAAAACCCAAACCAAGAGGAAGTAATAAAATTTTGGAGTGACATCTGGAGCAAAGAAACCAAGCACAACGATAAGGCACAATGGATTGAAAATATCAGAGAAAAAGTCCGGAATACTGATCAGCAAGATAATATCACGATCTCATTAGAAGATACCAAAAGACAAGTTAACAGATTACCAAACTGGAAAGCACCAGGGCCAGACGGGAGTAGTGGGTTTTGGATAAAAAATTGTACAGCTCTGCATGAGAAAATAAGCATTCATCTCAATGATTGTTTGGAAGCAGGTAGTGTACCTAACTGGATGGTTGAAGGAAAGACAACGTTACTTGTGAAAGACAAGATGAGAGGAACAGATGCTGCAAATTATAGACCCATAGCTTGTTTAAATCTTTTGTGGAAAGTTTTGACAGGAATTTTTGCAGAGAAAGCGTACAAACACCTTGACGACAACAGTTTACTAACTGATGAGCAAAAAGGGTGCAAAAAGAATACTAGAGGAACAAAGGATCACCTAATACTTGACAAAGAAATGTTGAGAAACTGTAGGCGGAGGCTAACCAATCTATCTATGGGCTGGTTAGATTTCAAAAAAGCATATGATATGGTTCCACATTCGTGGATCATTGAGGTCCTCAAAATGTTTGGCATCACAGACAACCTGGTTAAACTAATAACAGCCAGTATGTCAGACTGGAAGACATGCATCTACGCTAATAATACGTTTTTAGGGAGAGTAAAGATATCACGTGGAATTTTTCAAGGTGATTCGTTTTCGCCACTGTTGTTTGTGTTGGCATTAAACCCAATTTCAATAGCTTTGAAAGATATCAAGATGGGATACAGCTTAGCTAAGAGAGGTCCGTTCATAAACCACATCCTTTTCATGGATGACATCAAGTTGTTCGGGAAGACAGAAAATGAGATCGATTCACTTATCCAGACCGTCAGAATTTGCAGTCAAGATATCAAAAATGGAATTTGGAGTAAACAAATGTGCTGTGTTGACAATGAAGAGAGGCAGGAAAATAGAAAGTAATGGTGTGCTTTTACCATCTGGAGATAAACTTGGTGACCCTGCAGGAAGTGGATATAAGTACCTGGGAATTTTGGAAAATGACAAGATCTTGATCAGGGAAATGAAAGAAAACGTGACGGCATTATACAAGAAAAGATTGAAGTTGCTGCTTAAAACAAAGCTTAATGCACGAAACTTAATCACAGCCATTAACTCATGGGCAGTGGCTGTGGTAAGATACAGTGCCGGCTTTCTTGACTGGACAAAAGAAGAAATAGATATGCTGGACAGAAAGACAAGGAAAGCGTTGACAATGAATGGTGGTGTACACCCGAAAGCGGATGTAGATCGTCTGTATCTCAGGAGAAAGGTTGGAGGAAGAGGACTTATAAGTATTGCTAAATGTGTAGAATTGGAGAGATTGAATCTTGAACAGTACTTAAGAAGTAGTGAAGAGGAGGTATTCAAGTTTATCAGTGACAAGAAGGGACTCGGTGCTGTTGCAACTGAGACAAAAGAAAGCTACAAGATAAGGGTTGAGAGGGAAACGCTTGCTGCAATTGAGAATAAACCGCTTCATGGTCAATTTGAGAGAGATACAAAGGAATGTAAGAAGAAAGATTTATCCTGGATGTGGCTAGCAAACGGAGACCTAAAGAGAGAAACAGAGAGCCTTATAATCGCTGCGCAAGACCAAGCGTTGAATACAAACTCAATTAAAAAGTCCATTTACAAGTTAGACGTTTCAGATAAATGCCGTTTATGTGGAAAAGAAACGGAAAACGTCACACACATAGTCAGTTCTTGTGGAATGCTTGCACAGAAAGAATATAAAAGACGGCACGATAAGGTGTGCCAGAATATCCACTGGGCGTTGTGCATCAAATTCGGATTTGAGTGTAGTCAGAATTGGTGGGAACACAAACCAGAATTAACGTTAGAAAATGATAAAGCAAAAATCCTATGGGATTTCCTGTTTCAGACAGACAGACGAACTGAGCATAGAAAACCAGATATTGTTATACTTGACAAAACCAAAAATACATGCCTGATCGTAGATTTTGCTATACCAGGTGATCACCGCATAGCGTTGAAGGAGGTGGAGAAGATAATGAATTACGCGGAACTGAAGGTGGAACTGGAACGAATGTGGAAAACAAAGACTAAAGTCATCCCTATTGTTATTGGTGCGTTAGGTTCGATCACAAAGAAACTTGAAGAGAATCTAAAGGAGCTCGACGTCAAGCATAACATCAAAGTATTTCAAAAATCAGCATTACTCGGAACAGCTCATATCTTGAGGAAAGTGCTTGCTGTCTAAGACTCTTTGTTAGAGTTTGACATTTGGCATGTATGGTTCTGGCATTAGGCCATGTCGTATTTGAAATAATAATAATAATAATAATAATAATAATAATAATAATAATAATAATAATAATAATAATAATAATAATAATAATAATAATAATAATAATAATAATAATAATAATAATAATAATAATAATAATAATAATAATAATAATAATAATAATAATAATAATAATAATAATAATAATAATAATAATAATAATAATAATAATAATAATAATAATAATAATAAAAAAAAGAATGACAGATGAGGGGGAACCATTGAACGAAGTAGGTGATAGTGAGTACCAGGAGATGGAGGTGCTAAACGAAACCAATGCTGATGCACAAATGCATACAGAAGAAACGGTCAGGTTAAATGGAAAATTGCAGTTAGTAGAAGGAAGTATCGTTTCACCAAAAGAGGTAGAAATTATTGAGAAGATAGAGGAGATTTTGAAAAGAGATAGAATGAGACTTCCGCCATTGAGAGGTATTGAAAGAAGTAAACTGAGAAATGCTTTACAAGCCGTGAATGCTGTGTTAGGCAAGATTGTAACAACAGATATCACGTCAACAAACGACCTTATTTATGGTGGCTCCGTGATTGTGAATGAAATGGTAGGAATAAAACGGAAAGAAAACTATACAAGAAAACAGCCCTGGTGGAAACGAAGACTGGAACAGCAAATTACTGATTTGAATCGGGATCTTGGAAGAGTGAATGCAATGATCCAGGGGAAAAGAATCAAACAGAAACATACACATTATTTGCAGAATCGTTATAAGATAAAACAGAAAGGATTTGGTGTCGCTAGGGAAGAGATCAAGCAGAGAATAGCAGCAAAGACTGCTAAAATTAAACGGTACAGTGATCGAATAAGCCAATACCAGCAAAATAGAACGTTTCAAAATAACCAGAAAAGATTCTATCAGAATGTTGACTGTGGTGAAAAGCAAAAGGAGAGCCAAGCACCTCAATCGGAGCAAGCTAGGGACTTCTGGTCTTCAATCTGGAGCAAGAAAGTGGATCATAATAAGGAGGCAAAGTGGCTGCAAGATTTTAGAAAGGAGATGGAAAGGCAAGAACAACAAGGAATGATTGAAATTACTGAAGAGAAAATAAGAAAGTTTTTACAAAGGTTGCCGAATTGGAAGGCACCCGGACCAGATATGGTTCAAGGATACTGGTTCAAATACTTTACGAGCATGCACAAGAGCTTGAAGGACAACCTTGCAGATTGCTTAAAAGCAGGAAAAGTGCCAGAGTGGATGACAAAAGGGAAGACAGTGTTGATACAGAAGGATCCAGCTAAAGGAAATGATCCCAGCAATTACAGGCCAATAACATGCTTGCCACTGGCATGGAAAATCCTTACTGGAATAATTGCAGAAGAGACATACACTTTTCTTGAACAAAGATCATTACTACCAGAAGAGCAAAAGGGCTGCAAAAAGGGATCCCGAGGAACTGGAGACTTGTTATACATCGACAGAATGCTGCTACAGGAGGTTAAGAGAAGAAATAAGAATCTGGCGATGGCATGGATTGACTATCGAAAGGCATATGATTTAGTTCCCCATTCATGGATTTTGGAGTGTCTGGAAAATCTAGGTGTAAATGAAGAGATTAGAAGAATTGTTAAAGAAAGCATGAAATCCTGGAAAGTTGAGCTGACATATGGAAATGACGTTCTTGGTGAAGTGAAGATTGAGAGAGGGATATTCCAGGGAGATTCATTGTCGCCTCTATTGTTTGTAATCATACTCATACCACTGACCCATATATTGAGAAAAGCAAGTCCAGGATACGAATTCGCTAGTTCTAAAGAAAAGATAAACCATTTGTTATATATGGATGACTTGAAATTGTACAGCAAAACAGAGAAAACGCTTGACTCTCTGATCCAGACGGTGCGTATCTTCAGCAACGATATTAAGATGCAATTTGGTATTGAGAAGTGCGCCATACTAGTATTGAAAAGGGGAAAAGTTGTAAAGTCAGAAGGAATAAAGTTGCCCGATAACAGAAAGATGAGATCTTTGAATGAGAATGAAGAATACAAATACCTCGGTATACTGCAGGCAGATCAGATTAAGCAAAGGAAAATGAAAGAGAAGGTTGGGAATGAATACAAACGAAGAGTTAGAAAGCTACTAGAAACAAAGCTGAATGGACAAAATGTTATTAATGCTATAAATACCTGGGCAATACCTTTGCTGAGATATTCTGCAGCATTTCTAGGCTGGACGAAGGAAGAGATTCATCAGTTAGATAGAAAAACAAGAAGGCTATTGACAATGCACGGGGGACTGCACCCAAAAAGCAATGTTGACAGATTGTACATCCCAAGAAAAGAAGGTGGAAGAGGATTGCTTAATGTAGAAGATGTCATAAACCTCGCAGTTATTGGTCTCGAGAGATATGTATGTAACAGTAATATGTAACAGTAATGAACGGTTACTAACAGCAGCTAGAGCGGCAAGTGAATATGAAGGAGATAGCGAAACTGAATATAAATTGCGGAAAAAGAATGAAAGATGTCAAGCTTGGAAGGAAAAGACCTTACATGGGCAGTTTTTAAGACAGACAGAAAATGAAGCAGGCAATGATAGATGGAATTGGCTTAGAAATACAGGAATTAAAAGAGGAACGGAGTCAATGATAATGGCAGCACAAGAACAAGCAATACGCACAAATGTCATTAAAGCAAAGATAGACAAAACACAAGAAGAAAGTAAATGCAGAATGTGTGGACAGGTAGACGAGACAGTGAACCATATCATTAGCGAATGCAGCAAGTTGGCTCAGAAAGAGTACAAGCGTCGACATGACTGGGTTGGAAAACGAATCCATTGGGAGGTGTGTCGTAAAAATGGGATCGAAGTAAAGCCAAAGTGGTACGAACATCAGCCAGAAGCAGTACAAGAAAATGAGAGATACAAGATATTGTGGGACTTTAACATCCAAACTGACCATGTGATTGAGGCTAGGCGTCCTGATATGATTGTGATAGACAAAGAAACAAAGTTTGCTAAAATCATAGACTTTGCCATTCCCTATGATTCGAGAGTAAACTCCAAGGAGGTAGAAAAGATCGAAAAATATCAAGACCTTGCACGAGAGATAAAAAAGCTGTGGGGTATGAGGGTGATAGTCATCCCAATAGTCATAGGAACACTTGGAACAACACCAAAGAAACTGAAGAAGAGATTGGAGGACATTGGAATAGAGACAAGGGTTACTGAATTGCAGAAAACTGTGATCTTACATTCTGCCAGGATTCTGAGAAAGGTTCTCGAGATTTGAGAAATCTTGTTGATGCCAAACCCCGAGAACACACTACCACTGACATTTAGTGAGCAACAAATGTACATGATAATAATAATAATAATAATAATAATAATAATAATAATAATAATGCAACAAGTTCGACGAGTTACTGCGAAGGCGGTGTTATGAATTTAGGGTACGTCCAAATTAGAAGCCATGCCGAAGATTAGGCCGGTCAGACCGACTTGTGTTTGGGACGAAAATTTCCTAAGACGAAAAAGAGGACGGTCGTTGCATTCAAAGTCTGCTTTGAGAAAGAGTATGTGAACATTTTTATCGTTATTTGCTGTGTCCTAGTGCATCTCCTCCTTTTTAAATCAATTTTATCTCGTAACCCGACCATTTAGGGCGACGCTTCTCTATCTTATCCTTGTCCTTAGATTGCATTTCTTGCACTACAGATTTCTTGGGTGCATGAAATGTAATCTAGGGGGAAGGTGTGACGATTGGTAATGTAATCCTTTCATTATATTTGGGCAGCAGGCGTTCAAGGAGATATCGTAACATAACTCAGTTGATTATGGTTGATTGAAGCTACAGACTGAAGCGTAAACTTTCAAAAAGTTTGTTATTCTTTTTTCCCACTTTAGTAAATTTAAAACTCGTGACAGAGTAGACAAAAATCAAACTTCTTTCAATGCTGCCTATTTTTAGGCAGTTCGTATGAGATTGAGAGATCCTGACCATTTTGCAGAAGTTATGCTTGGAACTGTTCAACGGGAATAACTTATCTGTTAACAATGGTGGTGAAAATGTACGATTTCTTTCCAAATTCCCTTTGGATCCAATTTTAAAATTCAAAAGCTCCAAAATATTCTTTTTCAATTCCAAAATTCTCCTTCAGCTTTTGCCCCATCAGCCAGCTTGCCTAATATATAAACCATGCATGCACTGTCTCATTTATGAAAATAAATTACGAGATATCTTAGAGGAAGATAAAGAAGGTGCTCACAAGGCATCGCAACTGAGTTCAGGTCACATATTCTTTGCTCTACGAAATACGAACACGTTCTGCCGATTGATAGTTTTCATGAAAAGGACTAGAAAGTCCGTATCCGCATATGCCGATAGATATCACTGCGAGCAGAGTTTTGTTATAAACAAGTGCGAGAGACAAAGATAGACCTATTGACAGTTAACAATGAAGGTAAATTTAACGATGTGTTATACATGGTGGGAATTTTCAAATATGCTCAGTAGAAAAAAAATTTATAAAAATTTTGCCCACTCTAGACTTTTTTGGACAATGGCTAAAAGGTCTATCACTGTGGAACAATGTTGGAGGTTATAGCACCTTGAAATACAGTATGGATGAGGACAAGCTGCTTACAGATTATTCAAGATACCAGGGTTCTTTCAAGGCAAAATATCTCAAATATGAACTGCTGCGCTGAATAATGACGGTGAGGTTAAGAACTTGCTTTAAAAGCTGAAAAATTTGGATTAAGAAAGAATCCAAAGTAAGTGGTGAGACTAAACCGCTGAATCACTTTAATTTCGTTTCACTAACAATACTAACTGCCGTCTAGCTAATACCAGTTATTTGGTCTTGTCAGTAAATCATAGATGGATATATTTCATCAAAAATAGTTTAGACATTTTTTTGTCCCAAAACTTTGCTTTTGAATGTGGAATATAGATATCATACCTGCCATGTATTTTCTGATTTGTCAGATTTTCTTTTCTTTGTTAGTTTCAAGTGAGTTACGACTGGACCCTGTGGAACATCATCATCATTATCATCAGCTTTATCGACGACTTGGACTCTGTCATGAAACAGCTCTGGCTCTGGAAGTCTGGCTCGCCTCTTCTGAGCTCCCGTTGTAGAAGCCTTTAGTCCAGCACTTTTGGCCTTCTGGTACTGATCGTAGGACCTTGGCACAAAATCATAAAATGCATCGAGGTGCTGCTCTTGTCGACTGATTGACCACTGGTTCCATTGGACAGGATCAACATTAAACTGGCGATAATCTGGTGCCAGTCTGTATTTGCCAAGACCACGTATTGCTCGGACGCAATCCGCAAAAAAGTGCTCCTTTGCCCACTCCTTCAGACTTTGACTAACGGCTGCAACTTCCGTTGGGACCTCATTGTCAGATAACCTTTTCTTTTGCAGCTTGTTTTTTTAACTCCAATCCATTGCTAGTGAAGCGACCATTGATCCCAAGCTCTCGTCTTGCTGATTGTACTAGACACTCCTTGAAAACTGAGGTCCTTCTTTTCTCAAACCACGTGCTGAAGCCTGGTGCACTTTCATCCCAAATCGGTTTCAAACTTTCTAATTTCACCTGAAAGTCATCTTCATCCTCGGCATCAGCTAAGCCTTTCTCCAAAAGCACCTCGTTTTTGGAGCCATATATGTCTGACATTATCCGTGAGATCACCCTTTGATTGCATGCCAGTGCTCACAACTTCTCAACATCCCTGTTCTCAAGGTGCTGTGTACACCACAGACTTCTTGCACTCCTGAAAATATCTTTGAAGCCTGAAAAAATAGAACACAAACAAATTACGATCTCACAATGGGATAAGATGTTGTGTTGTGAAAGCAGCCCATTGGCCGTACTGTAAGTCATTTCTCACTAGAATCAAGAGAAAATGCAGTAATAATTTTCTGGCCTTCCGGAGGGAAGATTGGGTAGATCCATAGTGAAGGCACTATGGTGAAGGCCAACGATGATTGCTCAGTTAGCCATGGCTTTTGATGTTTTGATTTTGTATGTTATAAGAAATTTGTTCCAAGGATAATAGCAAGTTTCTTAAAATTTTTGCAATTTCGCTACGAAAAATTTCTCATGGATTTCCTAAATTGTTAATCGTATACACGTGGAGCCTCATTTCATGGGAATTCTTATGTCACACTCTGATGACGAAGCCGAGTTCAGTTGGCAAGGTAATGCTGATTATGCGACCTTGATTCCAAACAAAAAATGCAAAATTTTAATGGTTGTTGCTCACTGACAAAGTTACATTGACGCTATTCGAATAATGAGGATGTTTTCGAGAAGCAACTTACACTTGCCATTGTTTTGAAACAAGCTATCAAATTTCAGAGCGCCCTCTTGTACGAGGAATCCATCTATCTTAGTGTAAAGGGTTTCTCTGTTACCTGGTAAGTTGTTTTTAGGTAGAATACAAAATGATATCATAACAAAAAGAGAAAATTAGAAATAATGAATGATGTAACAAAATATAACAAAGGAGGGTAGTGCTAACCCCACCCCACCCACCCCAATGGTTAACAGCAAGTTTTTATAGTGACTGAATCGTAGTTGGTCAGGTCATGTATGCTGGTGTGTTTTTTATTTGGTAAGTATCACAGAATGATTGATGTATAGTTATGTTAAGATGCAAATCGTCAGCCGATATCCAGCACCACGAGACCCCCTTTGCCCCCCTGTGGGTTCAAACCAAGCCATTGCCCGGAGGGCATAACTTGGCCTCCCAGAGCTGCCAAGGGGCCTCACATTTCGGGGCAATGAAATCGGCTTTGACAGAGCAGAAGATAAACTGATACATAAATTGTAAACTAGATAATGAGAAATATAAATGATAAAAATAATAGCAAAACAAGAGTGGGTAATGCCAACCCCTCCCCCCAAGAGCCCACAATCAATGGTCACTGTGTTGTAAGTCATTATTTCGTAAATGTTGGCCAGTGTCAGTGTGTTGTTGTACATTAAGAAATTGTAGCAGGTATATATAGTTACTTAGATATTGGTAAAATTAAGATGCAAGTCGTCAGCCGATGTCCTGTCACCACCGGGTCCTAGAAGTGCCCCCAGGAGTTCAAACCGAGCCCATGCATAAAGCGCATATCTCCGGCCCCCCAGAGTTACCAAAAGGCCCTTCACATTTCGGGACAATTAAATCGATCAATGCATGTAATTTTAAAGAGAGGCTAAAAGATGCTGTACCTTGAGCTATAGCCTTGTCCTAGTCGTGACCAATCTTTCTAACTTCTGCTAACTCAGGAGCATGTATAACAATCTCGCCTGCAAATCTCCAATAACTTTCTCTGCTTTTCTTGAAATGCCAGAAGCATGGACCAGGAAATTCAGGATTCTTTCCACGGTTGTCCAGTAACGCCAGGTTTGAATACGTTGTGTCTGTTAACAAAAGCCCATCACTAATTTCAAACATTGTGTCTATAGTAAAGATAGAATCTTCTAGGACGCAAAATCGATGCATGTCTTGCAGCATTTTAGGGGTGAAATTCATTGTCGAGTATTCATGAGGCCCGAAACTAACTTATTTGATAAAGCTTCCCTCTGTTTTCAACGATCTCAAAATGCTATCTGCCTCAGAAAATTCCATCTTAGTTGTTGTTAATGCTGATTTTGTAACGCTATTGAAGCCGAGGAATCACCGCCATGGCCACACCATCAATCATATGAAAATTACTGGACTTTCCTTTGCACCTTCAGCTAGGTAGCATGGCGATGGCGGTCGACACAGCCCAGTGCAAAAATATCTTTCTGCCTGTTGTGGACGAAGGAGAAGAATATGAAATAATGTCAGAGACAGGAGTCATGTATGAGATGGAAGACATTAAAGAAATGGTTTTTGCCGAAATAAGAAAGATTTTAAAAGCAAGACAACGTCCTTTCACGGAATCGATTTGCATAGCTTTGCAAAAAGCAAAGAGGCTAATTCGAAGCACGATAGCTACCTATACAGATACAGTACATGCTGGCCTCTGGAGAGATTTTCGACTCGAAGTATCGTGGTAAAGAATCCCTGCGGATAACAGGTGAAGATCCTTCTCTTTCAATCGTTCGTACTGATTGTGATGATGAAATATCTGAATATCGAAATGATTTACGTACTCGCCGAAGCATCAAGGCGTAATAGTGAAATAACTGATGCTGAAAATTCTGAAGGTTCTGAAATTGATAGTTCTTTGGACAGTTCACCTGACACCAATAGTATTTCTCAAATGTCTGTAACTTTTAGAAATAATGAAAACGCTCAAAAAAATTATGCTTCGCCTTCGGAAGTAATAGAACGATTAGAGAAAGTTGAGGGACAGGTCCCTCAAATATTACAAAGAATAGAAAATAACGAAGAAAAAATTCTAAAAATGAAGAAACAACACGTTTGAAGTCAGAAATATCCAGTTGTTGGATAAAGTTAAGAAATTGGAGGAAGAAATAAAAATTTGATGGAGAAAAATAGAAGTTTAACACAGGAAATTTCTGGACTTAATGGTTCTAGAGCAAATGGAAGGGGTGAAAAGATGGTGGTAAAGAAGACTGAACCCCCTCGAAGTGAGATGACTAACAGACAAATTTTCGATTCCTATTTGGAAGTGAGGGAAGGGGTGCCACACCCAGTGTCTGAAAGTATTTTTCAAGACCACAACAATCAGCGTCTAGAAGTTTACAGAAGCAGACAGCGTGACGTCGGCGTACCATACTATGGCTGGCAATTTCTTAAGGAAACTGCTCGAAAGTCTAATTTCACGACAACATCCAGTAGATCTTTAGAAAAAAGAAATCGATTTGATGTTTTAGAATGCACCGGAGACATTATTTTGGAAGAACGAAAGAGAATCGTTATCCCCGGAGAGCACACATACGCAGAAGCAGCATCGAAATCATCTAATAATATGTCACAAAACACAACCACTGGACAAAGACAAAAAAAACAGAATCTCTCCAGAATCTCCAAGACAAAGTGAAAAACAGCTAAGTAATGTTCCCAGGAGCCAAAGTAATGGCTTCGGATTAGCAATCCGAGATCAAACCAAAGTAAGAAGCGAGTTGCCTGAACAAAGAACATTCAGTAAGCCAACTGCTACAATCATTAGTGATTCAATGCTACGAGGAGTGAAAAGAAATAATCTCAGCCTTGAAGCCTGAGAAACGACCATTAGAATTTGGCAAATGGAAAGAGAATCTATATATATAAGGCTTTGTTCCTTAATATATAAGGTAAACCATTATCCAATTAGCTTTGTTCCTTTGTTAACGATTGTGAATTGAACAATCCTCCTTTGTAAAATAACAATGAGCAATTGTATTTGAACAATGAGTCTATTGGATGTATGTCCAGGAATTGAATTCAATAGAGTTCCCTCGGGGGTTGGCTGTTGCCCTGGGTGCTCAGTGAAAAATCGCAATCCTGCCCTTTTGCCCTATGTGAAAACAATAGATTCTAAAAGTTCTTCCTCCTATTGAATTTCTATTGGGGTACTTCTTCCTATATGTGAGAACAATAAATTTTCCTCCCATACAATTTGAAAACAATGAGATGTTTCTACAAAACAAAAATAGATTCTAAAAGTTCTTCCTCCTATTGAATTTACATTGGGGTACTTCTTCCTATATGTGAGAACAATACATTTTCCTCCCATACAATTTGAAAACAATGAGATTTTTCTACTAAACAAAGGATTTCTGTCAAAAGAGTACAAGATTTTCAGCAGTGAAATTCCCCTCAGGCACATCCCCCAAGAACCTTCCATTAAAAATCGATACAGTTTTCCGATCGCAAGACTATTCCTTCGCACCGGTCAAAACATGCCCTGCACGTCAGCAATGAGAAACGGGATAACATTATTGGAAAGTACAGTGGTACGAGAAACTGAAAAACTATTGAACAATACTACAAAACTATGAACATATGGAAAATTCAAACTTGATAAATGTGGGAAAATTACACGTATCCTCCTGTAAGAACTAACTGTTTGCACCACTACTGAAACTCTCTTTCAAAATCATCACATATTGAGTAGACCTACTTCGAGTTTCTTAGGCATTTCTTATAGCTTTCATTACGGTCTTCATGTTCACTACCCGTGTGCCCCTGTGAACATTTCAAAAGAATGTTTTTTGAAGCTTTTCCACTGTTTAGTCATTACTCATTTACCTTTCAAATAATGAGGAAACAACTAAATATTAAGAAAACATTTCAAAAGAATGTTTTTGAAGCTTTTCCAATGTTTAGTCATACTCGTGTGCCTTTCGAATAATGAGGAAACAAGTAAATGTTAAGTAAAAATATGGTGGTGAGGAGCTTCTCCGTCAAAATAGATGGTAACGGCAAAAATATCACCCACCGTCGGACTTAAATTCTATAATCAAGCAAAGGAAACTTACTGCATCTCTGACTTGCAAACTTTCATCTCGCTTTCTTTAAAGCCTTTTTGCTTGCTAGAGTTTTTCAGCCTGTGTTCTCCCTTCTCATATGCAGCAGCTTCTTTGATGCAGCAGGGTTTTGCCAATCAATTGCTCTATGGCCCAATGGCCCAATGGCCCAATGGCCCAATGGCGCAAAGGCACTATGGTACTATCGTCTGGCGCATGTTTATGACGAATGCCTGAGTATGAGTTTGACAATATATTCGACTAGCATTGGTATAAATATTGCTTCAAACAAACCCAGATTCAAATGTTGGAAATCTCGCTTGAAATGATTTAATTTGAAAGAACGATGACCAAAGCCTTTAAAAACATCTTTCAAAAAGCAACAAAATCAGACAAAGAGGAAATTAAACAAACCATAAAGAACTTACGCTAGTACTGAAAGTTTCTTAGAATCACTACGTTTTCGGGGTTTTGAATTCGTATTTTCCATGAAAACAACTCGAAACCTTTGTGTCGAGAGCTCGAAAGAAAATTCCCCATGAAATGGTATAAAGAAAAGAATTAATTGCCATATAATTACAAAATTTAGTTATGTTGGAAGAGTTATTCTAATTTGAGCTAACGAAGGAATTATGAAGAGCTCTAACAAAAATATGGAAAAGATGTCAATGTTTCTAGGAGTTTCCTGACCCATTGTTTTAGACCCAGCCTGAAATATCAAATTTTTTGGCAGTCTGTAAACCACGGAATCACGAAACGACGGAACGAAATGACGGAATTATAAAATAATTCAATATCTCTATTTGGAACGCTCCTACTAACTCTAGACACTGTGCCAGTGACCCAAGTTTTCATCTTCTCAGTGGAAAACTAAAACTTTGGTAAAAATAGCGCCAGAAGAGCAATACAAGTTGTGGGGGATTCCCCGGTCCTTCTCATCGCTGTGCACTGTTCAAATCATAGATGTTTATGAAAACAGCAACGTACACGTACTTAACATGGCTCCTGTCAAGAAATGATCAATATTCTACCGTCAAAAGGAAAGAATATTCAAGGTTGTTTTCGTTAGCGTCCTCAAGATGTGATCTCTGGAATTGCTGTCGACATCATACCTCAGTATGAGGAATTCAATGCTTTTTAAGAAAATAGCAGGAATAAACCACAACTTACATTGCTTACATTCAACGTAATACATGTGTTTTTTATAAGAAACTAAGAATTTACACGCATTTTCTTCATAAGAAACTAAGATTTTGGCCAGTACTGAAAGTTTCTTAAAATTATCAGAATTTGAATACTCAGAGTTTCTTATGAGTTAAGGTTCCATGTCAGTCAGTCTGATGTACTTGCTTCGTCTTTCCTCTTGAACATTTCAAAGGAAGCTTTTTTTGAAGTCTTTCCAATGCTTAGATCTAAGTTAGGTGCCTTTCGAGTAATTTAATACAGGAAACAAGTAAAATAAAGTCAAAATATGTTAAGAATTTCCATTAGCAAAATAAATAGTTTCTTAAGATATATTTTGCCAGTATTGCAGCTTCATATTCTTTAGGCGATCTGAGAGTAAGCTTCTATTAAGACGTTTCTCATAACAAAATACGTGTACTTGCTTTCAGACCTTACTACAATGGATGAAAAGGTGATCTAGGAGCCAACCCCTTTGACAAAGGAAACAAGTACGAAACTTTTGGCAGCAAAATGACCCTAAAATCAAAGAAACTGCCTACCAGCGCCGGACATCAGTTTCATATAGCAAAACAAAAATACATGTACCTTGGTGCATCCATAAACATCTATGATTAGAACAGTGCAAAGCGACGGGAAGCACCGGGGAATGCCCCTGCAACTTGTCACTTGCATTGCTATTTTGACACCATTTGTACCAAAGTTAGGTAGGTAGGTAGGTATTTATATTTAACGTGGCTAGCCCGCGAAAGTCTGAGAGACTTATTTCCAGCAGGGGCCACGGATGTTTTACCATCAGTCCGCCGCAGCTACCCGCCACAGCTACCAGATTTCCCTCACATGGCTCTGGTCGACCCGGGCTAGTGTTACAGACAGCGACCAAACTGTCCAGCGTGGGATTTGAACCTACGGCCGTTCTGACCTTTGGCTTACGAGTCAGACGCCTTAACCACTCGGCCACACGCTCACACTGAAACTTTTAGTTTTCCACTGAGAAAAGAAGGAAACTTGGGTCATGAGATATTGTATTATTTTATGATTCCGTCATTTCGTTCCGTCGTTTCGTGATTCCGTGGTTTACAGACTGCCAATTTTTTTTAACAGTGCATCTATCTAAAAATATACTTATTCAGATCGGACATTGCCTCTTCCTTATCAGATTCTAAACACATTACCATTTATTTACTGAATTAATGATAAAGATCGGTTCTTGGTGTAAAAATAAAGTCTTCAGTCATCCAGACAGCAGCGGGTTAAAAATCGTGTCTTTTGCTTCTCTACCATTCGTCTTTCTTGATGATGGTCAGTGGCATCGAGGCTGACCTCTCCAAATGCATCAACCTCTCGAGGAACCTTTGACAGCGAACACGGGGATCCCAGGAAAATATATCATACAAGACGTAGGAATCGAGGAGGCACTGGGGGCACGTGACCCCCTGAATTTTGCAATAAACAAAGAAGTGCTTGCCTCCTTCATCTTAAAGAAAGTGTCCTCAAAGTGTCGTGCCCCTCAGTTTGAGATGCTTCCTACGTCCCTGCCACCCCTGCCGAATGACAAGGGGCTCTACTCAGTAGCTTCTTTTGCTATTGTGAAGTTGAAAAGACCAAATCCCGAGCGTTGCGGTGATCCACCACTTTTTGTACAAATGTAATCTGAGAGGATTTTTCGATAACAAACTGCTTATAAGAAACTCAACTCTCACATCGCCAAAAAGATAAGAAGCTTCAGTACTGGGAAAATATCACTTACGAAACTGTTTGTATTCACAAAGGAACTCCTTGACATAGACTATTTTTATTCTATTTTCAGTTGTTTCTTGTATAGTGTTACTCGGAAGTTGCTTAAGTGATGTCTGCACATTGGAAAAACCGAGGGGCATTTCACTCCCAAAAATCTCGTACACCTTTGTCAAAAATCCTTTTGTTTTCAAGAAAAATCCATCCAAAATCCGTATAAATCCTTTTGTGCTGCAAAACTCTCGCACGCTTTTTCCAATGAGTGAAGTGCCCCTCGGGAAAAACTTCAATAAACATTGTTTTGAAATGTTCAGGAGGGCACAGAGAGTGAACATGAAGACTGCTATGTAACCCTTAAGGAACTCGTAGGAAACTCTGAATACTCAAAATCTGACAATGTTAATCAACTTTCAGTGCTGGTCCAAATCCTGAGTTTCCAATAAAAAGATACGTGCAACCACTTCCAAACCAGACAAGATATTTTGTCAAATTGAATAGTTTCTTCAGAAGAAATTAAGAACATTCATAAGAATTCTCCCAAGATATGAAGGTATTATAATGTGCGAAGCCTGGTATTGCTGATATTCATAAGGGTTACTATACATTCAAGGTGAATTATCAGATGTTATAACAAAGCTAGAATTGCCCAAAGTCTATTACGTCAATCCGTTGTACTCATCCCTTTTCCGTTGTTCCTGGATCCGGGAATGAGGGAATGATTGAGGGAATGAATTTAACGGACGTAAGGGAATGAGGATGAGGAATGAAGTAATCAATGGAACGGACTGGTACAATTTGCAAGGCCATTTGTAAACACCGGCATTGGAATACTGGCATCGGGATTGGAATTGGCATTAGCATTAGAGCTGGCATCGATATTGCACATGTACAACGAGGCATGCAAAAATGATCGGGGGGGGGGGGGGGTTATGTGACCGCGCTTTGCGCTATTTATTTGCATTTTACTGCAATTGCGTTTGTTCGAAGTAATCTATCAAATGTTCTCTTTCTTCTGCCCAAATTTTTCTCTTTCCTGAAAGTTTCAGCCTTCTGCATTCGTAAACAAAGTCAACAATAATTCCAGCCATGGCTAGGGCAAACTGAAGCGCGGGGCAAATCACCTCAAAATAGCGTAGTACGTGGCTTTTGTAATTTTTTGTGATTTTAATTATCTTTAGTGATATTTTCGAGTGATTTTTCAGTAATTCTTCAGTGATTTGTGATTTTTGTGCTTTTTGCTTGCGACTTTTTGTGATTTTGTAGTTTTTGTATTTGATTGTGATTTCAAGGAAGATGTACGACAAAATCATCCATTTCATTTGCCCCTGGAACTGCAGTGAACTCGTGAGGTCAGCCAAAAATAACCTGACGCGAGAAACATGTTTGAAGTACCCAACTTAGAAGCCTACGATCGATCTGCAACTTTCTAAAAGTTCTTATTATTTGAATACTCAAACTTCGTAGGGATCCCTTGATGTTTACACGATGTGCCTAATGTGAAACATTGTGTAAATACAGACAAATGATTTCATAGATTCCCTTGACTGAAATAACAAATTTCTTAAATAATTTTGGCCGAGGGACATTTAATTCCTGAAGGTCTCGTGCACCTTCTGGCAAAGGTCTTTTTGTTCTCAAGAAAAGTCCATCAAAAGTCTGTAAAAAGCACTTTGTTTTGAAGAAATGCCCCTCAGTTTTATAGCAGTTATATGTCCCTCGGCTAAAAATATTTAAGAAACTTGTTATTTCAGTCATGACTTGATTTGTTGACTTTGTTTACGAATGCAGATGTTCAGGAAAGAGAAATATTAAGGCTGAGCTTGAACAAAAGCAATTGGCCGTACAATGCAAATAAATAGCGTAAAGTCACATAACCCCCTGGTCAGTTTTGCATGCCTTGTTGTACATGTGCAATATCGATGCCAGTTCCAATGCCAATACAAATTCCAATGCCGATGCCAGTATTCCAATGTCGGTGTTTACAAATGGCCAATTTGCAGCCTTACGGATTATATAATGAAATTTATCCCATCACAATTTTCGGCATACAGTAAAAACCGGACCCTGGGACCCTAGGATCCTGGGACCCTTAAGTACCAATGTACAATAGGACCCTTAACACCAGACGGTTATCACCCTGTTAAGAAAACAGAATGCAAATTTTTCCAAACATTATCACTATCATCACTATTTTTTAATCATTATATGATATTCATCAAAAGTTTTCAGAGTTAATTACTTTTTTTGGGATTTGTGACTTGGCCTGATGAACTGCCCTAAATGGAACGATTTTAAGGACAGCAGGAACAAACTTGAAGCAAGTCTATAAGAAAGCTCTTCGCAGAAAGCTCTCCGAAGGAGCTAGGAATGTTAAAGCGCGAGCGAAGCGAGCGCTTAACTTCCTAGTTGACAAAGAAATGCTGTAACTAGACAAAAGAGAATTATGATAAGTGTAATATTCCCCATTTGGGGAAATAGGCGTGAGGGCGACCATCCACAGACACACACTGTTGGAGCTGAACTAAATATAAATTCTATTGACAAGGTAATTACAAGAGCTATAGCAATTATAACATAAAAAATACTACAATAGTCATTGACGTCATTTCCTTGAATTACCAGAATACTACATCTCTCCCCTTGTTCATGAATATGAAGTATTGATTTGAAATGTCTGCAGCTCAAAGGTTTTTCTTCAATAATTTTACGACATATCCAGTTATAGATTTTTTATTACGTTGATGTTTGACAAATCCTTGAGTTAAAAGTCTGTCTCGTGTTTCTCTAGTGTTTCTCTGCATCAGCTGCATCTGAGTTCAGCATGTGTACTGTTCGGTTGGTTGCAATCGGATGATCAATTATTCCTTCCCTCTCTTTATGGTATCGTTGTTATCAAGCAGATACTTGAATATCGTATTTTATATGCACTTGATCTTTTTCCTTTGTGACAACTACTTTACTTTTTATTTCGTAATTTTCGACAATGATCCATTTTCATGGTATTTACTTTTTGGATCGCTTCGGTAGCCACTCCCACTTTCCTTGCGGAAACTGAACAACAAGACGACCAGCTCCTCGATCAGCTTATGTGAACGAGCTTCGTCTTTCGCTTTTAGTGATAAACTATGTAATTAGCAATAAGGATGAAGTGACGCCATAACTCAGCTTTCCGTGAGTATGCTCACTTCGTCTTCTCTTGTGTTTGTGTAATGCGAGCAAGGACTTTTCTGTACTGCTTCTTCTGTATAATTTACCTTCTCCACCACACCTCTAACAGGATGTCCATATATTTACGTGGATACAGGCTCTTTCTTTGGCTGTTCCAGCGTTGCGCGATAAAAGTTTGTGCGATTTAGTTTCGTATGAGTTTTTTCTTTTTGAGGCTCTCTATCCTCTTGAGCTTTATCCTCTTCTGGCAGAATGCTTTGATCAATAAGTAAAGAATCTTTCGTATTTTGTTGTCTTGAAATTGAACGAACTTGTATCGGGCCTAACCTCTCGGGGTTGTTCTTTAACTGCTGCTCTCTTCTCCCACTTGGAGTTAAATGATGCTTGTTGTTACTTCCGTTCACTTCAACTTGACTAGATGCAAAGAAGACTTTCCTTGATATGTTTCTGAGATTTTTTTGCTTTACCCTCGTCGCCAATGTAATATTCCCCATTTGGGGAAATAGGCGTGAGGGCGACCATCCACAGACACACAATGTTGGAGCTGAACTAAATATAAATTCTATTGACAAGGTATTTACAAGAGCTATAGCAATTATAACATAAAGAAATACTACAATAGTCATTGACGTCATTTCCTTGAATTACCAGAATACTACAATAAGGATAAAGGAAATGATAGATAAAGGGAATGAGAATTTGGCAAAGGGAAGAGAAAAATGTTGTTAATTAGGCAAAGGCAATGGAATGAAAAGAAAGGGAATGACAAAAAACAGAAAGGGAAAGAGAAAACAGCGCCGAAAGCTGACAAAGACCATGAAAATTAACCATAAGCATTTAGACGCAAACGACTCTCCATAAAATATTGTTCAACTGATATTTCTGGGTTTCAATTAAGCTGAACTAATATTTTAGGGTTTCTTTAAAATCTCTTAGACTGACCGTCCCCGTATGGGTGTGTGTCGAGTGCCCCCTGGGTATTTGACTTTCTTTGTTGAACCTTTTAAATTCATGTCACACTAAGGGCTTAGATCCATAGATATTGCCTCGAAAGCAATTATCTATATATATAAGGCAGGTAAACGATTATCCAATTAGCTTTGTTCTTTTTGTTCTCTATTGTAAATTTAACAATCAACACAATAGGAAGACAAAGGTGGCATTCGATGAAAAGACAAGTGGACCGTTCGATGTATATCCTTGTTTATTCACTTTTTGATTGGCTGTAAAATCAATAGCTTTGGGGCTCACCAGGGCTCACGATGTCATGCGCTTCGGCCCTATTGTTTCCTGCGCTGTTCTCAAAAGCCACCGCTAATTTGCATATTACGTCACCGAAATGGATCGTAAATGCGCATGCGACATGGAGCCTTTTGGGGATTCCTTGACCTTCACAACTTTCCATGTCGTGTCCCTTGCAAATGACGAGCTGGATGTGCAAGAATGGCTTCCAATTACTGCAGAGACGATCACAGCTGTGGTCGGCCTTTTTAGCAGGCCTAACTCAAAAGAGAGCATTATCAAATCAGAAGAAATTCGTAAACATTGCAGATGAAAGGTAAGGTAATGTTAGACAACATTTTCATTGCTGTAGACTCCTCTCAATCCTGATTGATTTGAAGGATTTTCCTCATTTGCTAGCTTTTAGGCCCCATCATGGCCATGCTATCTTATTGCTTGAAGCATCAGTTGATTGTCCTTATGACATGGTGGGACCTCAAAAGCAGTGGTGGCGCCAGGCCAGAGGCCAGTGTGCATTTCAATACCAGAATACCCTCCCGCCACTGTGGCAGAGCGGCATGAAGGAACATTATCCGCCAGTGGTTTTGGTGTGAAATTTATACTGTTTCAACTGCTGGGAACTTTGGTTAATTATTGAATTAGAATTTTGGAGTAGATCTTCATGTTATCCAATTGATGGTGGAAATTTGTGGCAGACAAAATTTACAGTATGCAGACTATGGGCGCCAAGGGGGAGGGCTAGAGGGACCTACAGCCCCCTTGGCAGTTGGAAGCATGTAGCCCCCCATGTCGTAGGAAATTTCAGTTTCTGTTGGGAGGAATTTTGGCAAAATGATGTACGCAAACTGCATTTTTTAGCCATTTCAGCCCCTTGTAGATAGACTGTAGGAAGCTGTGGAAGCTCCTACCCCTCTGTCAGAAGATTTCTGGGCCACCCCTGCCTCAAAGTAGATTTATCCCAAACATTTCAAGAAGTATTTACAAAACAGGTTATGGAAATTTCACACAAAGCTGTAGATTGTATCATATCATAACATTTTTCTAATTTTTTTCCCAAAAATATGCATAACGCAGTGGTAGTAAAATAAATTGAAGGTGTAAGCTGCAAGTAAACTGTTAAAGGCGGTAAGAGTAAACATAAATACTCTGTTATGAGATGCAAGTACATGTTGGTCTAGCCTGCGTGCAGACTATACCCAGGGAAAAGGTATAGTCTGTGCAACGCCGCTCACTGTTGTGTAGTACGTGCTTCAGCATTTATGTGATAACAAAGAAAATGCATTGTTGCACCAGCCAATAATATTGCTTTCCTGCGAAACAAGGAAGCAATCAGATTTGAGAACGGCTATCGTGTGATTAAATCTCAGGCATCGCTTTGTGCTCTAAGCAAAGTACGTTAACAACACAATACTTTGGAATTTTTAGTTCCCTACGGCAGACAATACACAAAGGCTGAGTAGAAAGGGCCATTCAAAATGCAATTGGAATGAAATGCTGACTCATACAATACATGATTTTGAGCGGTGTTGTATAGACTATACCTTTTCCTTGGGTATAGTCTGCACACAGGCTAATATTGTTGTAGCTGCAGGCGGCAAGCTGCAAAAATTTGTACAGCTCATAGACCAAATCGGCTAAGGTTTGTTTATACCCATTTCAAATCATGTGATCAATCTCTTGATAAAACATCTATTGATTTCTCCGACAAAATTTCATGCCATGCAAAATTGTGCCATGAACGCAAAAAGTAGCATAGTACCAAAACTTCCCATGGGCATGGTCATATGACTTGAAATGGGTAAAACAAACCTTAGCCGATTAGGTCTATTAATGGAAGTTTTCCAAGCTGGCCTGGAGTAACCTTTCAAGCAGTATATATTACAAATAGCCAATTTTAAGAGTATCTACAGGGTGTCTCAAAAAAATTGTTCGTCGTTTGATTAAATACTAAAAAATAACGATACGCTGAATGCACCCTTGGTTAAGTCACCCTATTCATGAGATTTTGGATTAATTTTTGACGCAAAAATCTTGCAAATCCGCTAAAAATTCATGGAGTTACAAACATTTGAAGTTCAAATTTGTGCGAATGCTGAAACCAGAGGCCTCGAAATGCCATTTTCGGTAAAAGCCCCACAGGCCGTCGTTTCTGTTATTTCTCCATTGTTTCAGGGCGAACCAAGTTGGATTCAAACAGGTTCTCGATAACCTAACTGTCAAGTATATGGATGCTTTGAGGAAACAGATTCAGTCTCTCGCCGATTATGTTCTGAACCACTGTTTTTGGACTTATGCAATGTAAGGAAATTTAGAGAATGATCGCAAGAAATAATTTACTTTAGAAGTCCTATTTGGTTTGCTCTGATATCAACGAGAGGTATGACATTGGATAAGCTTCTCTTACCTCCGTCTTCGAGCTTTTTGCAATACCAGTAATCTGGGGGGTCTCTGGTCTCAGCTATCGCATATTTTTGATCTTCGAGAGCTCGTAACTCAGTGAATTTTCAGCCGATTTGCACGATTTTAGTCTCTAAAATCATTTCGTAATCTTAGGAACAGGGTTATCTTTCCATGAGCTTGTTCATGTTGTCCTTATTTTTCAATATTTTATCAAACGTCGAACAATTTTTTTGAGATACCCTATAATTTCTACCCTCTTTGGTATAACTGCCACTTATAACAAACAGTTAGTTTCATATTTTAAAGATTAAGATGAGATCTTTTAATGCAAAATAGTATTTTGATGGCAACAGAATTATGTGTGGTATGGAAACAGCTCATAAACAAACAGTCATTGTTGAGGTGGGATGTGTAGTGGTGATCAGGAGATCATAAGTCCATTTTCATTATCAATTTCTATATGCGATCTTGGTGGTCTAATGTGAATGCACCATTTGCAGCTTGCGCCATATGCAATGTACAGTAACAGTGTGTTGTCCTTCTTGATGATGAACATGAACATTGGTGTCCAAATTAATGTTCCATACAGTGCTCCCTTTTATTGATTGTTGAAATTCATGGAACAAAGATTTCAAGATCAGTCTAACAAAAACATGTTGCAAAGGTTTATATGCTTTATACCCTGTATTTAGGATTTTACTTTTTTCATCTCCTTTAGGTTCCTGGAGACCAGATTGGAATGCATTGCATGATTTGGCCTCTGTGTACTGATGAGTGAAAGAAAATGAAAGGTGCAAGCACAAGTAAAGTTTAAAGGCTGTGAGGGTAAAAATAGATCGTTATCAGATGCAAAGAACCTTTGTTGTAGCTGCAAGCTGCAAAAGTTGTACACCTTATGAATGCAAGTTTTCTAAGCTGGCCAGCTGATCAGACTGCTACCTTGCTAAGGTTTCAGGGCACCCAATTTCTAGACTCTTTGATATAAGAAACTTTAAGGAAAAGTGGGCTGTATTTTTTAAATGATAACATGGGATCATTTGATGCAAAATGAAGTATTTTGGTGACAAAAGCATTATCTAGAGCTTATTTCTATTGAATTGCCAAGATTTTGATGTTACAATTATGGTTGAGACAATAAACAAGCTATTATCACTGGAAGGGGGTGCTTCTTGGAATGATCATACTAGGATGCAGATCTTGGCAATCTGATTGAAGTGCACAACTGCACCGCATATGGTATGAATTACTTTTCGTAAAGTGTGATTGTTAAATGTGATTCCGTTTGCGAAACGGGAGCACTCTGTCCTCTGCGGAGCAGTCAGTACAGAAGGAGCCAGGCAC
Source organism: Aurelia sp. 4 Dawson et al 2005 (assembly GCA_964019985.1). Lineage (NCBI taxonomy): Eukaryota > Metazoa > Cnidaria > Scyphozoa > Semaeostomeae > Ulmaridae > Aurelia > Aurelia sp. 4 Dawson et al 2005. The sequence continues at coordinate 10,935,192 of OZ026500.1, read as the reverse complement.
GGCCGGCATGGCATGCGGTAACTTTTGTCACTATATAAAAGTATTCATGCTTCCTGGGCATAAGGTTCTTTAACACACGACATGTAATACTGTAAAAGTTCCCTGAAAAACATTTATTTGATAGCTCTATGACCAGTTTCTGCCATTTTTCGTTGTGCTTCTTTGACTCCAAAGTCCGGTCTGCGGCACTGCTTTAAAGTGGATTTGATTGCCAATTATGACGTCATCAGCTAAAATACGGCTTTTTGGTGGTCACAGATGAAATCAGGACCATCGAAAACCTTAAGATGCTTGAAGTTTCTATTCCTGTACGACACGGTTATCGAAATAAACTTCAGACAATGCCTGCCAAAAGTCATGGAACACCTCCGCTAATTTTGCCTTGTTTTGCGATTTCCTCCTCTCCCCCTTAGAACAATGTTGTTTTGTAGTCTAAAAATCGGGATGACAGGACGATCCGCGACTCTGCTGGAATGCTGGGACAATAACCTTCGAAATCAACATTGTTTCAGGGGCGAGGGGGTATTTGAGCCTGATAGCTATGGTTAGAAATGCGGGTTATGAAGAAATGGCCTAAGTGTTCCAAGGACTTTTGGCAGGCATTGTAGTTTTGACAAAAGATTTAGGTTATATAGATGAGAAAGTATAAGAAAATGATTTGATTGTCCACTAAATTTCAGAAACTTGCTAGCAGACTTGGCCCCAAGTAGCTATATGTACCGCCTTTCGATTTAGCACTCCGTTTAGATTAGCTCCTTGTTCATCTTAAGGAGAAATTGTCTTTTTTACTTCATATCCATTTGTATGCAAGAATTTCCGCATGTCTTTATCAAAATGTGTTAGTATTCGATGATTCCTATCCTTTAGCATTGGTCTTCGCGAGTTTTCAACTGGTGTTCATTATGTTCCATTGGTGTTCATTAGTGTTCGCTGGTGTTCTATTGGTGTTCATTGGTGTTCATTGATGTTCACTGGTGTTCCATTGGTGTTCCATTGGTGTTCATCGGTGTTCATTGGTTTTCACTGGTGTTCATTGGTGTTCATTGGTGTTACATTGGTGTTCATTGGTGTTCCATTGGTGTTCCATTGGTGTGGTGTTTTAGACTAGATCATCGCAGCACATCGCAGCAGCAGCAAGCTGTTTGATTGAGCAGAGGTAGCGCTAGGTTCTTTTTAGAATAGCTAAAAGGTCTATTACCAAATGCCGTAACCAGCCATAATGAAGAAACCACCTTGTAAGAAACTGTATGCTGACAATTCATTCTACACCAGACAACAAATTTTGAATTTAATTTATATTTGCCAAGAAATTCAAATTGTCAACTTCTGATCTTGAAGGATGCATCAGTACACAGTTTTGTGAGAAACTACTTTTAAGAAACTCACCTATTGCCTCAGGGGCGGATTCAGAAGGAAAGTTGAGTGAGGCACTGGTGCGAGCGCGAAGCGTGAAAAATTTTTGGGGGCCACGCCCTTCAGATCGTCGGAAAACGCCCCTTTTGTATTAAAGCTAGCAGAGTTGAGTAAATAAGTTTTAGCAACATACCCTTCTGAGAAAGCGTGTAGTAGCACTGTAGCACTGTCTTTTGGCTGGCAAGCAGAACGTGGCCTCCACGTCCCTTGGCCTTCGTTTTATTTAGGCCCACGAAAAAGAAAACATTTTCCAGTGATAATCAACTTCCTGCTACAGTTTTTAGAGCTTGAGCATCCTTCAGTTGATAGTTATTTGAATTCGTCTGTTTGTGTGTTTCAAGATCCATTGCACTATGAATTTTGTTATCTTTGTTTGCTTGTGTCTTGCAATAATGCCACCCCGCTCCATTCAATTTCGATCTGCACGTCAAAGGATCGAGTTGAATTGAATTTGCAAATTCATGTTTTTGGTCCATTGATGCGCACTTCCTGTTGAAATGGGGCATCAGGAGATTCTCTTCCTTTGCCCAAGTGAGTTCTTTCCGCAAGGAAGTTTAGAAAACAATCGTTAACTGAGGCAAACCAATAGATTTCACTTACAAAATTCGCGATTGTATCATCAACCAATAAACAAGCGTCTGAAGACAATCCCGATGCTTTATTGACCAATCAAATCAAACCAATAGAAACTATCACTTGTGTTCAATGCTCCTGTGCATTGGCTACTCCAGGAGTACGGCCACTCTGATCTGTGAGTTGAGCATGACGAGCTAACATGGCCAGGTTCAGAGCCTCAATCGCAGCTTTGATATTTCATTTTTCAAAAAGAGATAGTCTACTTGGATGAAAATTAAATGTAAGATTAAAAGTAGTAAATGTCTGAAATTTTGACTGAGTTCTGTGCCTCAGATAACTCAGCCTGGATCCGCCCCTGTGCCTACTTGGAGAAGAAAATTCTTGAAGAAAATTAAGAAAACTCTGATACTGGGAAAATATAACATAAATCTATTTATATTCACAAAGGAAATCATTCACATACCCTTATTTTCACTTGTTTCCTGTATTGTATTACTCAGAAGGCAATTAGAGAGAGCGTGGCCGAGTGGTTAAGGCGACTGACTCGTAAACCAAAGGCCAGAACGGCCGAGGTTCGAATCACACGCTGGACAGTTTGGTTGCTGTCCGTAACTCTAGCCCGGGTCGACCAGAGCCATGTGAGGGAGATCTGGTAGCTGCGGCGGGTTGATGGTAAAACATCCGTGGCCCCGCTGGAGATAAGTCTCTCAGACTTTCGCAGGCTAGCCACGTTAAATATGATACCTACCTACCTATTCAGTAACCTCTAAACATTGGAAAGGCCACTAAAAACATTGTTTTTAACCCTATTTCACATGGGGGGGGGGCGTTTTTGGCCCCCCCAACTGAACAATTCAATGAAGCTATTAGGCGACAGGCCCAAAGAGGCTGAGACTCATTGACTTTTCCTAAAAATTAGTGTGCAACCAGATAATGAAATTTTCAATTACCTCTAATTAGTCACATGACCACAGAATGCCCATATTTGGAGAGTAGTCACAAAAGAATACTCAAATTTGGCTGTAGCTCTTGCAATTTGCAACCAATTATCCTATAAATTATATCATTAAATTCCTCTCATCAAGACCTTTCATTTGATATATATTTTGTTTACATTATTGTTCATTTGCAGTCTTTCAGAACTATGACGTCACACTTCAATATGACGTCATTGTTCTAATGGAAATTTAAAGAATTTTAGGAAACACGTTTTTTGTATAAAATAACGAATAAACAATTCAGATATGCAAAGAAAGGCTAATTTAGATGGCTATTTCATTAAAATTATGAGATGTGATTTATTGGTTATTGAATATCCCGTTTTCAGTGTATGTAGCTTCAAGTTCCATAGGTGCACAATATTGTTTTCTAGCTATAAATTCTTATAATTTGTCAAAAATATATCTAAAAATTATCAAAATATAGTAGGTTAATGCTTTAAGAAGATAATTGACCACTTTAGACTTGAAAACATTGATAATTACAAGTTATGTCAAGAAAAAAGCTCAATTTTCTCATACCTACCTTCAGAAAACCAGTTGCCTAGCAACGGGTCACGTGACTAATTAAAAATTGATACTATCAATAGGTTTTCCATTAGTTGCTGATAATTACTACCAAGTTTCATTGTCGTATCTCGTATAGTTTAAGAGATAATTAGAGGTGGGGGGGGGGAGCAAAATGCGCTCCATGCCAAAATCACTAAAAAATACCCCATGTGAAATAGGGTTAAATGTTTACCAAGACACAGTCAGGTAGTGAACATGAAGCTTTTTATGGAACCTTTAAGAAACTCATAAGAACCTCTGAGTACTGAAAATCGGATGATAACTTCAGGAAACTCTCAGTTGCAGCCCAAACTCTTAGTTTCTTGTAACAAAGTATGTATAATTTACTCAACATCATTGTAACTCAATGGAAAATTACAAGAGCTGACATCTCAGTACAAATACAAATTGATTCTTTTTGTAGACATTCCATTTTTTAGATATTACAACATATGAGCTTGATAATTATACTCATTGTTACAATTGTCTACTGTTTAATCTTTGGTGTTTTTTGAAGGAACATAGCCTTCCATGTAAACCTCCTGATAAACCTAGTTTTCCTTAAGCAAAGTACATTGTGGTTTTGGTAAAAAAAGGAAAATTTTTGACGATGGAAACGTTTCTCTGAGGCTTTCATACAGCTATGTGATTGCTTTTCAGTGAGGCCTTAGTATCTCAATGGCCAAAAGTACAAAAATTCAATTTGCTGGACATTTGACACTGACAAGCACACTCCCCAGAACCCTCATTTGGCAGGAATCCTTGTGTTAACTCTGGAAATTTCAAAAAGATTTCAGAACTGCTATGCTGCTAGGATGCCTTTCCATTATATTTGGCATCAGGCATTCCATTGTGAAGTTGCAATTTTCTATAATTATCCATCAGTTCTGCTTCCTTGTACTTGTGATGCGAAATGGAATGCACCATGGTTTGGCTGCTATTGAAATCTTGTTTGTTTTGCTTTGCACTTGATCAGAGGGAACTGAGCTCAGTCTGGCTTCAGTTTGTTCACTGATTTTGTAACTGTCCACTCTGCATTATAAATCTGACAATAAAAAGATTCATGTTTTCCAGTCCAGAAAATATTTGCATCTGATTTGATTTTCACAAGATAAGGATAGTTTGCACAAACTGTTCTTGATTCCAAGGGCATCTAGGTTGATCTAGACTATTCAAGCTACCACTTCTAAACCCTTGTTTAACTCACAAAAGTTCTGGCTTGTGATTTTAGGCCTCCATTTTGTTGGTTCAACTCCAACGCAGTAAATAGTGATATTCCAGCGATCGTGGTTCTCCCGTAAGGCAGCTGTTGACTAGGCCAAAATCAATACCTTCAGAGAATATTGACTTTCTTGAAATCAGGAGAATGAATCAAAAATCCAGTCTACAGATTTTGTAGATTGGCTTTCACTTCAAAGATTTGAACTCCAACATCGGTTGCAGAAAGATCCACATGAATGCCGTAATGGGAATTAGCCCTACACCCCTCGGCTGCAGCTTTCTCCATTGACTTCTTATGGCGCGAGGCTAATTTGCATAAAATCAACGAGGCGCCAATTCCGGCCAATCAGAAGATTATTCCGCCCTGTTGTGTTGCTCTATTAAGTGGTTGACGTAATCTGGTGAATCAATCGTAAGCGTCGCTGAATTTGTTTGTTTCGCTGTTTTTGTTTCTGTTGCACGCTGTTTATGTTCATCTTGATAAGTTGCAATTCTTGAGCCGTTTGAGAACTGAGCAAATTTTCCCCCACATTCTTTGCAACGTAAAATCGTGTAACAGAAATCTTTTTATTTGTTTCGACAGTTTCTTCGCAAGTTCCTAGTAGCTGGAGCGGTGCTTTTCATCCGTAGGCAAAGATTTTTGTGCTTGACTTCTTGAGCACGACTGGTTTCCCTGTGGTATTAATCCTGTCCATCTGCATAATCAATCAACAATATGCAGATGATATCAGTTGGATAACAAATGTGGAAGTATTGAAAGAGGACTTGAAGAAAGTAGTACCATCAAAGTTGAAAGAGAAAAACCTACAGATAAACGAAACAAAATCGGAAGAGTATGTTATCAAAAGAGGTGGAGAGGAAACCTGGAAAAACTGTAAATACTTAGGCAGTTTCCTAGACACGGATAAGGACATAAATAGAAGAAAAATACTTGCCACAAATACATACAACCAATTAAAATACATTTTTGACAACAAGAAAACATCAAAACAAACCAAACTCAGAATATTTAAAAGCCACATTGAAAGCATATTCACATACAACTGTGAATTATGGACTTTGACCAAAAAACACGAAGAGATCATTGATACATTTCAAAGAAAAATGATGAGAAAAATTTTGAATCTAAATTGGCAAGACAAAGTCAGCAATGATAAAATCTATAAGGAGGCAAATTCAACTCCATGGAGCCAAACTGTAAAGCAAAGAAGGTTGACATGGTATGGTCATCTTTTAAGATTACCAGAAGACACTCCAGCAAGAAAGTCATTAAAAGAAGCAAAGAACCCCTGCAAAAAACCAAGGGGTGGGCAAAAATTAACATGGATCAAGCAAATAGAAAAAGATTTGGAAAAGGTTGAATTTAAAACATTAGTAAAAAACAACAAAGATGGTAGTTTCAACACAATACAAGTAAAAGAGCATGAAAAGATGGCACAAAATAGACATATTTGGAGACTTATTGTGGATCGCGCAATGTCGTTGTAGACGGAAAGCGTAAATGATGATGATGAATCCTGTCCAACGACTCTTCATCCTTGCTCCTGTGTCACTTAGAAACAAAACTTCCTGTCCATTGATTGTGAGCTCAGTCTCAAATTTCTTTGCGTGTGCGTTTGTTTTACAGTAAACATATTCGTCTGAGCGGTCTGAGCTGTCATCTGAGCTGGTATCATCCTGTACTGTATTTACTTTCTCTCGGTTTCGTTGGTTTTTCAGACGTTGTTTGCAACAGCGAATGAAGTGATTTCGTTTCCCGCAGTAACTGCACGTTTTTCCCTGGGTTGGGCAGGGTTTATCACGATGAGGGTAGTCGAATCCACAGTTGTAGCAAATTGCTGGTTTCCTTGCGGTTGTATTTGCAGAAGTTCGTTGTTGATGTGTTGTTCCTCTGCGACTCGGCTTGTACTTTTTCTGCTCGATGTTCATAGCTTGTAATTGTTCTGTTGGCTTTGTGGTTTGTTTTTCTATTTCTTCGGCCTGTTCTTTACTGATTTCATCTGTTTTGCCTTTCACCAAAATATCTTGTAATTTGACGTCCTTTGTTTTCAAGGCGTACTTCCGCAATGAGGAACTTGCGCAGCCTTGAATAATTTGCTGTTTTATTTCGTTATCCACTGAAGCTAGACTGATTACATGTCCTAGTTGCGCTCCTTGATAAACTGATAATCGCTATAACTACGACTCATGATCAAGCTATTCGAGAAATCGGCCAGTTGAGGCTAATTGATGCCAGCCTCGTAATGATAATTCCGGTTCCGCGGAATACACATAAAGCGGGTGTTCAAGGTAGGCAAATTAGCAAGCATGTCTTTTGATCTGTGTTGTTGTTCTTTCCTTGCCAGATAACTCCCTAGTGCTCCCGTCTCTTCATGGCATTCTTTCATGCATTCATCGTAGGCTCGGAAAACGGAATCATTTTGTGGAATCGACTTTCGTATAGCATAGGTCGCAACGCTGATCCTCTCTCGACGAATCAGATCACAAGTAGAAGGTCCTGCGATCTGATTGGTCGAGCTAATTTTTGCGGCAATTTTGGCTGGATTTTCAGTTAGTTTGATTATCAGGCCCAGATGAAGCGCAGTGGCGGCATCCAATTTAATGAACGAAGCGGAAACTGGGGCTGAGGTAGTTAGTCTACGCTGAAACTGTGGGATATGAGCACGTTTGGGCCTGTTTCCTCAAGCGAGTGTGAAAATTCGCCAAAGTTTCTTGGGGTTGTTGTTTTGCTTGACGAAAGCGAAATATCTCGAAACCTGTGTCTCGTGCTGGGGCGAAATATTCTGTGAAACTTTTGATTGCTGCATCCAAATCGTCATCTCTTCCAGTATTTGCAAGTGTTTCAAAGATGTCCTGGACTTCAGGGCCTGCTTGGTAGCGTAATGCTCTTTGCTGGGTTTTGTTTGAAATGTTTGCTGCTTTGATGAATGTATGAAAACGTTTTAATCCAGGATTTCCATCGCGCGGCACGGCTACTCTGATCGCTGTGTGAATCGAAACTCGGAAGTGGTGCAGGTCAAGCTTTGCAGCCATATTCCTTGCAAGTCTTGATTATTCGCTTTTCTCGTCGCCATTTATCATATCCTATGTATATCCGCAGTAGTATTATGAATCAAGAAATAGGCATTGTTGAACCGAACATAACATGCAAAACTATCGAAGTCCATCATTGCACCGATTCCATAAGAATACTAGAACAATAGCGTCCATAGGGAGTCCATAACGAATAACTATTTCGGGGTCATGTTTCGGGCAGATCTGATCTTGTGATCTTTACACATTTTCAAGTACTCTTCCAGAGCGAAGTTCATCCTTGGAAGAAACACCAGATGCAGAACAAACAAGTGAAGTTAGTTGCTCATATTTTAAAATACCACTTTGCTCCATCGTATAAAACACATAATAAAAATAGGGGCAAACACAGCGGAAAACGTCACGCCACAATCTTTCGACTCGCTGATTGCGTGTTGACGGCCCCGCTATGAAACTGCCTCTTCCACGTCCACGAACTGCAACCATTAAATCACAAACAAGGACATTTTCCACTCCCCTGTCGACCCTAATCCTAGATGGCCACTGACCATGGCCTATTTCCACTGCTTCTGTGAACAACTGCAAGACATTATATGCATAGTTGTTTGGACTGCACTTTAAAAACATGACCTTCCTCGAAAAACCATCGATGCATCCATGAATTACTAGCCACCACCTGATCAAAGAGTGATGCACATCCAGATGCCACACAGAATTTGGCCATGGCACATAATACGCTCTTCGAGAGACACTCCATCGCAAAATGTGATTGCCTGGGTCCACCCTAAGAAGAGAATCAATCTCTAACACGACGTCACTGCACCCAAAGTCCTTCAGACTTTAAATAACCGCCCATGAAAACCTGACCCATTGTTCTACCTTGCCTTTCAAGTAATTCCTTGACTAAAGAGTCGAGATCTTGGTCTGATATGCCAGAGAAACCTTGCAAGCTTTCCAGACCATATTTCTTAATGCGACGTGAGGTGGTCCAACTTGAAAAACCAAGCATTTGGGCAACATTTGACCATGTGAATCCTAGCCCTCCTAACTCTTCCAGTGTTTGACATGGTATGTTGAAACTGGATCTCGCCGGTCCATGGTAAGGACGCCTGGTCCACGTGGCTAATTCTACGAACGGCCCCGACAGGCGAAATTTCCAGCATTGCATCGCCCAAACCTCTGAGGACTGACCTGAAAACCAGATAAATTTCATCAATTTCACTGGACAAGGAACCTTCAACAGATAACATCAAGTGATGTAAAAAGCTAGCTTCATTATCAACTGAAGCCATACTTGTCTCTAACTCCTCCAGGAATGTGTCATCTTGTTCGGTTTCGGTTTCAGTTCGTTGAATAAGTTGCTCGATATCTGCTAAGATTCGAAGAAGAAAAGCTTGCTACCAACGTCCATACTGATCAGCAAAATGGCCTAGCTACACATGGATCAGGTTTTACAGTAACCGTCACTGGAGTAACAGCTGCGCTCCCCCTCCTCCCTATTGTCTAAATGTGCGGAAGTCTGGACAATGAATGGAGAAGTCAGAATGCCAAAATCTGAATGATGAAGTCTGAAGTCTGAATGATAAAGTCTGAAGTCTGAATGATATAAAGTCTGAAGTCTGAATGATAAAGTCTGAAGTCTGAATGATAAAATCTGAAGTCTGGATAAAGAGGACTGAAGTCTGAATGCAGAAGTCTGAATACTGAATGCAAAAGTCTAACGTATGAATGCAGAAGTCTGAAGTATGAATGCAGAAATCTGAATGATGAATAACAGGAATTGAATAATGCTACATTTGGCTAAACATAGGAGTCCCTGTCTTCCACACCAAGAATGTCTAGATTGTAAAGTCTCTCATAATCTGTGCTGTCCTTTGTATACATACATGTAATGCTAGCGTTGTCTCCACCATGAATGATAAAACTCTGTCATGTTTTGTCTTTTAACTGTTGTGAAGTCTGATAAATTTACTTCTGTTACTTCTGTTCTCTCTCTAGATATCCCATCCAGTGAGTTGATTATTATTTGGCAAATTAGTAATGATTGTTTCTTTGTTCCATTCACTGTCACAAGATGCCTTGATTCATGTCCAATTGGTTTTAAATTCAGTTTCTCTGCAGCATCTTTGGATATGAAATCTCTTCCAGCACCTGTGTTTAAATGTGCCCAGAAGGTTTTATCCTGCACTTTTAATGGAACAATGGCATGCAATGTCTTCTCTTCAACTGCCTGGGGTTGTTTTGTGTACCCTGTAGACCCTGTGAGATTAGCTTGCTTTTTCTTGTCACAAAGACTTGTGTGATGTCTTGCTTTGCAATTAAAGCATCCTCTGCTGTGGCATATATTTTCCCTATGTCCATGTCTTGCACAGTTGAAGCATAATCTTCCATGAACAAAGAATTTCTTCCTTTTCCAGAATTTCTTATGTTGGGCATGCATCTCCCCAATGGCTTTCTTTACAGAAAATACAAAAGGGTCCTTGTCTAATTGGATTTGCAGCAGAAGCTCCCCCCTTTCCCTTCGAAAAACAGCGTTCTCTTTCGTTGTGGCTTCTGTTACAGTATCTGTTTCGTCAGGCTTATTTCTTTAGCCATTTTCCCAGATTTTCAATGAGATCTTCCATAATTCACTGCTCCCAATCATCATCAATGCGCACAATATCAGGTTTCACATGAAGCAGTTTATTGATTGTTGTCATCACAAAACCTCCAAGTGTTTCTCCTTTCTCTAATGTTTACAAGGCATAAAAGGTTGAAACTATTCCATGATTTCCTGCCCTTATTGTAGATAAATTGATTATTTCACTGAAATGTGCATTGACTACCATTTGTGTTTGCCCATACTCTTTTGCTAATCTTTTGCCACGCTGATTTGTTCCCAACTGTACCAGGTTTCAGGTTAGAAATTTTGTCCCTAATTTTTGGGTACGCCATTCCTAGAAGATAGCCAAATTTGACTTCATCTGTTACCTTTTTATGCCCATGCACTTGGGTGAAAAACATGTTCTCAAATCTCACCCAATCACATGTTGTACCATTAACTGGTGTTATTTCAACTTTAGTAGTTTTCCTTGATCAATTTGATGATTTGTCTTTGCTTCCAATTTCTTCTCTACCATTTCTAGTTCTGCTCTCATTCCTTGCTCCCATAATTCTTTCTCTAATTGGTATCTTTGTTTCCTAGTTTCTTCCTCAAACCGTGCTTGCTGCTCTTGAACATCTGCTAATCTTTGTTGCTCAACTTGAGATCTGGCTGTGATTCACTAAAAATCTCTCTCTCCTTTTGTTTTGCTACTCTGTTTGTTATTCTATTAAAACTCTGGTTAGTTTTTCTTTCTGGTCAACAAATGGTAAATATCTATCCTTTAAATTCTTTTTCCATTGTTTCGCATCGCATCTCTGCTTGTTTCTCCTTCACTAATCTTAAGTTCCTGTATCTGTGAATTTAAAGCTAAGATCTTATTTAGTAGCTGATTTATTCTCTCAGAGATTAGCTTTATTTCCCGTATGTCATTGTTATGAATTAATTCATCCATTTGCTCTGAATCTGCAACTTGGCTATCTCTTTCTCAATTTCTCTCTCATACTTTCTTCCATCATTCTTGGGTACCTCTTTTACTCCCCTGGGGTTCTGATCCTCTCCCTGAGCATTGTTATCAGAAAGCATAATCCTAACTAAACTTACTGGGGCCCCATAAACTTCTTGCTTATATGTTTAACATTAATTTTCCTTTACCTACGTTGGGTGCATGGGTGGAAAGTACTCACAAAAATGTCACTAATGAATGTATGTAATCGCTGTAAAGTCTTACCAACATGTTCTTTGCGAGGATCGCCACATATGTACCAAATTATGTGGTACATAGAACTCACGTCTCGCGGTTCCCAAAAGCGGCCTAAAAGACCCCTCAACAACATAACAACAAGCTAAAACGTGTCCTTACCTCTAGTTCAATGCGAGGTTAAACCAAAAAGTCTCAAAACGTCATAATCCGCATAATAACTTCAATTTCACATTTCACTAAGAACTTCAAATATAGCATTTTGAGCCCAGAGAATAGCAAGAAAGAACAAACTCATCAATAAAAATTATTCTTTTCACATCTTTTGGGTTAGTGTTGCCCTTTTTGTATATTACATTCGCAACTCATAACCAAACAGTTAATTTTCTGATATTAGTTTACTAATTTTCTGAAAGAGGCTCTTTCTCATCAACGTTTTGTCATAAAAATAGAGTTCTCAGCAAATAGATAATGATCTGAATAGATAAATAATCTATAGCCTCATCAAACTTTAACAGAAAAAAGAAAAGAAAAACGAGACTGTTAAAAATCCATACATTTCGATCTAAAAATCTTCCTTGGTGCTTTACAACCAGAATCAGCCAAGTCTTCAAATACGAGGCCCCCTAGACCCTGAGGCCCCGGGGGCAAATTGTACACTGTTCCCCTCATAGCCATTAACGACACCCCAGTACCAGACTGGAAATGTTGAGCATTTGCAACAACTGAGAAAATAGTATTTCTGGGAAAATTTTTAAAATTCCGTCCTCCTTTTGGCTTAAAACGACTCTCCCGATCACTGTGTCAAGCATTTCTTGTGAATTTCTAACTGTCGTCACGGACCGACCTTTACCCAAAACATTCAGAAGTTAGACCAACTTGGATTCAAACTATCCAAGATTTATCGTGGATACTCGACTTTTCGCTTCTGAGAAAAATTTTTGGACCGACTCTGAAAATATTGGGGGTGTCTCACTTCCCACATCCCCTAATGTGCGTCCCTGATTACGAATCATTTTAAATAACAGTGCTTGAGATAATTCATTCAAAACCAAAAGAATTGATTCATGAAACAGAGCTCAACTGACATAAGAAATAATTGATGCAAACAATTTGATTCCCCGTTCCATTCCCCATTCCATTCACCATTCCATTCACCATTCCATTCCCCATTCCATTCCTCTTTTTACAGATAGCCGTATATTCTTGCCGGGTTTTATGGTCCTGTCTACCAATCACAATCTAAAATCTTGTGGGTCATTCTTAGGATGATATCGAATTTATCTTCATTGTTCAGTTTAAGCATCACTACAATAAGATTTGACGCAGTCAAGTGTATCATTTGTTACTGTCCATAATTGTGGTTTCGTGTGTAAAGAGATATGAAAGTATCATTTGCGTTTCTCAAATCAGTCTTGTTGAGTTTCAACATTCAGCCACAGTTCAGTTGCTACCTTAAAGATTCAAGTGAAAAGATTTGACGAAAAACAATTTGCTGGAGACAAGCTATGTCTCAACATGGAGACTTCTTACTTGATGATTTTGGATCGACGAACCAAGGCTTTGACCAAGAGAGCGTGTCAAACTGGTCGGAAACTGAGTCGAATCGCCGGGAAATTGCAAACTTGAGCAAGCGCAATCGCAAGGAAAGAAATGTATTCAGAAAGGGGCCTGCACCTCTGGAAGACGTCAAAGTTAGTGGAGAACAAACTATTTCATCATATCCTGGGATCCTCGATGACTCCCAACGTCAGAAAAAATTTGCAACTATTGAGACTGACGTAGATGAAGTTGCAGATTTTTCGAATGCTGGCAGTCGTGGCCTGCTTATTTACTTTGCCAAGTTGGCCAGCTCACCTGACAACGAACAGATTGACGGTGAATTCGTTGATTCACTTCTTCGAGGTGGGGCAGACATAAACGTGACAGATCCAAATGGACAGACAATTATGCACGAAATTGTAAGGGAATGGAATATTGAATCTGCTGAATTTTGCTTTGCACGATTTGCTGATATTGACAAACAAGACAACTATGGTCGAACCCCTCTTCACCTAGCAAGTGCAGTCAACTATCCGGAGATGATAGAATGGCTCATTTCTAAGGGAGGTAAGAGGAAAGAGAGGCGTTTTTTAAGGAAATTAGAGATCTTAAGTTGCTAAAGCCAAAGGGGCAATATATTCTCATTCTCCCTGTCTATGTTTTATCGTTTTGTAACTATGCTCTGTTATTGTGATATGTAGGTTGAAATACACTAAGAGCCAAAATTTCGGACTTCGCCATTTGCGGAACAAGAGCAAATAATCTTTCGATAGAGCCGAACCGGATTTTTGCATTTACAAGTTAACCAATCAGATGTGATCATGACGTCACGCAAACAAAAGAATCGACGGGAGAAAGTACCCCTCACATATAGCAAGTTGTGCACGCAGCTATTTGGTAAATTCAGGAAAAATTTATATTTTTCTACTCTGTACTAAGATAGCTAAATTTTCCTCGCAGGTTTTTCTAAAAGAACGCATAAATCCAGAGAAAACGGCTTTTGAGTAAGGGTCCTATCATTTGGGGTCTTGATCCTTAGCAAATAAGCCCTTCAAAAACGACATAAATCCATATCAATGTCTTCCTATTTTCTAAATATCACTGAAAATAAGTTAGTAAGCGACAGTAGCTGGCTTTAAACAGAACCGAACTTCTATTACAGAGGCCGTGGCAATCCAAACATTTGCATTTTGGATACACGAACAACGTTGGAAATTCTAAATCTTGTGTGAGATAGTGTGAAACGCGATAGATTTTCGTTTTGCTCTTACAAATCTTGTATCGGAAGCAGTGGCGGAAATTCAGCCTTTCGAGTGGGGGGGGGGGCAAGGGCCATCAATTTTCCGAATCGGGAGAAATGCTTTTCTTTGACGTAGTTTGCTGGAAGACCTGCTGTAAATCCCTGGGGGTGCACTAGATACAGTTCGGGTACGGGGACGTGCCAGTGGGAAGGGTATCTATTTTCCAGATATTGGTATAAAAATGGCATCAATTGCACAAATTCGGTATAAAGAGCGGCACCTACTTTCAAGATTTTGATATGAAATATAAGGTCGGATATAATTGTTCTAAAAATTGGTATAAGGTCAGATACCTTTTCAAAATATTTGTATACGGAACGGCTATGTTTTTTGAAGCCTTGATGGCACGTCCCCAACCAACATCTGGTCAAGTGCACCTCTGGGACGTAAAAAGGGTCCTTAAACGTGCCGGGAGAATAGGTATATCAGATTTCACAACTATCTGTATTCATTAAAAGTTGATAGAAAAAGACAAAAACATACCATAAGGGCAATAGCTTTCATGAATCTGGGGCTACGCCCCCAGAAAAAATTTTTGAGGACACGCCTAATACTTTTGCCTAGAATGCATCTCACGACCCAATGTTTACCGGTATTGAATTTTGATTTAAAATTTTGCAGCAATTTTTGCAGATTAGCAGCCCCAAGAAATTCTTTGAGCATGAACAAACACGATTTACTTTCGCTGAGAAGACCTACCAGTGACAAACTTGAATATTTGATGAGTATTAGTAGATTTCTCGAACCTTTTGTGTAAAGAGCCTAAACTTTGTATTTTTCCAATTATTGCCTGCCCCAAACAAAGAAATGGGAACTTTAACAACTCTTGGATCGTTCGTCTTGTTGTGAGCGTCCCAAGGAAAATGTTGAAACCTCTAGCTTACATTGGCTTAGAACGCCTCCCCCAAGACCTCCACGCTCCAACACCTCTCAGAAATATCGATACTATGACCAAACTATGCCCAACCACTTTTTTCTCCTTTTTGAAATGAATGTTAGTGCATAAAAACTTAAAAATATGCTGTAGATAGAGCGTGAGCAATTTGTTTGCTCATTCAAAATAGAAAATCTTTCCTTATCAACGGTGACTCGTTTCTTCATTGCAACTTCGATCCCAACTACGAAATTTCCGAATTCTACGGAAAATTTCCGAGTCTTGTTGAATTGGGGGGGGGGGCAACTGCCCCCCCAACCCCCCCGTAATTTCCACCACTGATCGAAAGTATCTTTAAAACTTTGATGTTTACTTCTTGCTGCTACCATCCTCAAAAATGACTTTCAACTGCAAGATTTTAAAATTATGCGATGATTTTAAAATTACGTTATGCACTTCCAATCGCAAACCTGTTATCGATCTCTGCCACGCTGTACTTTGAATGCAAGAACATATGTTGCTGAAGGTATGAGGAAAGCTTCATTCATTACCATTGTACTGAGAGCTGATAACTCAGAATTTACGAGCAAGCACAAGATATCACGTTTCAGTTTATAACACCAAAATGAAAAGTAAAGGAGCAAGATTTTCAACTTCTAGAGTACAACCATCTAACAGATATACCTAGGGGTGCAATAAAGCCGAGGAAATCCACCCATTCCCCCGTTAATGACTGTAGCTTTTAGCTAAATGTTGTCTCCTGTTAGTTAAAATTGTCTGCGATTTCTGAATTTGGCTTCCTGCAATATTTTAGACACTACACTTACGGTTTTTCTTGGAAACTGCATGTAAGAAAGTTTGGGCTTACTAAAAACCAAATGAATGTAGTCTGCCTAGCCTAGTTCAGACAAAAAGCAGAAGGAAGAGGGAAATATGACTGTCAACATATACCTGGTTATTTCCTTGCAACTTCACTGACAGAATGGCGTTTGTTCGTCCAGTATGATTCCTCAAGCAATTTGCTAGCCAAATGTCTGACTTGGGTAAGCCTTTCTGCCGAGTTTGCAAAGCAATGCAGGTCAAGCAAATTTCCCCTCGGGAAGCAACAGAATACTTCATCGAGTCCGTACGGATCTGGTACACTTGTGGCACAATCTTTGGTAAGGTGAGTCCCTTCAGTGGCTATTTTCAGCATTTCTTCTGAATCTTGGACGCTTTTGTAGACGTTTTTGGAATGAACAATTGTGGAGCAATCCTACTTTACTCAACTGCCTCAGCTCACGTCAGGTCAAGAGTTTTCCACCACTCCAGATTTTGACCAATGACAGAAGAGGGATGAGTCAAGCTCAATAACTGATGAAAGAAATTGCAGATTTACAATCAAGTTTATGTATCAAAGTTTATTTTTAATCAAATGAAATCGACAAAGTGAATCATTAAAGTTCAGCAAAGAAAGTTCAGCTTTGTTGTTGCTTTGAATTGATTCCTTCGGAACGCAACAATTTGGGAGGAGCTGAGCATAGTGAAAATTCGTCTCAGAAACAGCTGACCGCACAAATTCATCAGCTAGTAAGTTATCAAAAATTCTCTTCGCTATTAAGTCTAGGAGCTTCACTTGCATTCACAAGTGTGTTCTCCCTGCAGTGATATTAATGTGATTTGAAGAATATTTTATAACTATCACAACAGAAGACATGAGTTTTTATCATCATTATCGGCTTCCAGACATATATAAAGCTGCAAAAAGCTGTGATGAGTTCAAAATGAAAATCAGAAGTTTGAAGGGATCTGGATGTAACTGCCGCATATGTATGGATTGAATAGGGTAGAACATAATTCGAGCATGTATATAGGGTAGAGTTGGCCTTTATTAGCATCGATTAGCTATTATTCTAGCCAACTATAAATGAATTGTATTATCATTATTATTATTATTATTATTATTATTATTATTATTATTGTTATTATTGTAGCGAACTAAACCATCTTTCAAACCAAACAGAAAATGAAATATAAAAACAAACACTGTTGGATCACATAAACGTTTCGATTAAAATCTTCTTCAGTATAAAAACTTTACATGGCAGCCTAGAATTTATAGACATTACGCTGTTTACGCCTAAAATTATTTACATGCTGATAATGCTACATTTACAATTGGTCTGAAAAACCTTACAACAAACAATAGAAGTTTTGCTGCTATGCACTAGTCAAAATATTTTCTAGTGCCCTTTGTGAATTAGAAAAGGGACTGGGAGCTCCTAGACTTATACTAGAAACTTTTTTACTCCCCCAAGTGATCCTCTGAAAAATTCGCATACTGCTTGACTCTTCTTTTAGCAGTAGCAGAATCCCAGATGATTATACAATACACTTTTATCCTTTGTGAATTTGAAAAAGGACTGGATTCTCTTAAAACTCATACTGAATCCTTGGAGGTTACACTGGCAACCTTGCAGCTCCCCCAAGTGACTCCCCGAAGGAACGGCACACTGCTTAACTCTTCTTTTAGCAATAGCTGAATCCCACGCGAAGCCACAAAGGGCAAGCACAAAACAGACGCCAGTATAACCTCTTGGGACAATCAAATACAATGGTAGAATTTAAGCCGTTCCGCATGCAAACAAGTCCAGTTCAACATCTGCAGCTCTTTCATAGAGACCCTCAATGAAAGGGTCTCAATGAAAGGTGCTCTAAGACCAGATTCATCATTCTGTCCTTGCTTTCTCTCTAGTATGT
Organism: Aurelia sp. 4 Dawson et al 2005; assembly: GCA_964019985.1. Lineage (NCBI taxonomy): Eukaryota > Metazoa > Cnidaria > Scyphozoa > Semaeostomeae > Ulmaridae > Aurelia > Aurelia sp. 4 Dawson et al 2005. Next base: position 10,917,164 of record OZ026500.1, on the reverse strand, counting down.
TTCGAGACCAGCAGTTGTTATCTTGTAAGTCAGCTCTATTTGTATCAGTCCTCTCCCTCCTTCGATTCTTGGTAGGTAAAGTCGATCTACGTCTGCTTTCGGGTGGTGCATTCCATACATTGCTAAAAATTTCCTTGTCTTAGTGTCCAGCTTCTTGATATCATTAATTTGCCAATTGATCATATTCATACTATATGTGATGACTGGGATAGAAAGCGAGTTGATGGCTGCAATACAGTTAACTGCGTTGAGTTCACTCTTATCAGCCTAACTCTCCTATAATACTCCTTTCTTATCTTTTCTTTCATCTTTGCATGTTGAATTCCTTCAGCTTCATTGATTCCAAGGTATTTATAGCTATCCTCCTGTTGCAGCTCTTTGATGGCTGTTTCTTCGTCAAGAATGATTGATGTCGTTTTGGTCAATTTACCTCGCTTGAATTCTGCTGTTTAATTCGCTTGAATTATTACTATTATTATTATTATTGTTATTATTATTATCATTATTATTATTATTATTATTATTATTATTATTATTATTATTATTATTATTATTATTGTTATTGTTATTATCATTATTATTGAAGCAAAATAGCTACAGTTAAATGGCCAACAATAAGGACCATCAAATATTGTTGGTCCTAAAAATGAGCAACACCTTCCATACAAAAAAAAAAACAGTCAATATCTAATCTTAGTGTTGGACGAGTCCTGAAAGTACTTTTCGAACCATGCTTTCACTGTCCATTAATACGGTTTTCTGCATCTCTGCTACTGCTTTCTCAGCTAATTTCTTTCGTTCTAAGCGTTCGCTAAATACTCTTTCCACATCACGCAATACTTCTTTCATACCGCCACCAAGAGCACCAATGACAACAGGAATTATAGCTATATCATATCCTGGTCTTCTCTCTCTTAATTCAAATGCAAGTTGTCGATATTTTGTCACTTTCTCATTTCTTTTAGCTGCTATATTTGCCTGCTGCGGACATGCCATATCGCATATCCAAATCTTATTTCTTTCCTTGTCCTCCAATACCAGATCTGGTCTCCTGGATGTTGTTGTTTTACGTAAGTTAAACTCAAAATCCCAGACTAACTTGGCACGACTGTTTTCCAAGACTTGTCCTCTCAGCCAATTTTCCATATACCACTTTGTTTCTTTTCCTACCAACCCGTATTCCTTTGCCCATGCAATAGCCATTACCATTAACGCTCTATTGTGCCGTGCCAAGTACTCACTGTTGGCTATCGTCTTACATCCAGCAACAAGGTGCTCAACAGTTTCATTGAATTCACCACATAATCGACATCTTCCATTTTCCATTAGCCCCCTTGCCACCTTCCATCCTCTTGTCTCCACCATTTGCTCAATCAGTGTCATTATTGATGCTGTCTTTCTTGGTGTCAATCTTTGTTTTAGCCAAAGATGGCATTCCTGTTCTTGTCGTCTATACATACAACTTTGTAATTCTTTCTGTTCGTAAGAATCCTGTCTTTTCTTTTCCACACCCTTCTTCAATTCTGCCTTCACTTTCTTCCATGTTGGCTTCCTTTCTAATTCCAATATTTTTCCCTCTAGCCCTACACTATTCTCTACGAATTCTAATGTCTTATCAATTTCCATCATTGCTTTTACTGCTTCGTCAATGATTGTGTTAGTTTCTTTTATTGTTTCTCTATGCCATGCTGCCTGAATCCATTTATTATTTGACTTGCACATATGACAAGCGACTCTTGTTCTTGTTTCTGCATACACATCTCTCATAGACTTCAGTCCCCTTCCGCCTTGGTCTCTCTTTAGATATAATCGTTCATCACTTGCTTGCCTCCCTAACATGTCGTTCCTCCTCAATTCCCTTTTAACAATTTGATCCAGCTCATTCAGTTCACCTTTTGTCATTTTGCATACATTCATTGGATAAGCTGCCACTGGAACAATCTTAGAATTAATTGCTTGTATCAAGTTTTCATCATTTAGTTCGGATTTCATTAGTAGTTTCAGCCTCTTTGTCATTTCTACTTTAACCCTTTCATATACCTTCTTTGTCTTGATACCATCTGCCTGCTCAACTCCAAGAAACTTATACATCTCCTCCTGATCTGGCTCTAAAGTCTTCATCCGTTCTTGTAACACTTGCAATCCTTCACCTTTCACCATTTTTCCACGTTCGAACACAATTTCTGCACATTTTGAAACACCATAACAAGCTCCTGTATCTAAACTCGCTTGTACAATAACTTCATTTATTTCCTTTAATAAACTGTGTGATTCCTGATATACCTTAAGGTCATCAACAAACAAACTGTGTGTCCGGCTTACATCTCTCTTTCCTGGCTCTCCCATTCGTTATCCTTTACTCTGTTCAAGAAGCTTAGCAACAGGTATTTCTGTGATACAAAATCCAACCGGTGAGTAACTATCTCCTTGCAAGAATCCGCACTTTATATGTATCCATCTGCTTACACAATTTTCCCCATCTTTCCAGAGTTCCAGTCTCGTTTTCCATTTATTCATCAGCTCTCTCAACAATGAAATGACTACTGTTGGTATGCCAATCCACTCATACACTCGTATCATCCAGTCGTGATGCACTTTGTCATATGCTTTCTGATAGTCATAGAAGGCTACAGCTAAATTCCTGTGGTAGGTCTTTACTTCCTCCATAATACAGCTGTCAATGATTAACTGGTCAACTGTGCCCAAAACACCCTCTACTGCTCCAAGCTGGCCTGCATCCCAGACCTCATTCTCTAGTGCATGTTCCCTCATGTATTTACCAATCAAACCTGTCATAATCTTGTACGAAGTATTCAAACACGTGATTGGGCGATATTTCTGCTCATTGCTAAGGTCCTTTGTCTTAGGTATTTGGACTGTTCTTCCTGTTGGCCACCATACTGGTATCAGGTTGTTATCATTCTTCGTCCTTTCAAATGCTCTCGTCAACGCTTTTTGTGCTGTTTTGAATGTTTTCCACCAGTAATTTTGAATCCCATCTATGCCTGGAGCTGTCCAGTTCTTCCTCTTTCTGATCTCTCCAACTACTCTTTTTTCCGTGAGGGTAAACTCCTTTACATTTTTCACCTTCTCCCGCAACGCCATTTCACTTTCTGCATCCATGGCATTTCTGGTGTTTTTTCATCTTTTTCCCATATCCCAGCCCAGAACTCAACAAACTTTTCCATCGGTGGCGGTTCTCCTTCGTATACAGTCTTTTCCTCCAAAGTCTTAAAAAAGGCTTTTTGGTCTTTTTCAAAATTGGCATTGTCCTTAATTCTGTTTCCTCTTTCGATCATCTTTTCCAGTTTCACCTTTTTATATCGTAATTGATCCACCCATTTCTCTTTGTATCTTCTGATGTTCCTTGATGTTGTTTCGGACTCCTCCATTTGATGTTTTAAGTCCTTCAAGATCTTTTTCCCTTTGTCTGTTGCTTTTCTCTTTTGTTTTCGCCTATGCAGTTCATTTCCAGCCCTAGCTATACTTTGTCTTAGCATTTTCATTTCTCTTTTCATTTTCCTCACTCTCCTGTTTCCGTTAGATGGCTTTTGTCTTCTATTTCCTCTACTTAATTTTTGCGGTAAACCCATTTTAATTTCCACAGCCCTTCCCATCGCATACACCTCGTCAATGATTTCTGGTATGGTATCTACTCCTCTCAAATACTTCCCCAAGGTACTGTCTGCTCTTTCTTGCAACTCAGCCGGCATTTTGAGTTTCCTTAACGTCTCTCTTGGTTCTACATCTGTCATTGTGACATGTTTCAGGCTAATAAGTTGGTCATTAAATATAGCCTCTAACTCTTCATTGATTAGCTCAGGACCCTCCACTGCTGTCTCACCCTCTATCTTTGATTCATCCTGATTTACTTCATTCGAAATTATCTCCTGTTGGTCATCTCTTTGGTTTCCCGGGTTCTCATTCTCCACTTCATTTCTTTGTCTCACTAGTATAAGATTTGTAATGGTTTGTTCTTTTCGGAACCTTGCTGCATTATCACGTAGCTTCTGTATGCTGGCTGTTGCGTGTTCTGGGTACTGATCTACCCATCTTTCTTTCACCCTTTTCATAAATCCTTCCCCCCTTTTTCTTTCTTCATCGTCAATTTGTACCAATCTTACCTTCATCTCTGTTGTCCACTCTACATTTTTGGATTGTGTATCCCTTTCCTGTGCTTCACTATTAACGGAGTCTTCCTGAACTCTTCCCCACCCTTCTTTGGCAAATCTTTTAGCACTGTCAATTAAATTCTGCGCTGTCCTCTGTTTTTCTGGATACTCTTGATGCCATCGTTCTTTTATCCTCTTCATGAAGTTTTTCCCTTTCATTCGTTCTTCCATGTCAATTTCTACTACTCTTTTCTTTTCTTCGTCAGTCCACTCTCTACAATTCATTGTATGAAGTCTGTTGTCTCGTTCTCGGTCTGCTTTGTTTTCAGCACCAGTTAACTGAGCCACTGTTCTGTCAGCAACACCGAGTGTAAGGTTTGGTTGATTTTGATAATTGTAATCTAAGTCTTCCATATGATATGTATTTGAATGCACGGGTATAAGAAGTCCATCCAGGGTTGCCCGGCTCTCTGGATAAGGCTTTATAGTGATAGAGTCGCCACTCCTCTACCAGATCCCGCGATCGGTGACCTCATAACGCAGTGGCCATCCACCCATATCGGCACGGTACCTTCGGGTTGCGGGTACAATTGTTCGTGTAGCCTCCACTAGGTAATCTGCTAATCGAAACTAAAGGACATCACCTATCCTACCATTACTCGTGTAGTTTCCACTAGACAAGTTGTCTGCCATGACTGAAGAGGCCCATCTGCCCTGGTTTGTAATAAGAGTTTTCCTTCTCCTAGGTGGGTTGCCAGCCAAGGCTCAAGAGTCCCCCCTACCCATGAGGCAGACTAGCCCCCGCCGGACGCCAACACGGAATTTCATGGTCTCGGGGAGAGCTAACAGGTACTACACCTTGCTCAAGGGTGACCTGGAGGTAGTTGTGGCAAAGGGTAACCTCATTCTCCCACGTTGAAACTCCACAACCGGATGTAGTTTTATGTCATACCCAGGACATATTATAATTATTATTATTATTATTATTATTATTATTATTATTATTATTATTATTATTATCATTATTATTATCATCATTATTATTATTGCAACTGTACACAGCATTAAATACCGGATTAAAACACTATCCAATTCTGCCTCAGATCCTGAGATAGTGAGTGCTCCCTCTGAGTTTCTTCCTTGTTTCTTTTCAGTCTTTTCCTGTAGTGTCCAGCACTTTCCTGACTATTCTTGAAGATCCTAGTAAACATGCTTTCTGGATGACTTCAAGTCCATTTTTGTAATCAAGTTTTTCCAGTTCCTTCTGGAGTCTTCCTGTCACCGAGCCTAATGCACCAATTATAACTGGCAATATAACGACTTTCTTCACATCCCCTCTCCAAACTTTTAGAATTTCGTATTTGAGATTTGTATATGTATCAACTTTCTCCTTCCTTCTTCTGTATTCTCGTATCAAGTGGACACGCAACGTCTATTACAAAGCACAGCTTTTGTTTTTTGTCAATGACAGTTATGTCAGGCCTGTTGTGCTCAATTTTCTGTTCCGTTTGGATGCTGAAGTTCCAAAGAATGTTCACTTCATCATTCCCAAGGACACAATTATCTTTACTAACAAAATGCTGGAAGCTTTTTCCCCCACATTGAAAACCGTACTTCTTGCACAGGTGCCAGTGTATTGCTGCAGCTATCTTGTCATGCCTCATTTTTTGTGTTTATTTTGAGGAAGTTGTTTGTATTCTGACAAAACGTGTGCAATTGTCTCATCATCCTCACCACACAATCTGCATTTTTCTGATATGTTCTCTTTGTCAATATTTCTCCTTATCCAATTTGTCCTCAATGCCTGATCCAGAGCAGCAACAATAAGCCCTTCGGTTTCCTTTTTTAGATATCCTTTATTCAGCCACAGCCAACTCCCCTTTTGATCTTTAACTTCCTTTGTTCCCCTCTCAAATTGCCCATGCAGTACTTTTTCCTCGAACCGTTTTTTCTTTCTGTTGTATTTTGCCTTTTTTCTCCTTTGGGTCTTCTGTCTCCTGAAACAGACCTTCTTTTACAGCTTCTTTCAACAATTTTTCCTCCTTCTTGCATAGATAGAATGCTAGGCTGAGCTCTTCCAGCTTCACAACTTCTTCCAGACATTGCAATCCCCGTCCACCTTCTACTCTCTTGAGGTACAGTCTGTCCACATCTCATCGCGGGTGTAAAGCTCTGTTCATGGTGAATATCTTTCTTGTTTTCCGATCCATTTCCTGTAACTCTGCCTTTGTTCAGTCAACGATACCAGCCCCATACCGAAGAAGAGACACTGCCCTACTGTTGACGGCCATGATCACATTTCCAGCACTTAACTTTGATTTCAACATGAGTTTCACTCTTCTGAAGTACTCTTTCTTTATTTTCTCTTTCATTTCACTGCTCTTGATCTTATCGCACTCCAGGATGCCTAAATATTTGTAGCCATCATTCTCTTCCAATTCTTTTATCGTATCTCTATTTGGTAACTCGATACCTTCACTTTCAACGACTCTTCCTGTTGAGTTCTTTACTGCTGCACATTTTTCAATTCCAAAAGCCATCCCTATGTCAGTACTGAATATTCGGACACTCTGAACTAACGAATCTAGCTCTTGCATGTTACGACCATACAATTTCAAATCATCCATAAAAAGGAGATGGTTGATCTTTCCTCTGTTCTTTCCCATTCTATAACCTTGATCTAAACCATTAAGCAAAGTAGTCAAGAGGATCAATGCCAAAACGAATAACAAAGGAGATAGTGTGTCACCTTGGAAGATTCCTCTTCGAATTTTCACTTCCCTAAGCTTGTCGTTCCCTGAAGTCAGCTCAACCCTCCAACTCTCCATTGACTTCCCTAACAATGTTATTACCTTGTCTGAAATCTTAAACGTCTGCATACATTGAATCAACCAAGAATGAGGAACCATGTCATAGGCCTTCCTGTAATCAATCCAAGTAAGGCATAGATTGGTTAACCTGCTTTTGCAATTTTTCATTACCATATTGTCAATCAGAAGCTGATCTTTAATGTCACGGGTTCCTTTTCGGCATCCCTTTTGCTCTTCTGGAAGTAGTTGTTTACTCTCTAGGTGGTAATAAATTTTCTCAGATATTATTCCTGTCGAAAGCTTCCATACCAATGGTAAGCATACTAAGGTTCGTCACTATGTTCCATTGATCTTGTCTTTCAATATCGAACTCGTCCGGCCTTTCGACATCCCTAGTGGCACTTCTCCTGAAATTAAGCATGCATCAAGTTGCACTGCGCGTCTTTCATGGAGACTACTGAATTCTTTTAACCAATAACCATGCACACCATCTGGTCCACACGCTTTCCATTTAGGCATTTTCTTCAACTGAGTTGTTAGGGTGTCTTTTGATATAGAAAATTCATCTTGTTGATCTATGCTCTTGTATTTTTCTTTTATATCTTCCAGCCACTTTGCCTTTTCATTGTGCTTGGTGCCTTATAATAAGGCTAATATATACACTCTAGCTTTGTGACTTTTCGTTTACATTTAGCTCATGTACTTGAATTCGTAACAAAAGTTAAACTGCAAACAGGTTACTTGGCATGTGCATACTGAATTTCTTGCCTTTCTGTTAGGCTTTTGTTTACGGTTGTTTACTTTTGAATTCAGTGGTTTTGGTTTGATTTAACGAATTGATTTACCTAAGTAAAAACTTGGTAGTCTTAAAGAAGGATACGCATGAAAATTTATGTTTTTGTAGTTTGTGAACATAACCAAAAATGGTCCACATTTATAAGTGACTGAATCAAACATTTTATTTCACATTATTACCTTGGTGTGCACAGTTTTCTGTTTTGTCTGGAGCTGGGTTACACAAAGAAAAACAAAAGGTGATGAAATTTTTTGATTAGAGTTTTGCTTGTGATGTTGATTGTACCCTTTACTTTACATTGATGTCAATGTCTTGAATCCACAGGGATTTGTCGAAAGCAAGATAGCTGCTTCATTATTATCAGATCTCATGTCAGTATGCATTTAGATGGCACTCGTCTTGGGGAGAGATTGTCTTTCTGATGAAACAAAGCAATTAAACAAAATATAAAGAATATTTCCCTTGAAAGTTCCTTGTTTTTGAAATGCTACTTAACTGATTGCTAATAATGACAATTTATCATGTCAGTAGTATTTCTAATCTTGTTGACTCTTTGGTTCCCTGGTCATTGGTCACTCTCAACTTCTCTGAAATTTCAATTTGGTGTTCACTATACATGCTCCAATTTTGTCAGAGTCACAAACTGTTTGCAATTGTCTCCAAGAATATTCTTGTTGCTTGATGATTACTGTTCACAGCAACAACAGCCGCAAAAGTATTGGTTCCGTGGTTCGTGGTCCGAATTTTAAGCACGCAACGATTATGAAGACGAGGCAATCAAATCAATCCGATTTCAGACACTGTTAGGCAACAAGTCTCTGTATTAGCGACAAATCAGTTCTGAGGAGCATACAGAGATTGTGGAACCAGTCTATTGCTCTGCCATCATCCCCGCCCAACTCGGGATCATCCCTTGCGTTTGTCTCATCTATCTTTCTCTTGATTTCTTCTAATTCTAACTTAGAAAGCCATTGATTTTTCCTTATACAAAGTGCCTGTCCGGCAACCTGTTGTTCAGATGCTTCATACAACCCTTTTTCTTGCCAAATTGCATACAAACTTTTCCTGAATCCGCGTTTTTTAGGTTCACTGCGATAATAGCACTCCATTATGATCTTATTCAACTCCTTTGTCCACTTAACTCTCGTTAACTCTTATTATTATTATTATTATTATTATTATTATTATTATTATTATTATTATTATTATTATTATTATTTATTGCAATACCACAGTCCAAGATATTGTTCGACTGGAAAGTTAAGCTGAACATCAAGCTGCAACCCGCAGCCTTAAATATTCAGCGCATAACGCAGAGTTCTTGCAGTTCCAAGTAGGCAAGCCTTTTGCAATGTTCCAAAGTAAATATTGAGGCTGATGCGTTCAAGCCATTTCTTTAAGCTCTTGGATACAGTGCCCAACGCCCCGATGATTATGGGGACTACCTGTACATCGTTGCATTGCCAGATTCTTTTCAGTTCCCATAACGGTCTTGGTAACGGTCTACTTTCTCTCTTTCTTTTTCAATTATGCGCGTATTAAAGGGACATGCAACATCTATGATTTTACAAATTCTTTGATCTTTTTCCAGCACTACTATGTCTGGTCTTGAGTGTTCTAAAACCTTGTCGGTTTGAATCTTCATGTCCCATAATGTTTTAACCTTGTCATTTTCAACAGTAACCTGAGGTCTATGGTCATACCACTTCTCGGCGTGTTCTAGGTTATAATCTTTGCACAACTGCCAATGTATCACTTGGGCGATTTTGTCATGTCTCCACTGTTTGTATTGTTTTTGCGCAAGGTTCTTGCATTCGGAAATAAGATGGGCAACTGTTTCTTCACGCTCTCCACAAATTCTGCAGAGGGGAGAAATATTTTCCTTGTCGATATGATGTTTAATCGATCGAGTTCTAATGGCTTGTTCCTGGGCCGCCATTAGTGTGCCTTCAGTGGCCTTCTTCAGATCCCCTTTTTTCAACCAATCCCAGCTTATTGCATCTCTGAATTCCGTGTTGCTGAAAAATGCATTGTGGAGTTTTTTCTCCTTTAAGTTGTTCTTCCGTTTATCCTTGATGAAGTTCTTTTCAGCTCCGATGTCAACTACCCCTTCCCCTTGAATCTCCTTAAGCATTGGCTCTTGGCTGTTCCGAATATATTCATACAAACAATTCTTTTCAATAAGAACACAGTCTTCGACACTGATAAGCCCTCTGCCTCCCTCGGCTCTCTTAATGTACAATCGGTCTACATCACCCTTCTTATGGAACATACTGTACATAGTCAACAATTTTCGTGTTTTCCGGTCTAAATCTTGAAGCTCATTCACTCTCCAAGTCACAATTCCAGCGCTATACCTAATAAATCCCAATTGGAGGAGCCTCGGCGAACTCCGATTGGAGTTCTTCGAGCCTCCTCGAAGCATCGAGATCGCTGTGCGGGGCACAGCTTGTTATTACGTTCTCAGTAGAGATGCATTCCTATTGGCTATTCCAACCCGCTCTTGACAGCAATAAATCAAATACCCGTATGTGTAGCAGCCAGCGCCCTTCTTGCCCTCAGTATTTTACAGAAAGATGGAAACTGGTTTGACGCACTGCGAGGGAGGGTGCTGGGTGGGCGCACAGCGATCTCGATGCTTCGAGGAGGCTCGAAGAACTCCAATCGGAGTTCGCCGAGGCTCCTCCAATTGGGATTTCTACCTCACCTCCTCTTCGCATCGAGGCTCGCTGTGCGGGGCACAGCTTGTTACGTTCTCAGTAGAGACTTCAAAGTACCCGCGCGTGGGTCAAACCAGAGTGCGTAAACAAGTCCAGCGCCATCATAAATCTTACAACATATTCATATATTTCATATATATTTTTCATATTTTAAACATATTCATACAGGGTACAAATTCAATAAGGATATTGTTTTACAATTTGGCCCTGTTGAAATTAAAGTACCTAATAAACTATTTACAAATAAATTAATAGATAAAAATATATACATCTGGCGACAATAAGCAATATACAAAATTAAAGATTTTCGTACCCCAACTGTCTCAACCTTGATTTAAAAGAGTATACCGAGGGGGCCTCTTTGATATCATTGTTAAACTTGTTCCACACTTTGGTACCACGGTAAGAGAATGCCTTTTGGCCACTTACTGTTCGCATTAACGGTACTGCAAGATCATTTTTGGTGTTTCTTAGCTCTCGTGTGTGGAAATCTGATAGTCTAAGGAATAGGTCACTAAGGTACTGTGGTGCAAGATCGTTTAGAGATTTATACATCATTGTAGATGTCTCTTTCACAATCATTTCTTTGACGGACAACCAGCCAAGTTCTTTGCGTAATGGCACAGAAGGTGCATCATAAGAACTACCCGTAACGATACGAGCAGCCCTGTTTTGAAGCTTTTGTAGAGACTCTATTCTCGTAATGCCACTACAGCCCCAAACTGAGCAGCAATAGTTAAAATGTGGTTCTACAATACTACGATAAATGTCGTTCAAGGTTTCCATTGATACAAAGTTTTTACAATATTTTAAAAGACCTATTGCGCGAGAAACTTTCCCTTTTATGCTCTCAATTTGGCACTTCCACGTTAGACTATTGTCTATATAGACACCAAGGTATTTCACTTTGTTCACTAAGTCAATATCAGTACCACCTACGTGAAACACTGGCAACAAAGTAGGCTGCACTGCCATTTTATTTACATTTTGCATTGACCCAACTATCATAGCCTGTGTTTTGACGACGTTCAAGGAAAGCTTGTTACCTTGAAGCCATTTCTCGATATTGACAAGCTCAGCGTTTAACACCATGTGCAATTCATCCAAAGTTTTGGAGGAACATGAAATCATGGTATCATCAGCATACATATTTGTCTCAGCCTTCTTTAGTGCAAAGGGAAGATCATTTATATAAAGCAGAAAAAGAAGTGGTCCCAAACAAGACCCTTGTGGCACTCCGACATCAATATCTTTAATGTCAGAAGGGACGCCATTTACCTTGCAAAACTGCTTTCTGTTATTCAAATACGACCGAAACCAATCATGTTCCAAGCCGCAGATACCATAGAATTTCATCTTATCAAGAAGAATACCATAATCAACGGTATCAAAGGCCTTCTTAAGGTCAATGAATATCATAGCTGTATATTTCCCTTTGTCAATGTTGACATACCAGTCATTCGTGCATTTTAGAAGGCATGTGACAACAGAGTGTAAAGATCGAAAACCAGACTGTTGCAAGCATATGAGTTTGTTTTCGTCTAGGTATCGATATAGTTGGTCGTACACCAGTTTTTCAAATAATCTGGAAACAGCTGGTAAAACAGATATTGGCCTGTAATTTGATCTTTTTTTTTTATCCATATAAAATGCTTACAATACAAGTTTACCTACTCTACATATTAATACTATACAACTGCACAACACTACAGGGACAATAACGTGAGGAGCAAAATGGCATGACTACCCCACGTTCTTACATATAACACTACTAGGACAATACACAAAAGAAAACGAAGAATACTTGTAAACTAATCACTGTACGCTAACTACAACCTAAATCAATTAAAATGAACGCTTGCGGCAAAAGGACTGTGGGAAAGGAGTTTCAGAACAATTTCCCTGCTTCCCACCGAATTATGTCAAATTTGATCAATGGATTAATTGCAGAAAGCCAGGGTTTTCATTTGAAGATTATACCACTGTCTTTCCGCAACCGTTCATTTCCAGTAATTAAAATAATGCAACGTAACTACTCTAAATGACAGAAGAAACAGAAGACGAAAAAAAAAGTAAAGGGACTTGATGGTTACTTGGCGTATGACAAAGATTAAGATGACCTTAATCAAACCGACCGGTGTTGTGGATGAAAGCTAAAGTCAACTTGAGAATCATTCTGTTAAGATCAGAGGGTAGGTCTTTATTGCCATATAATAAATATTGCGTCAGGACCATATTTGAAAGGTTGCTATATCCGAATGGTCGTAATATTGCCAAAACTCCAGCGAGAAGATCTCGTCGCTGCAAATCAAACGAGGGGCAGAGCAACAAGAAGTGTTCAGTATCCTCAATGCCATCATTCGAAGGGCACATTGGATTAAGGTATCCCTGAAATTGTGTTGGAATTTATGCAAGTTCAGTTTACTGAGACCAACCCTGAGTTGAGTAAGATGGGATAGGCCAATTGGGTCGTGAATACCAAAAACGGGTTTTGCAGGGGGGCGGATTATCGCGAGTAGCTTTTTTTTAAAAGCAGCAACTGAGGGTGCAAGTCTAATCTCGGGATCCAGGTTGTTCCATTCAGTTAAGCAATTTGGATAAAAACTAGATTGAAATTTTTCTGTCCTTGCCAATATTTGTCCGACCACATCCTGGTTGCGAAGAGAATATTGCGACTGCCGAAGTGGCGGGATTGGATCCTTAGTATACCCAGGAGTCAGATTATTTATGAATTTGTAAAACAGAGTAAGTCGTCTACTCCACCTTCGTAGACTTAGCGATTCCCAACCAAGCTCAGCGTATACCTTCTCTCGTGATGTCTCCCTCCATGCGCCGGATACAGCTACAGCAGCAGAATATTGAACGGATTCTAACTTTTCCATTTGGTTCGGCAAAATGACGCTATGGCTAAATTCGCAAACTTTTGCAGGACTGTGGTAAATGACATCCCCGTAATCTAAATGTGGTCGAACATACAGCTTGTATAATTCGTTTAAGGTGTGCCTGGGCAGATATTTGGAGAGATACTTCAGCATGCCAACGCCCTTCCTTGTTTTAGAGATAACTTCTTTGATATGAATTTGATCTTTCATCAGTTGGGCCTTCTTTAAATATGGGAGCCACTCTAGCAACTTTCCAGCTGTCAGGAAAAATTCCTGAAGATAAGGAAAGGTTCAAAATATCACAGAGTGAATCAGAAATAACGGGAAATGCTACGTTTAAGAAATAGCTGGCTATGTTATCCACACCAGACCCATGTGATGTCTTGATCTTATTCAAGGCCTTTTCGATGGTCCTCTTGTCGATGGCAACGAATTTGAATGGTTCCCTTCCATTCGAGGGATATGTTATATCGTATTGATGAGACAGAAGGGGATTAGACTGGGCAGGTATCTTGTCACTGAGACTCTTCCCCACACTGCAGAAATAGTTGTTCATCGAGTTAGCGATATCATGATCCTTATTTATCTCCTGTTCATTCACTTTTAGGGAATCGATATTGGTAGTTTTAGATCTTTTATTCAACAGGAGGTTTATTGTTTTCCATGACTGCTTTAAGTCACCTTTACAAGCAGCTAATTTCTTGGAAAAGTATTCTCGTTTAAGAGTTTTGTTGAGAATGTTAGCCTTATTTCGCAGCTGTTTGTAAGCATCCATCAGTATAGCAGATTTACGTTTAACGGCAGCAGTTTTTATTTTGTCCCTCTGACGAGAAAGCTTTCTAAAATCGCTATTAAGCCATGGGGAATATTTGTTAGATACTCTCATATCCTGCAATGGGGCATGCATCTCAATGACAAGAGACAGCGTTGTAGACCATTGTTGAACGGCATCATGGACGTTATCGCTATTACGTACAATACCATCCCAATCAATCTGGCCTAGATCAAATAAAAAACTTTCATAGTCAAAGTTTTTCATTCTTCTGCTTCTGATAAGTTTGGGTTGTCGCTGTATGAAGCCCCGAAATTTTCGAATACAATATACTAGATAATGATCGCTAAGCGAAATTTTTAGGACTCCTGAATCTACAATGTTTGTAGGCGTGTTAGTTGCAACATGATCTATCAATGTAGATGTGTCCAACGTCTCTCTGGTTGGTTCGTTGATCATTTGCCTGAATCCAAACAGGTCATAAATATTGCTCATGTGCAATGAATTACCTGCAAGGCTGGAGTCCATCTCTGGCGAATTCACCTTCAGAAGGTCACAATTTGTGTCGCCTAAGATGAGGATTTCTTTGTTCTCATGATCAAAAAAGTCCAAATTCTTTTCGAGTTTCGTAAATGTTTCGACAGGCTCCGCAGGAGGGCGATACCAAGCTACTACCAAAAATGGTCGCGCCCCCTTAGGTTCAACCTCAATACTTATCATCTCTAAAGCCTTCTCGGGAAAATCATTTCTACGAGAATGCTTTAAAGAGTCACTAATGTAGATTGCAACCCCTCCCCCGTTTCTTGTACGATCCTCCCTGTAGAGAGTGTAGCCATCAATTCGCAATAAGTCACTGGCAATATTGTCATCCAGTTTAGTCTCGTTAAGTGCCAAAACATGAATAGATTTCTCTTTCATTAATTTTTTTATTTCATCGATGTGCAGAAGCAAACTGTTGACATTTAGTGACGCAACTGCCAGCCCCTTCCTGCATCCCAACTGCCGCACCCCCGACAGTTGAGAAGTCAAAAATAGACCCTACATTGGTGTACTGAGAGCATAAATCACAAAATGTAACGTGTGAAGGCCGATATTTAAAGATAATGACAGCAATAAATAATTATGTGAAGTCGTGAAAGTTCTTGAAACTGATTGCCTTTGCAACATCCTGCGAAGGTATGAAGCTATTTCTTCGACAATAATGTTTATTAAAAGTACTCAAACGTGACCAATCACCAGCTCGCAAGATGCTTTCCAGCGGAGCATTGTTGCGTAAAGCAAAAGAAGAAGTAGCCCCCCGTACACTATGTGCTCCGAAAACGGTGACATTGATTCCTGCAGACTGCAACACACAACGAATCCAGCGAGCAAGAGTGTCCGTCTTTACAGATTGATGCGGGGGGCGCCAGCTTAGGAACAATTTGGTATTGTTATTGCTTTCAGTCGAACTTATACGAAATTGCTGAGTTTTCTCCAAATACAATAGGAGCAAAGAAGTAGACTGCAAACGATCATCTTCTTGTGTTGGTGGCAATGTTATGATAAAGCAAGGTCTTTGGCGTTGCACTTTGAGATCTTCAAAAATGTAAATATACGTTGCATTGGTCTCGAACTTGATACAGCGATAATCAATTAGCGAAAGTGTGTGAACTCTTTGAACAGAGACGCAAATAAGAACAGTAACAAGCTTTAACGATATGTCTTTCAACGATGAACTGGAGTTTACTTTCCATCCTGCAAGATAGTTTAACAAGTCTTCAGCGTTCCACAAAGCAGGATACTTCGGTGTTGGAATGCGCAGATTCCTTACCCCATGGATGAAGCGACAAATAAGCGAGTGTTTGCCGATTTCAACATCTGGGTATAATACAGAAAGAGCACTTCTTGCTTTATTAATCTGCAAAAATCCGATACCTTTTTCGAACAGGAAAGTCAAGAAAGCTAGTACAGTTATCACAGAGGGCCGATTGGAATCGTAGCCCCGTTGAGCACAAAATAATAACCACTGGCGAATAATGGATGAGTAGTTTTTCTGCGTATTCTGTTTCCAGCTGGCCTGGAGGATTTCAAGTGTTTTTGTCGAAATTTCCTCTGAAGGTAATTGTTCGCTGACAATTTGCATACCACTAGCTGCAGACCTGGTAGCAATGGGTGTGTTTCTTCCGGCTTTCCTGGGCACCTGAGCAATGAAGGAAGGGACGGTAAAAGTAGTGGCCGGTCAATTAGAAACTCAGATACTGCTGGAAACCAAGGTTGGCTAGGCCAATACGGACAAACCAAAGTTATAGAAGACGAAGGATGTTTAGGAAGTTTATGTAACACTTTGCTAATCTGATTAAATGGAGGAAAGGCATAACCGAAAATGCTCTCCCATGACTGAAGGAAAGCATTGACCCCAAAACATGAAGGATCTGGACGCCATGAATAGTATTTCGGTAGTTTTCGATTTAATCTGGAAGCAAATAAGTCTATATCGGGCAAACCAAATGTTTCACAAATTTCCGCAAAAACTGTGTCATCCAAACTCCACTCAATATTATCTATGAATTTTCTAGACAGTCTGTCTGCTAAGATGTTTTCAGTGCCGGGAATGTGGACTGCATTTAAGGAAACATTGTTATCAATACACCAGAGCCAGATTTTTCGACTCAGATAATTAAGAGATGGGTTACGGCAGCCACCAAACTTGTTTATGTATGAAATTGCAGTAGTATTATCGCAATGAAGACGTAGAAAGTGGCCTTTTATGTGAGTTTGAAAAGAAAATAATGAAAACTGGATTGCTTGAAGTTCTAGGTAATTTATGTGTTTGAAGTTCTCTGATGGTGACCAGCGACCACCAGTTTGGAATAAGAGGTGGCCTCCTCGGTATAACGTTGCGCCCCAACCGAGTTGACTCGCATCGGTAAAGATTTCGAATTGCCACTCGTTTAAGCCGAGTATATTAGTAATAATGCGCCTATTTTGTTGTTTTACCATGGTCACCCACCAGTGCAACTCTGAGCGAACGTTTTTGGAAAGATAAACATTAGCATCATAGCTTTGCAAGCGTCTTAATTGTTGAGTTTTATAAATCTCCAGGTAACGAGTGTGAAGTTGACCAAATCTAACACCTAGACATGAAGAGACAAGTATGCCAATAACTTTCGCAAATTCACGGATAGAAACCATACACTTTCGCAACAAATGTTTACACTCTTTCTCGATTTTCAGGATTTTTTCTTGAGGCAAACTCACAGTATAATTTTCGGTGTCAATTATAAAACCGAGGTGAGTGAGTCGTTTTGAAGGGAGAAATGAGGATTTTTGTTGATTTACCGTGAACCCAAGATTTTCGAGAAATTTCTTGGCATGTTCTGTCTCCTCAATTAAGTCTGAGGGAGAAGTATTCAGATACAAAGAGTCGTCGATATGATAGGTACAGTTTATTCCCTCGTGTCTGAGACGGGAAAACACAGGTTTCATAACCTTAGTGAAGAAAAAAGGTACCAAGCTTAGTCCAAAACAAAGACATACGAACTGGTAGAGTTGATTTCGCCACTGAAACCGGAGATATTTGCGAAACTTCCTTGCTATAGGAAGGGAGAAATACGCATCTTTTAAATCTAGAGATGTCATGAACGCATCTTTGCGAACAAGGGGCAAAATTGTTAAAAGATGTTCCATCCTAAAGTGAATGTGTTTTAGATGCTTATTTAGCCCTTTTAGATTTATTATTGGTCGCAGACCACCTGTCTTTTTTGGGCGAGTGAATATATTAGAAACAAATTGTTTCTTGGTATGCTTCACGGGGATTATAGCCCCTTTAGTAAGCATACTTTCAACTTCTTTATCGATACATAAAGTTTCCTCGTGAGAAAACAAAATTGGCCTGGGTGGCTGTATCTGTGCAGGAGGAGAAAGAAAAATAAGGCGAATCCCTCTCACAAGATTCAGTATGAACCTGTTTTTGGTAAGCTTGCACCAATTATGAAAAAAGAATCTAGTCTTTCCCGTTACCTGTTTCACTGCTGAGGAGCTTTCTTGAAGGCAGGACGAAACTGGCTGTTCTGAGGTTGAGGACGATTGCTGTTCTGCGCTGTACGAGCTCTCCAAGTGTTGTTGAAGTGGCCTCGGTAGTTTAAACGGTTTTGAGCGTGAAACTGACGTTGAGGCTGCGTTTGTGGACGAACTGAAAACTGCCTTGAAACTTGTGAGGTATTACGGCCCGGGGCCATCGATCGAGTAAGCTTTTGGGAAGATTGAAGTGTCTTAGCCGATTCCAAGACATTATCTCCAAACAAGTATTTCGTAACCTGTGTCTTAGGCCCGCAAAGCGAGTGATAGCGGGGGTGAATTGCCGGCTTCAACATATCTCGTCGGCGATACGAGGATTCAAGAAAGGCATTGCCTAGTAAAGCGACAGAATCGTCAAGCTTTTCATTTAGTTCCTTGAAAAGATTAGGAAACTGATCAGGGTGCGTATTGAACTGCAAAATGAGCTCCTTCACCTGAACAACACCGATGAGGCCTTTCGTGAGCAGTTCTTTGGCATTTTGGAACCGTTTATCATGCTCTCGTGCCTCCTTGGGTAAATTCGCCCACAGGTGGGGGTGTATAGTAGGAACAGAAAGTGCTGGGCAGTTTTCGGGTCTTTTAAGGTTCGCTTTGAGTTGCGTAAGCTCCGTTGTAAGGATCCTTTTTCGTGCACAATCCTCGACAAAGGTCGCATAACTGTCGGAAATTTTTGGACCAACAGGTTCATCGCCCTGAAAAGTGATTTTAGCGCAATCACTTGACGTTGTAGTTGTAGATTGTGCAGGGATTTCCGGCAGAGTTATCTCCGGATTTTCAAACGAAGGGACAAATTGTCCCTCATTCGACGCTCCTGACAGTACACTTGCAGCGCAGTTAAAAGAAGTGCTTCGTTGCAGGTCTGGCGGCAAGTCAACAGTCAACAAATTACTTGCAGACGGAGCGTTAGTGTGCGCGGAGAACTGATCTCCCGACACATTGGGAAACTGATTCCCATCGTACAACCCTTGAAAATTGTCATCGACAGTGGAAAACTGATTTCCATTATTAGCGGTGGGAAGGTCATTCCCGCCTTGGATGGGAAACTCATTCCCGTCTGTCTCGTACATGCGATTAAGGCGCATGGGTGAGATAGATTGCGTGGCCGTGGAAACGTCTGTGACCGCAGGAGTGCTCCGCTCTTCGGAGCTTTTCTGCAAACAAATCCTTTTTGAGGCAGGCCCAAAAGTTTCGCGAAATAAAGTCAACAAATTCGAAACCTCGGTTTGCATACCGCTGACGGTAGATTTCAGTTCGTCAAACTGAGAAAAGGAAACGATCTTTCTCTTTGTGGATGTTTTGCTGCTAGGTGGCTTTGTACTCGAAGTTTTTTGTTTTTCCCCGGACGACGGCGTGACATCTTCGTCGATTAGTTGTAAATCTTCGGGTGTCTCCATGATAGCTGTCTTGATTCTTCGAGCGAATTGAAACGGCGCTCAGAAAATACTGAGGGCAAGAAGGGCGCTGGCTGCTACATATACGGGTATTTGATTTATTGCTGTCAAGAGCGGGTTGGAATAGCCAATAGGAATGCATCTCTACTGAGAACGTAATAACAAGCTGTGCCCCGCACAGCGAGCCTCGATGCGAAGAGGAGGTGAGGTAGAATCGTAACAGCTCTTGAGTTTATTGCATTTATGGTATTCTTACTGTCCAATTTTGATTTCAAAATCTTTCTCAGCCTTCTCAAGTATTCTGACCTGAAGTTTTCCTTCATATACTTGTCCTTTATACCATCGGCCTCTAGAATTCCGAGATACTTGTAGCCATTTTCGAGATCTATCTCCTTTATTTTTTCACCTGAAGGTATCTCTATCCCTTCGCTACGAACATGTTTTCCTTTCTTCATCACCAGAACTCTACATTTCTTGATACCGAATTCCATTCTTATGTCATCACTAAAAATGCGTACAGTATTCATCAGACTTTCTAGTTGTTTCTCAGTTTTTCCAAACAGTTTTACGTCATCCATGTATAGCAAATGGTTAATGGATGGGCCTGATTTGCGGAATTCAAAGCCAGCCTTCACATTACGTAAGATAAGTGATAACGGTATAAGACAGATAATGAAGAGAAGAGGAGACAAGCTATCACCCTGAAAAATGCCCCGCTGTATTTTGACCTTTCCCAAGGACTGCCCACCTGATGTCAATTCCGTCTCCCAATGACTCATACTATTCTTGATGAATTCTTTTATATTATCTGCTACCTTGAAAATCTCAAGACATCTTATGATCCATAAGTGGGGGATCATGTCAAAAGCTTTTTCATAGTCAATCCAGCCCATAGCTAGACCAACTTTCCTTCTTTTACAATTTTTGATGATGGCTTTATCAATGAGTAGCTGATCTTTAGTACCCCTTGACCTCTTTCTACAACCTTTCTGCTCTTCGGGCAACAAACCTTTCTCGTCAAGGTGTTTGTAAATCTCTTCTGATAGAATGCTTGTGAAGAGCTTCAACATCAGAGCCAGACAGGTTATTGGTCTGTAGTTGGTAACTTCCTTGCCTTTGGACTTGTCTTTCATTATAAGTACTGTCCTGCCCTTAGTAAGCCAGACTGGTATAACTCCTGATAAAAGGCAATCATTGAACATTGCAGCCATTCTGGAGTGTAACGACTTGATGCTCTTTATCCAGAAGCCTTGGACTCCGTCTGGTCCGGGTGACTTCCAGTTTGTGAGTTTGTTTGCTTGCTTATTATTATTATTATTATTATTATTATTATTATTGTTATTATTATCAAACTCAAACCATCACCGAAATAAAACAGAAAGAAAATTAAAAAAACACAACTGTTCTATATCATACGTTTCGATGTAAAATCTTCTTCAGTGTATTTACAAATCCAGACAGCCAAGTATTTATACTCTAAACCTAAAATTTGCATAAAAATGTATTTCTAAAACCCAGACAAATAAAAGAAAAATTATTATTTTAAAATTCTATTGAAATAAAAAGAAATTTTTTATCCAAAGCTTCTTCTCTCATTTTTTCGAGGAAGGCCACCATGGTGAATTTTCGGTCGTTATTAGCCTCATTGATGGAGCACAGGATGTGTATTCCCTTCGCAGGAAGGAGCTATTTTGGCAATACAAATTGGGTTTTTTTACACCAAATGGCCTAAATGAGAGGGCAGCCGATGTTGAGCTGGATATATTTGCTTGTGGCACTGCTTAGTTCGCTTACAATTGCATTGAAAATCATGGGCAGCGTAATGGCAGGGGTGTTGGCTGGCTGACTTCGTGCAAAATTGCACGTAGTGGTGGGAATTCCCCACCGAGCTATCCTGGATTTAGCAACTTAAGCAAATCCTTGGAGGGTCACTGGCTTACACTTCTTGCCTTCTGTCTCGGGTTGTATAAGTTCTTGTCACGCAGAGCTTTCACTCCCTTTCTAGACAGTCCAAATCCAAAAAACAAAAACAGGGAGGAGAAAACTTTGGAAGGCCCCTTGGGGGGATTTTGTGCACGAAAATCATTCCTGGTTTCGAAACCGCTTTGTTCTTGGGTAAAAATTTCTTTTTATTTCAATAGAATTTTAAAATAATAATTTTTCTTTTATTTGTCTGGGTTTTAGAATACATTTTTATGCAAATTTTAGGTTTAGAGTATAAATACTTGGCTGTCTGGATTTGTAAATACACTGAAGAAGATTTTACATCGAAACGTATGATATAGAACAGTTGTGTTTTATTATTATTATTATTATTATTATTATTATTATTATTATTATCATTACTATTATTATTATTATTGTTGTTTTTATTAATATTATCATTATTTTTATTATTATTATTAATTATTATAAATACAATGATGGCAGCCTTGACAGTGGTAAACCAGTCCCGTAGGCCAACTTTTGTGCTCATTTTTCCGCGAGGGTCATCAGGGTGCATTGTCGGTTAGTGTAAAAATCATAGATGGGGCTTACGATGTGTTTTCGGTTAGACGCAAGGAGTTTTTTTGGCAATATATATTGGGGACTGTAATATTCCCCATTTGGGGAAATAGGCGAGAGGGCGACCATCTACAGACACACACTGTTGGAGCTGAACTAAATATAAATTCTATTGACAAGGTATTTACAAGAGCTATAGCAATCATAACATGAAGAAATATTACAATAGCCATTGACGTCATTTCCCTGAATTATCAGAATACTACATCTCTCCCCTTGTTCATGAATAGAAAGTACTGACTTGAATGTCTGCAGCTCAAAGGTGTTTCTTCAATAATTTTACGACATGTCCAGTTATAGATTTTTTGATTACGTTGACGTTTGACAAATCCTTGAGTTGAAAGTCTGTCTCGTGTTTCTCTGCATCAGCTGCATCTGAGTTCAGCATGTGTACTGTTCTGTTGCTTGCAATCGGATGATCAATTATTCCTTCCCTCTCTCTATGGTATCGTTGTTATCGAGCAGAACCTTGAATATCGTATTCTATATGTACTTGATCTTTTTCCTTTGTGACAACTTCTTTACTTTGCATTTCGCAATTTTCGACAATGGTCCATTTTCACGGTATTTACTTTCTGGCTCGCTTCGGTAGCCACTCCCACTTTCCTTGAGGAAACTGAACAACAAGACGACCAGCTCCTCGATCAGCTTCTGTGAACGAGCCTCGTCTTTCGCTTTTAGTGATAAACTATGTAATTAGCAATAAGGATGAAGTGACGCCATAACTCAGCTTTCCGTGAGTATGCTCACTTTGTCTTCTCTTGTGTTTGTGTAATGCGAGCAAGGACTTTTCTGTACGGCTTCTTCTGCGTAATTTACCTTCTCCACCACACCTCTAACAAGATGTCCGTATATTTACGTGGATACAGGCTCTTTCTTTGGCTGTTCCAGGGTTACGCGATAAAAGTTTGTGTGACTCAGTTTCGTCTGAGTTTTGTCTTTTTGAGGTTCTCCTTCCTATGTTGAGTTTTATCCTCTTATGGCAGGATGCTTTGATCAATAAGTAAAGATTTTGTTGTCTTGAACTTGAACGAACTTGTATCGGGCCTAACCTCTCGGGGTTGTTCTTTATCCGCTGCTCTCTTCTCCCACTTGGAGTTAAATGATGCTTGTTGTTACTTCCGTTTGACTTCGACTTGACTGGATGCAAAGAAGACTTTCCTTGATATTTCTCTTAGTTTTTATGCTTTATCCTCGTCGCCAATGTAATATTCCCCATTTGGGGAAATAGGTGAGAGGGCGACCATCTACAGACACACACTGTTGGAGCTGAACTAAATATAAATTCTATTGACAAGGTATTTACAAGAGCTATAGCAATCATAACATGAAAAAATATTACAATAGCCATTGACGTCATTTCCCTGAATTATCAGAATACTACAGGGACTTTCATACCAAATGGTTTAAATGAAAGGGCAGCGGATGTTGAGCTGGATATGTTTGCTTGTGGTATTGCGCAACTTTAATCGATTTATCGGAGAGATTTTTTGATCTGGGACATCAGATAGGTGGTATACACGCGGTGGCAGGATGGAACCCACGGTCAAGCCATCCGGGATTTAGCAATTTATGAAAAGCAGATCCTGGAGGGTATTTTGGAGTCTCTATATGGCCATCAGGGATTTAGCAAATTTACGAAAAGCATGTCCTTTGGGGGTATTTTTGAGTCTCTATCTAGCCATAAGGGATTTAGCAATTTACGAAAAGCAGATCCTTTAAGGTATTTTGGAGTCTCCATCTCGCCATCAGGGATTTAGCAATTTTACAAAAAGCAGGTCCTTGGAGGGTGTGTATTGTTAGGAGTCCCCGTAGAGCCCAGTGTCCTAGTTTCCAACAGCATGGATTCTAGTCCCTTGTCGATTTTAGAACCGCTTAAGCTAGATGAAAAACAATTGCATGTAAACATTTTTTCCTATAAATACTTGGTTGTTTTTATCGTAAAGCACTGATGAAGATTTGATGATCGAAACGTATGGTTTTTAACAGTTGTGTTTTTTATTTTTACTTTTCTGTGAATTTTGAGGATCGTTTAGTTTATATATATATATATATATATATATATATATATATATATATATATATATATATATATATATATATATATATATATATATATATATATATATATATATATATATATATATATATATATATATATATATATATATATATATGTGTGTGTGTGTGTGTGTGTGTATATACTCATTAGCTCAATCTCAATATGTAATAAAAATAGATATAGACACTCAGAAAGAACACATTCGTTTAAACGTTTCGGCCAAAGCCTTCATCAGTAATAACTGTTCAAAATCAGACGGAGCATACATAAAGATATCGAAATTACAAAGAACACAAAACAATAGCCTAAGCGGGTCCTACCTATTACAAAGCGTAATTATGATGTGTTAAAGCAGCCGGTAATTACAAAGGTAGCGGGAGAAAGATCAAAGAAAGCGCAGAGTAGAGAGCTGCTGAAGTCGGTGGCTGTGTCTGTCTCGCCGAAGCTGAAAAAGATCGCACGTTACAACAAAACAAACAATAGAAAGATCCGAGAGAGGATTGGCAGAACAGAAAACCCTAAAAAACAGCGTGTGTCCCTAACGAAAAGCTCAGCGCCAAAATTAAAACAACACAACAACCAAAATGTAAAAAATTATGAAATCTATTTATCAACCTGCCTAGTGTTTAAACCCTTAGGGGCAAAGCAATCCAGCCGATATTGCCAGAAGCTTTCCCGCATCCTATTTCCCCCCGTTAGCCTATCAATTATCTTAACACTAATATCCTTCAGAAACCCGTGGTGGCCTTCTTCAGTAAAATGCCTGAAGGATTCCACCTGGGGTACTGAGGCCCCCGAATTAAACCTACGACTGCACGCCTTGTAATTGTTAAACCTAAGCCTAAAAGGCGTGCAAGTGCTACCAACATACGGTACATTCCAACAAATACACAACATTTGACGAGTCACAATTAAACGAATAATTTATCCTATATTCCCGGCTATCTATGTTCGAATGAAAATGCTCACTATTACTCATGACATTACACACTTGACAACGAGATTTACCACAACGAGAACATCCCTTCTTATCAGTTCCCCCATTTCCCTCACTATTGAGCCTAGCCCTAACCAGTATATCCTTAAGGTTCTTACATCTCCTAAATGCTATGATCGGTGGCTCAGGAAATACCTCCCTATGCTCCTCCGAATTCGTGAGCATAGGATGGAGTCTCCTGGCAACTTTCCCCAAACTATTGAGCGCTGGATGGCATGTCGCAACAAGAGGAACCCTTTCCCCCCTCCCTTGGTCATTGGTCCTATTTCCCGAGTTTGCTAGAAGAGTTGTCCTATCCAACCTACGTACCCTATCTATTTATTTATTATAAGACTCTTCGTAGCCCCTGTCCTTAAGCCATCCAGCTAACTCGCCTACCCTCTCCTGAAATTGGCGATCTTCCGAACATATCCCACGCAACCTAAGAGCCTGACCATAGGGGATCGCCTTCTTTGTGTGCCAGGGGTGACAAGACTTCTTATGCAAGTACTGATGTGTATCAGTTGGCTTGCAGAACAAGTCTGTCGAAAGGACTCCCCCCTCCCCCATGTTAACCTGAACATCTAAAAAGCTAATCCTATCCCGTGATTGTTCGCTAGTAAAGTTAATGGTTTCGTGGCTACCTTTGAGATGATTGATGAAAGACTTCAGTCTTTCTTCCCCACGCGTCCAGATAAAGAATACATCATCGATGAATCTCATCCAGACGAGGGGCTTGTCAGGTGAAGCATCCAACAATCTCTCTTCCAACCGGGTCATGAAGAGGTTGGCATGTTCAGGAATTACAGAGCCCCCTCCAAAATTTCATTAAACTGAATTCCTTTTTTCTTGTTCTGATCTGTGGAAGGAGGCAAGAAGACTGGGATCAAGTTAAAACAGCTCGCAACGAGGCAAAAAACATGATAGTTAATGCAAAAGAGGGATATTTCCTAAATTTGGGGCGTAAACTCTCAGATCCCAACCAAGGAATCAAGTCATATTGGTCAGTCCTAAACAGGTTGATCAATAGAAAACAGGCAGTGAATATTCCCCCATTGTTGGAAAATGGAGTATTTATCACGAATCCACTGAGTAAAGCTGGTATTTTCAACGATTATTTTGTAGAACAGTGCTCCATGATAACAACAAGTAGCACTTTGCCTACTTTCCAAGCAAGACCCAAGTCATTACTTCAAAACTTAATAATCAACCGGGAAAAGGTACTTCAGATAATTAAGTCATTGGACCCAAAGAAAGCCCATGGTTGTGACGAAGTCTCTATTGCAATGGTAAAAATATGTGATGAGTCAATTTTGGAGCCTTTGTGCATGATTTATGAAAAGTGCCTTGAGAGTGGAATTTATCCTGCTCTCTGGAAGAGAGCCAACGTTATTCCAGTTCACAAGAAGGGCAGCAGACAATCCAAACAAAATTATCGTCCTATCTCTCTATTGCCTATCTTTGGAAAAATCTTTGAAAAAATTATTTTTGAAACAATCTATTGCCATCTTTGTAACAATGATCTATTGAGTGTTCATCAGTCTGGTTTTCGTCCTGGCGATTCAACCATCAACCAGCTATTAGCCATTACCCACAGGATATACAGTGGGTTTGAAGAAATACCAAGCAAGGAAAGCAGAGCAGTCTTTCTTGATTTATCCAAAGCGTTTGATAGGGTATGGCATGAAGGTTTGTTATATAAACTTGAATGCAGTGGTGTATCGGGCAATCTCCTTCATCTGATCTCTAATTTCCTGTCTAATCGTGAGCAGCGTGTGTTGTTGAATGGAAAGAGCTCTGAATGGAAAAGAATATCTGCGGGAGTGCCTCAAGGCTCTGTTTTAGGTCCCCTATTTTTTCTTGTGTACATCAATGATATTGTTAAAAATATAAACAGTGAAATCAAACTTTTTGCCGACGATACTTCACTTTTTTCCGTTGTTGAGAGCTCAATTAGATCTGCCAATGATTTGAATAGTGATTTGGAGAAAGTTCGTTTGTGGGCATGGCAATGGAAAATGAAATTCAACACTGATAAAACTGAAGAGGTTATTTTTTCTTCGAAGAGAACAAGGCAGCAACATCCTGTGCTGATGTTAGGACCTGACGAGGTAACTAATAAATCGGAGCATAAACATCTTGGTATGGTCCTTGACTCCAAACTGAGTTTTCAAAGTCATGTCAAGGAAGCTATCGTGAAAGCCAGGCGAGGTATTGGTATGATCAGATACCTTTCAAAGTATGTCTCTAGATATGTGTTGGACCAAATTTACAAACTCTATGTAAGACCTCATCTTGACTATGGTGATATAATTTACCACAGACCTGATCCGGAAATGAAGCTTGACATAACGAAAAGGTTGGAGCAAACCCAATATGCAGCAGCATTAGCGGTTACAGGTGCATGGAGGGGTACCAACAGGCAGAGGTTGTACGGGGAGCTTGGCTGGGAGAGTCTCTATCAGAGAAGGTGGTACAGGCGATTATGTCATTTCTTCAATCTGAGGAAGACGCAAGCGCCAATATATCTATTTGATGAAATTCCCCCCGAACGTCCTGTTGCATACAATTTAAGGCATCAGCGCGAATATGAACCAATGGCTGCGCGTACTGTTCGCTTCTCAAATACTTATTTTCAAAACGTCCTTTCTGAGTGGCACTCGTTGGAAAATAATATCAAAGAATCTGAAACAATTTCAGAATTCAAGCGTAAACTACTAGCAGTAATAAGGCCAAAACAAAGATCGGTTTACAGTGTTTATGACAGAGTAGGTATCAAGAATTTAACAAAACTGCGCCTACAATTTAGTCCACTCAACGAGCACAGATTTCGGCACCATTTTGACTGCTTTAGCCCCCGCTGTTTATGTGGAATGGGAGAGGAGGATAATGAACACTTTCTCCTGCACTGCCCCCAGTTTGGTTTGGAACGTATGGATCTCTTCCGTCAGCTTGCAGAAGTCCCAGACTTAGATATTACAGACATGGATTCAAAAAATTTGTGTGATCTACTTTTATATGGAAGTGATAATCTGAATATCTCAACAAACGGAATGATTATTGAAGCTACAATTTCGTTCATTGAAAAGACGAGGCGGTTCGGATAAAAATTTTTGTAAAGAGTACCTGCTCATGGGGGAGCGTGTGGTCTGCCTGCTTGTGGTTGCGGGCCTGGTTTGTGTGCGGTGCTGTTCTCGCTTGTTTGTGTCGGGTCTTCCGTGCTCCTCCGGGGCCTGGTCGTGGTGTTGCTTTGGGTGGCTGCCCCTTTGGCTGCTTGTGCATGGTGCTTCGCGGGGCAGTGGGTCACCATAGGACTTTCCTGTGGTGGCGCGGTGTGCTGCGGGGTGCTGTGCTCGGGCGGTTTGGGGGTGGGCATTCGGGGTTGCATGGCGGCTCGGCTTGGGGTGTGCTCGGGGGATTCGGCGTGGGCGGGCGTGGTCGGTGCCGCGCATGGGCTGGGCCTGGTGCCTCTGGTGGGTGGATTGTACGTTTCTCCATGGGCATGATAACACCGACGCAGCGACACCCCCTTTCCCAATTTTTTTTTTTATCTTCTTTGAATTTGTAAATTATTAAAGAAATGTAAATGCCATTGACAGTGGGAACTAGATGGCCCTGTGTCCTTTCCCGCTGTGAATGGCATATTGAATGTAAATATATTGTTGTTTTAGCTCAGTATGGTTTGTTTGTGAAAAAAAAAAAAGAGGTTGGCATAGGCCGGAGCGAACTTCGTGCCTATAGCCGTGCCCAATTTTTGCCTATAAAACCTATCATTAAATTCAAAATGATTATTCTCCAAGACCAAGGACGCCAACCCCACTAGGGTATCAGTAGCCACGCCTGGGTTTTCCCTTCTATCCAGCGCCCCCCTGATGGCCTCTAAACCCTCCCCGTGTGGAATGCTGGGATAGAGTCCCAAAACATCAACTGTACACAACAAAGCCCCCTCTGGTATCTGAACTAACTTACTTAGCCTAGATAGAAAATGGTTGGTATCCTTGACATACGACCTACTTTGGCTAACCAACGGGTTAAGATGGTGGTCTAGATATTCTGACATATGCTCCGTTATAGTACCACTATTGGAAATGACTGGTCGCCCCTTTACACTACTAAGACCCTTGTGGATCTTAGGCAACAAATGAAATCTACCTAACTTAGAATCCTTATCCTTTAAATAGTCAGTCACTTCCTCTAACCCCGGGTCCTCCTCCCTCAGCTCATTCAACCTAGAATTAATGGTCTTATCCAAATCTACCGAGGGGTCCACCTCTACTTCTTCATAAACCTGCCTATCGTCTAATTGTCGGTTAGCCTCACTTATGTAATCCTCCCGATCCTAAACTACAACCCATGATCCCTTGTCCGCCTCCTTGATGACTATGTTCCTATCACATTTAAGCTGTTTCAAAGAAAGTTGTTCAGAAGGAGAAAGATTACTAAAATTCTTACCCTCCGGCGAGACAGACATTACCTCCTTCTCCAACAGCGAATAGTTTGGGGAAAGTTGCCAGGAGACTCCATCCTATGCTCACGAATTCAGAGGAGCATAGGGAGGTATTTCCTGAGCCACCGCTCATAGCATTTAGGAGATGTAAGAACCTTAAGGATATACTGGTTAGGGCTAGGCTCAATAGTGAGGGAAATGGGGGGACTGATAAGAAGGGATGTTCTCGTTGTGGTAAATCTCGTTGTCAAGTGTGTAATGTCATGAGTAATAGTGAGCATTTTCATTCGAACATAGATAGCCGGGAATATAGGATAAATTATTCGTTTAATTGTGACTCGTCAAATGTTGTGTATTTGTTGGAATGTACCGTTTGTGGTGTACAATATGTTGGTAGCACTTGCACGCCTTTTAGGCTTAGGTTTAACAATTACAAGGCGTGCAGTCGTAGGTTTAATTCGGGGGCCTCAGTACCCCAGGTGGAATTCTTCAGGCATTTTACTGAAGAAGGCCACCACGGGTTTCTGAAGGATATTAGTGTTAAGATAATTGATAGGCTAACGGGGGGAAATAGGATGCGGGAAAGCTTCTGGCAATATCGGCTGGATTGCTTTGCCCCTAAGGGTTTAAACACTAGGCAGGTTGATACATAGATTTCATAATTTTTTACATTTTGGTTGTTGTGTTGTTTTAATTTTGGCGCTGAGCTTTTCGTTAGGGACACACGCTGTTTTTTAGGGTTTTCTGTTCTGCCAATCCTCTCTCGGATCTTTCTATTGTTTGTTTTGTTGTAACGTGCGATCTTTTTCAGCTTCGGCGAGACAGACACAGCCACCGACTTCAGCAGCTCTCTACTCTGCGCTTTCTTTGATCTTTCTCCCGCTACCTTTGTAATTACCGGCTGCTTTAACACATCATAATTACGCTTTGTAATAGGTAGGACCCGCTTAGGCTATTGTTTTGTGTTCTTTGTAATTTCGATATCTTTATGTATGCTCCGTCTGATTTTGAACAGTTATTACTGATGAAGGCTTTGGCCGAAACGTTTAAACGAATGTGTTCTTTCTGAGTGTCTATATATATATATATATATAAATATATATATATATATATATATTATTATTATTATTATTATTATTATCATCATCATCATCATTTTTATTATTGAAAGTTTCTTTAGATTTGCTGATTAAAATCAAACACCGGGTCGCTACCAGCGACCTAGTGTGATTGAAGTTTGAGGTAATGGAACAACTGCAAAATATGCACATAACTTTTGCAGGACAATTACAAACTACAACTCCTAGTCAAGTCAATTTAAGATCATAAATATATATTAGATCGACAAAGCTCTTCTGAGAATATGCGCTGTGCTGTTTAAAACTATCTTTTGGACTTCTTCTAATCTTGGATTTCCCGGTATTTGTCCAAGAAACTTATCAGTATTTTTTTTATAAGGCCAAGTGCTCCAATTACAATAGGCAAAGTTTTGGTTTTTAGATGCCACATCTTTCCACCTCTATTTCCAAGTCTTTATACTTAGAAAGCTCCTCGAACAATTTCGCTGAGACGTTTTTGTCTGAAGGGATACTCATGTCTATAAACAGGCAGGTGTTGTTTGCTTTGTTCTTGATGACGATATCTGGACGATCGCCTGTATAGTACGGTCTGTGTGAATTGGAAAGTCCCACAATACTATGGCATCTTTGCCCTCAGTAACTGGCGCTGGATGGTGTTCATACCAGTTACCTTGCGTTCCAATAGAGAAGTGATTGCAGATCTTCCAATGCAGGTGTTGGCCTTTCATTCATTCATTTTCATTCATTTTAACTTTCTTATCCATGGTAATCCACTCAGAATAATACAGCTTTACAGGGAGCCATGCAAGCTAACATCTGGCCTACTCTGTCGTGGCGAGTTTTGTATTCATGTGGCCTACTCTGATGTGGCCTAAGACTAAGATGTGGCCTACTCTACCTACCTACTCTGATACTAAGATGTGGCCTACTCTGTCGTGGCGAGTTTTGTTTTCATTCGGTGTTAATATTGAGCAACCAGGCACAAGATGATCAATAGTCTCAACCTTGTCTTCATAAAACCTACACTTTGGGTCAGTGCCATTGTGCAAGATGTTAGCTTGATAGTTTCTGGTAAACAAACTTTGATCTTGATCAGCAAGAATAAAACCCTCTGTTTCACCTTTGAGTCCAGAGCTTCTAAGCCACTGATGGGTCGCGGTTTCATCTACATCAGCGTCTTTGCTTCGAGCTGCAAACTGTCCATAGAGAGGTTTTTCATGCCACCTAGATTCAAGTTTTTCTTGTCCGATTTTCTTAGCTTTTTGTTTCCTATGTTTAGCGGGTACTGTTGGCGACATATGTTCGAAATTCCCGTTTTCAATACCTAATTCCAGGGAATATTTGCCTGATTCCTTTACTATCGAGTGTGACCTTTTGGAGTTTTCATGTACTCTAACTAACTAACTCTAACTAACTGCAGCATCCAATGGTTGGTTAGATCTATGTATTGCAAGAGATCAATCGTTGATGTTTTGTATGATAATTCTAAATGGATCATTCCCCAGCCTCCTTTACTTCTATAGACATATAAACGGTCTACATCTAATCTTGGGAACAAGGGCAGATTTTGGTTTGAACGAATCAGAACGTTTGTTTACATCTGGTCGATTAACCAATCACACTACGCAATCTAACGTCACGTGACGCACTGTGATTTCACGCAAAATTGGAAGCTGTGGGGATAAATACCGAAATACCCTCTCCCCAAAAGGTGTGGCGTGCAAGTGGATTTTAGACCAATCATGAATATTTTTCGATTTTCTGAGAGAATACAAGCACTTCTAAACTTCTGCCACTTAAATTTTTGAATATTCAACTTTGATCGAGAGAAATTTGAGTTTGAAAAACGCCTTAAAATTACGGTAATGACTAGCGCTCTAGGTCCAGCAGAAAGATATTTCCTTCACCGACTCTTCAGGCTGATGCAAAAAGGCAAAGAATATTGGTTCGTAGACGACTCCATAAATATCTGTATGAAATTTTTGGTGCTGAACAAACATCAAAAGGGGCAGTATCTCTTACGACACTGAGAGGGTTAGCTGAAGCACTACAGTCATACGAAGAGCCGAATTCCTGAAGTAAACTCAACAAGAAACCCCTACCAATAATGTCACAAACACGCACAAACAAAATGTCGAGTCACAAGATACTCACAAATTCTTCAGTTCCTATGATGATCCAAAACTGGATAAGTCCAAGATTCGATAGGCTGTATGTGAACAAATGAACGTAGCAAGAATGAATTGATTATTTCCACAAGTTTGAGCAGCAAAATCTTGAACGCGCCACAGCGGCGATGAAATGTTCACTCCACTCAAATTCTCATCTGTTATGGCTCAAAACTGGTTATGTCTGAAAAATAGGACTTTTCTGCACAAACAAGTCGATTTCTTGTCCTTAGATAATTCTTTTTCAGTTGATTGAAGGAAAGTTGGGAAATAGACAACAGCATGGATTTTGATGAAGGGATCAGGTCAACTGAAATGTGCAACTCATTTATTCTCTTTCTCTTCACTTGACCTGAACCAATCATCAAAATCCATGCTGTTGTCTATTTCCCGACTTTCTCTCAATCAACCAAAAGAGAATTATCTAAGGAAAAGAGATCGACTTAGTTGTGCAAAAAATGCTTTTTTTCAGACATAATAACCAGTTTTAAGCTGTTACAGATCAGAATGTGAGTGGAGTAGATATTTCATCGCCACTGTAGATTCTTCAAGATTTTGCTGTTCAAACTTGTGGAAATAATCAATGCATTCTTGCTAAATTCGTTTGTTCACATGCAGCCTATCAAATTTTGGACTTATCCAGTTTTGGATCATCATAGAAACTGAATAATTTGTGAGTACTTTGTGACTTAACATTTTGTTTGTGACTTATTGGTAGGGGTTTCTTGTTGAGCTTACTTCAGGAATTTGGCTCTTCGTATGACTGTAGTGCTTCAGATAACCCTCTCAGTGTCGTGAGAGATACTGTCCCTTTTGATCATTGTTCAGCACCAAAAATTTCATGCAGATATGTATGGAGTCGTCTACGAACCAATATTCTTTGCCTTTTTGCATCAGCCTGAAGAGTCGGTCAAGGAAATATCTTTCTGCTGGACCTAGAGCGCTAGTCATTTTCGTAATTTTAAGGTGATTTTCAAACCCAAATGTCTCTCGATCAAAGTTGAATATCAAAAATTTAAGTGACAGAAGTTTAGAAGAGCTTGTATTCTCTCAGAAAGTCGAAAAATATTTATGATTGGTCTAAAATCCACTTGCACGCCACACGTTTTGAGGAGAGGGTATTTTGGTATTTATCCCCACAGCTTCCAATTTTGCGTGACATCACAGTGCGTCACGTGACGTTAGATTGCGTAGTGTGATTGGTTAATCGGCCAGATGTAAACAAACGTTCTGATTGGTTCAAAACAAAATCTGCCCTTGTTAATCTAGGGTGATGCATTCTGTTGCATGTCAATAGCTTTCTAATTTTGGTGTCAATCTTTTTTAGTTCACTTAAGTTCCAGTCAATCACGTTAAAACTATATGTAACCACAGGTATTGCTAGAGTGTTGATTGCTGTTAGTTTGTTCCTCGAGTTTAATTCCGTTTTCAGGATTGACCTTACTCTGCGGATGCATTCTTTCCGTATTTTCTCCTTCATCTTTGAATGCTGTACTCCGTCTCCTTCATTCACGCCAAGATATTTGCAGGTTCCTTCCTGGTCTAATTGCTTTATTACGGTATGATCGCTCAACTCTATATTTTCAGATGTAACTAGTTTTCCACGCTTAAAAGTTGCTTTAGCACACTTATCTAGACCAAACGCCATACCTATGTCATCACTAAACGCTTTTACGGTCTTCAACAACCCTTCCAGTTCGCCATCATTCTGAGCGTAAAGTTTCAAGTCATCCATATAGAACAAATGTTTGATCTTCTTTTCCATGATCTTATATCCATACCCTGTGCTGTTAAGAAGCTGGGAGAGTGGGATGAGTGCCATACAAAATAAAAAGGGCGAAAGAGAGTCGCCTTGGAAGATACCGCATCTAATTCGAATGCCGTTTGAAATGAGAATACCGTTTACGTGGCTGAGAGTAAGATTCGTCTCCCAAAATATCATGCTGGTTCGAAGAAAGTTGATTAAGACAGGAGAAACCTTAAACATTTCTAAAGATTTTAAGATCCAAGAGTGTGGGACACTGTCAAAGGCTTTTTTATAATCGATCCAGGCAGTACTTAAGTGTCTGTGTTTAGCGTGAGCATTTTCGAGAATCATTTTATTTATGAGCAGTTGATCTTTACATCCGTATGATCCTCTGCAACATCCTTTTTGTTCGTTGGGGAAAATATTATGTTCTTCCATGTGCATATAGGTTCTTTCAGTTAAATTGATGTAAGTAACTTATAGGAGGTTGATAAACATCTCATAGGTCTGTAATTTTTTGGGTTCTCAGTTTCGCTATTTTTGGCTAAGAGATAAGTTGCCCCATGGCAGCGCCATTTAGGTGTTAGGTAAGGTTCTTTCATGATTGCGTTAAGATTAGACGCTAACTTGGCATGCGCCGAAGAGAGAGTATGAAGCCAAAAATTTTGGATCATGTCAACCCCAGGTGATTTTCATTTATGGGACTTTCTTAGTGATCTTTCAATTTCTTCAGTGGTAATATTCTCCCATTCTTGTTCGGGAATATCCTTAGTGCTATCCTCAAGATCTCGTACCCATTCTGCGTTTTCATTGAAACGTTTCTCTATTCCCCAGATGTTATTCCAGAATTCCCGGACCTGTTCTTCAGATGGTACGGTTTCCACTGAGATTGTTTCTTTTCCTCATTCATTTCATTTTCATATATTTATGCACTGAAAAATTCCTATCAGCTAAAAACAACTTATAAGTCCTAATAACAACAAGATTAAAATACCTAATACAATGGTGTAAAGAATTAAAAACACAAGTCCTAATCATGGCCTAATCTGCAGAATGCTGTTCTACCTAGGGATCGTACTTTGGGAATCGTTGCCAATTGAGTAAAAAATCCGTCAACTTCTTTTTGAAAGTGCAAATCGTAGGACTTTGTCTAAGGTTCAATGGAATTTAATTCCAAGCTTTGGCTGCAGAATAATAGAAACTTCTTTTCGAAAATTCCAAATTTTGCCTTGGCACGTGGATATCTAATGAGTTCCTTAATCGATAGTTAGATAGCTGTGATCTTGTTGAAAATCGTCTCTTCAAGCTGTCAGGGCATAGGTCAGTAGTTATTTTGTAAATTATGATAGCCCTGTCATATTCAGTCAAGCTTGGAACAGACAGCCACGTGCATCTCCAGCCATCTTTCTATCTGAAACTCTCTATGAGCGTGCGAGCCCTATTCTGCAGACGCTGAAGGTGGTCAAGTTTGGTATTGGACAAACTGCCCCATATTTCATTACAGTATCGTAAATGACTCTCGAGCAGCGCCCTGTAAACTTGATCCAATTTTTTCTAAGGGAGGATATTCTTTAGTTTGCGGATAGAAGAAAGTCCGCTTTTGAGTTTACTTTTGAGTTTCTTGTACTGTTTGTACTGTATAGTCCAAGAAAGACTTTCATCCACAGGGACCTCAAGCTATTTCACTTCATGGACCCTCTTGAGTTCTTCTCCGCCTATATCAGACGAATAGGAGTTTGGATATGGTTTAGATGCCGTTTATGGCCTATAATCATGAATTCAGGTTTGTTTGTATTTAGACTCATCTTATTTTGCCGCATCCAGTCTGAAATATTTATCAATTCATTTTGCAAGTCATTGTAGAGTTCTTCCATATCTTCTGCAAAACAAGTTACACTTGTGTCGTCCGCATACATGTTAGGAGTACAGTTTTCAAGACACCGCTCAAAGTCATTCACATACAGGATGGAAAGAAGGGGACCAAGGCACGAGCCCTGAGGAATGCCACACTGAACATGTTTTTGGCTAGATCTATGACCATTAATGTGACAGTACTGCTACCTATCGGTCAAATATGAATGGAACCATTGATAAGGTACTCCATCTACCCCATATGCTGATAGCTTTGCCAATAGTATGTCATGATCTACTGTGTCGAAAGCTTTTTTGAGATCTAAAAATACGCTTGCATTTACTTCATGCCTATTTACATTAGAAAACCAGGAGTCAGTTAATTTAATAAATGATGTTAATGTACTATGCATTCTATTTCGCGGTAAAACCTCTTCGCGTCAGTCTCGAAAATTTTATTCTGCCTGAAGAATTTTTGGCGCTTATCAAGTCTACGTAACCTTTGTGCCTTAACCTGGAGCTTTTGTTTCAGTTCTTCTTTAATCGTTGGTATTTGCTCTTTGGAGAGTATTTTGTATTTCTTATTACCTTCCTAGCTTTCCCTGATTTTCCCCATTATCTTTTTGTAATTCTTCTAACATAGATATTTCCCTTCTAAAGTTTTCTACTTCTTTCTCTATTTTCACTTGCCACTTTGCTTTGCTAGGCATCCTTTTCGTTTTCTTCTTTCTTGATTTAATACCACATTTTGCTTGGAGGACTCTTCCTGTTGCGTAAATTAGTTCGTTCAATTCAGTTAAATCTGGATTCATGTCATGACAGAGTTGTTCTAAAGCCTTGTTACCAATGTTTAATATAGTTTTATATTTATGGGGATGTCTAATTTTTAATAGTGTCTCTCTTTCATTCATTTCCGTATGTTTTACTATTGATAGTTCTTCAACGATCTCCGTTTTCATAGCCAGCAAT
Source organism: Aurelia sp. 4 Dawson et al 2005 (assembly GCA_964019985.1). Taxonomy (NCBI): domain Eukaryota; kingdom Metazoa; phylum Cnidaria; class Scyphozoa; order Semaeostomeae; family Ulmaridae; genus Aurelia; species Aurelia sp. 4 Dawson et al 2005. The sequence goes on along the minus strand of OZ026500.1, from coordinate 10,879,761 downwards.
TCTTCCTCATCTACAACAACCTCATGCGGCTCTAAGTCATTGGAATTCTTCTCAACTGCTAAATCAACATTATTTGGCATTTCAAGTTCTTTTTCATCTAGATTTCCTTCGATTCTATTTCCTTCTATTTGTACCTCTCTTGTGTCATTTTTTACTCGGTCTTTGATCGTTGAGATTTCTATATCTGTCAATTTTTTGCTACGAACAATATATCTTCTAGCATTGGCTAGCTTGCTTGGGTCAAGCATTTGCGTTTTCTCACTGTCCTTGTTCCTTGAAAACCATGTGTTTTTTGGTGTCATCAGTATTATTCGTTTCAGGTTTTTCGAGTGCATAGTAAAAGCAGTACATTACCTCACTATACTCTTCCCTTGCCCATTTAAGTCTTCTTTTCCTTTAATTTTTAGTGCTAGATAGTTGAACCGCAGGGCCAGGGATGGGAGCTATCCCGACCTGGTGACCTGGTGGATTTTGAATAGTGGAAGAGGTAAACTCAGTAGCATACTTTTCGATCCCAGGCGAGTCTTGCCCTGGGGGACGCGCAACTTGTTCATCCGCGCGACGGATGCCGCATGGTTTATTTCTTGTTTTCATTTCGGAAGTAGGATGCATTTTAGCCTTACTGCCAAGAGGTTGGATATCCCGCGCCAGTTACCATCTGGAATTTCTGAGTCCCCGCGACCCCCGTTTGCGACTCCATCACGTTGTAGCCATCCATTCCTCGGCACGGTGAACACCTTGAGTTACGGATTTGCAATCAAGGTTTACTCCCTTAGATCCACCGTGTTCTGCTTAACACAGGGTCACCTCGAGTAGGATGTGGCTCTTCACCACGCACGGACGGTCTTCACCATGGAGAGGCTGTGTTTGACGCTTCACATGATGCTGGTTGTCAGGAGACCAGTCTAGGGCGCCACAAGAGGCCATCTAGGAAAGGTACTACTCCTTAACAAATCCTTGACCCTTTATTATTATTATTATTATTAATATTATTATCATTATTATTATTATTATATTATTTATTATTTTCAGTGTCAGCTGTCTACAGCCAGTAAACTAAGATGACATTGTCTTATCTGCTAGCTACGCCCTTCTGTCCTTGGTAGCATCATTTGAATGAGTTCTATCCTGATCTTTCTCATTTGCCTTTCAGTTCTAGCTTATTTAAATTATAAAAAGTGAATAACGATGTGAAATGTGACTAGTCGCCAACCCAGCGCCGCACGGATGATCACCCATGTAGAGTATGGCATTACGGGAAGCATTTTCCCGTGTTAATGGGTTTGGAGACGTGTTGTAAAGTCTCGAGTATGCTAATTTAACCTAAGCCGTCATGCTGGAGGCGTATGAGTCATCAAGCCAACAAACTGCGGACCCGCGTTTCGGATGCATTTTACAGTCGGGACGCGATGTGGTCCGCAGAGCATCCAGTAACCTCGTTTCCGAAGTTACTCTCTGGCCTCCTTTGCATGACAGTAGGTTTGTAATTAGTCAAATTTTTAGATATACCTTGTGTTGTTAGGAGTGTGTTGTGTGTTACAGTCTCAAAGAGGTGTGTACCAGGTGATCGGCTAAATTTTTATGTCGTTGTAATGCCAAGAAGGGTTTTTCTGGCCAAATCCGTTTCAGGTTTTCATCCTGTTCTATCAGGTTCCAGTGTCTTTTTAAAACGTTGTTAATTTTTACGGTGTTTTCGTCGTAAGGTATTACGAAAGGGAGGAGGTTTCTTGTTTCTCTCGCATTTGATGGTTTGAAAAGAACCTCTCTTTGGGAGAGCTTAGAAACTTTTTCGAATTGTTTGTTTATTTCTTGTAATGTGTATCCTCTTCTGATGAGGTTGGATTTCAGTTTATCCAGGTTCAGTTTTAGGTTCTCGTCTGCTGTTATGACTCGTCTATACCTCAGGGCTTGGCTGAAAATGACACTATTTCTGCAGTTGTTTGGGTGAAAGGACTCCTTGTGTAGGAGTGTGCAGATGTCTGTTGGTTTAACGAACAGGTTGCTTTCGAGTTTACGTTCCTTATTGACATAAATTATTGTGTCAAGGAAGCTTATTTCTTTTTCTGATTGTTGTGCTGTGAATTTAATTGTCTCGTGTAGACAATTGATATGTTCTAGAAACTGATGTAAAGCAGTCTGGCCATGTGGCCAGATCATGAATATGTCATCGATGAATCGTTTCCAAAGGGTTGGACGTTTATTTTGCGGTGGGTTTTCGAGAGTGTTTTTTTCAATTTCAGCCATAAAGATATTGGCGTAGTTTGGTGCAAATGGTGTACCCATGCTTGTGCCGTGGCTTTGTAGATATGTTTTACCATTGAACGTGAAATGGTTGTTTTGCTGTATAAAAATCAGCATTTGTTTCAAGTGTTGAATTGGTAGTGGTGTATTGCCTTGGTAGTAGTTTTGTATAGCAGATAGAGATAGGTTTATTCCCTCGTTGTGAGGGATATTTGTATATAACGATTTCACGTCTAGTGTTACTAGGATCGCGTTGTTGGGTATTTCCTTTTGGTTAAGGACGACTTGCAGAAAATGTGTAGTGTCCTTTATGTAAGATGGTATGTTGCGTACTATGGGCTTCAGATAGAAGTCTAGATATTGTGACAATTTTTCCGTTGGCGAATTGCAGCCAGATATGATAGGGCGCCCTGGTATGCCCTCTTTGTGTAGTTTTGGAAGAGTGTAAAACACTGGTGTTCTGACTTCATTACTTGGTTCTAAGAAATCAATTGTGTCACTTGTAATAAGCTTTTCATTGTATAAGTGTGTGAGAAAGGTTTCTATTTCAGAAGCTGTTTCTGCGGTGTGGTCATAGGAGGTTTCCCTGTAGTATTTTGTATCGCTTAGTTGTCTATGAGCCTCTGCGAGGTACGAGTCAGCAGTGAGGATGGTTAACTTTCCGCCTTTATCGGCTTTCCGAAATATAACGTTTTGCATTGATTTTAGTTGTGAGATTGCTTCCTTTTCGGATTGTGAGAGATTTTCATTGTTGTCCTTGGAGTTGTTGTGTAATTGTATCAAATCTCGATGTACAGCCCTGAGATATTCCATCAGGGGTTTATTATCGGCCTCTGGTGGGTTCCAGGTTGACTTTGTACGAAACGTGATGTTTTTTTGTTTCAAGTCTTTTCGGGTTGCGAAGAAATAATGCGTGTGCATTTTCCTTCTAAACTCTGCAAAGGATTTTTCTATATTTTTTTGAAATTCATTGTGTTGGGGGTTTGTACAAAACTAAGGCCCTTGTTAAGGACATTTGTCTGTGCCTCGGTTAGGGTGATGCCCGCGAGGTTCACTATGTTATCAATGGGTTTAGCTTGTTTGACTATTTTTCTGTGTAGGCTTTTTCGTAGTGAGTTTTTGCTCTGGCGGTTTCTTCTTCTAATTTTACGTTTTTGTCCTGCTAACTTGCGGAGTGACGATATGCTATGGTGTTGTGTTATTCTGTTCAAAGTGTCGCAAGTGTCACCTATCATAGAGGTACACGCATGTTGTACCACATTATTGTGATGAAAATTATATACGAACAGCCTTTAATTGGTCAAAGCAAAAGGCAAAAGGAAACAACTAGATGCATTAAGCTATAAACAATTCTGCGTACTTTGATGGCAAAGTAGATATGATAATAAGTGATAATAAGGGTATATTAAGATAAATGAAACTAAGAAAGATTTCGTTTTAAATTTGTTGCACAGTTATCTTCGTTGTCTTTTTGTGTCTTTGTTATTTTCTGCGGCGTGGTTGGCACCGGCTGCACCTCTTCTCTTGTTATTTTTGTTTGGTTTTGTGGCAATGAATTTTTCTATTGCCATAGTTTTGTAAGATTTTTTCAAGAGCGTTAGCTCTGGAGTGTCGTTGTAGGCCATTTCTGCACGAAGCAGATGGCTTTCAACTTCTGTAGAAGCTTGTTCAGCTTTCTCTTTGTGATGTTGTGCTAGTAGTTCGCACATGTCTTTCTGAAATTTTTGTTTCATTTGTTTATATTTTTCATGGCTTTCACTTGAAAAGTCGTTTGTGTATGAAACTTCTGTGTGAGGGTATGTGAATTCGGGTTGTTTATGCTTTGTTGTGTGTCTAATGAATTCTTTAGATTTACTTTCGTGGTAGAGTTTTGATCGTTCCAGCATCACTAATCGCCTTAGGACGCTGGATTGTGTTGCGTTTAGTTTTGTTTACTTTTCTTGATCTTTTAACCTCATTCTTATGGCTTCTATCTTTAATTGTTCCTTTCTTAGCAACTTCCTTCAAAGGAGGCCAGAGAGTAACTTCGGAAACGAGGTTACTGGATGCTCTGCGGACCACATCGCGTCCCGACTGTAAAATGCATCCGAAACGCGGGTCCGCAGTTTGTTGGCTTGATGACTCATACGCCTCCAGCATGACAGCTTAGGTTAAATTAGCATACTCGAGACTTTACAACACGTCTCCAAACCCATTAACACGGGAAAATGCTTCCCGTAATGCCATACTCTACATGGGTGATCATCCGTGCGGCGCTGGGTTGGCGACTAGTCACATTTCATATTGTTATTCACTTTTTATCATTTAAATAAACTAAATTTGCATCCGAAACGCGGGTCCGCAGTTTGTTGGCTTGATGACTCATACGCCTCCAGCATGACAGCTTTGGTTAAATTAGCATACTCGAGACTTTACAACACGTCTCCAAACCCATTAACACGGGAAAATGCTTCCCGTAATGCCATACTCTACATGGGTGATCATCCGTGCGGCGCTGGGTTGGCGACTAGTCACATTTCATATTGTTATTCACTTTTTATCATTTAAATCAACTAAATTTAATTCTTAATATCCTTGCTGTTCTTAGCAAAGCGGTCTTCTGTAAATGTTCTGTCTTTATTTGAATTCCTAACCTTTCCATGTATTGTTCAAAATTCTTACTGACAGCTCCAAGTGCTCCAATAACCACTGGTACTATCTCTACCTTTTTCATTGACCACATTTTCTTGATCTTCCACTTCAAGTTATCATATTTTTCTATCTTTTCCTTTTCCTTTATACCAACTCTGTTGTCTCCTGGAGTGGCAATATTGATTATCGTGCATTGTTTTTCTTCCTTTTCTATTACAATTATATCTGGTTTGCGACATTCTATGTAATGATCACACTGGATCATAAAGTCCCAAAGCATCTTAACCTTATCAGACTCAACAACACCTTGTTGATAATTTTCATACCAGTTAGAGAGGCGTCGCCCTAAATGGTCACCCTACGTTTTCACCATGTTTTGACTGCGCAGCAAAAACTTCGTGCCAGAAGGAGTTTTGGTCTAGCTTTTTTTCGAAAGAGCGCGAAAATTATTTGCTGACGCCATCTAAGAAATTCTCTCTTTTTTGTTTTGGTTTTAAACTGCATAACTTCGCTGCGAAGAATGTTTTGAAAATACATACTTGATGTGGATGCAGGTGAGTGTATTTTGTTTCCTTTCTGTTTTCCAAGCTCCAGATTTATTCTCTTCATGTTGCTTCGGGATATGAAGTAAAGCACAACTACGGTTTATTTATGGGAAACTCCAACCCTCAAAATGTAACTTTCAAAGAAAAATAAAAAAAATTTGCAACTGGTAAAGGAGCCGGGGGTTTTGTTTCAGTAGTAGTCTGACTGGCCTACCTTTGCCCCTATTGGTCAGCCTTGGGATCCTGAACTCTCTTATTGGCTGCACTGTCAACCAGACTTGTCAGAAGTCACGAGGTCAAAAGCACAGTTTGACGAGTTAGGGGTTCAATAAAGAAGCATACAAACAAAGTGACTGTTTCTATTTTAAGTGAGATACATGGATTTTTGAAACAATTTCCTAAATGATTGTGAGCAAAGCTTTTAGAGAAAACTAAAGTATCGGGCTGGTAGCAAGTTTCTTAGATCATAGGAAAATTTTGCCACCAAAATAGTTTCTGATGAGTTTCTTAACTGGGAAATGGTAATATTGTTGTTCACTTCAAGGGTTTCGAGGGAAAGGTGAAAGATTTCGCTTTGGGTCGTCATAGGATAAATACTGATTTCCGTTTGAGTTTCCAAAAGCCCCCTCGAATTCTTGCCTCCTTGTTATTCAAATCCTGATTGTCAGAAGCTACAGCTCCCACACCCCCGGCAATGCAGCACTTAAGGGTATTTGGTAACGAATCATAACTTTCAATCACTCAAATCTTGAATTCGTTGTCAATAACTCAATAACTGCGTTGTTGATATCATTTTGTGATGGTATCCTATTTCATCATTTCATATATCAATATTTATGAATATTTAACTGAAAATTGTTTTGTAATCACTGTAAAAATCCTCACCAACGTAAAGTATTTCAGAACATCTCTTAAGACCTTCTTATTGCTCCCCCGGTACTCACAGATCAAAACTCTCACTCAGGATTCCTTGCGATGCGACAAGTTCGATGAGGTAACTGCGAAGGCGGTGTTATGAGTTAAGGGTACGTCCAAATTAGACGCCATGCCGAAGATTAGGCCGGTCAGACCGACTTGTGTTTGAGATGAAAATTTCCTAAGACGAAGAAGAGGACGGTCGTTGCATTCAAAGTCTGCTTTGAGAAAGAGTATGTGAACATTTTTATCGTTATTTGCTGTGTCCTAGTACATCTCCTTCTTTTTAAATGAATTTTATCTCGCAACCCGACCATTTAGGGCGACGCTTCTCTAGCTCCGCGTTCTAGGTCATGTTTGCCACATAATGTCCAATGGACAATTCTTGCAACATTATCGTGCCTCCTTTTATATTCTCTTTGGGCAAGTTTTTTACATTCACTAACTATGTGGCCTATGCTTTCTCCCTTTTCTCCGCACATTCGGCACATAGGTGATTCCACCGTCTTATCTATGTTGAATTTGATGTAATTTGTTCTTATTGCCTGCTCTTGGGCAGCACAAATAAGAGCTTCTGTCATTACTTTTAAATCACTCTTTTGTAACCATCTCCACATCTTGTTCTTATCAATATCATCACTAGCTTCCCTGTAGTATTGGCCATACATCTTCTTCCCTTTCCAGTTCTCCTCTCTCTCAGTTGCCTTTTTCTTCTTGTATTGTTCTTTAAGCAAACATTCTTCGGTTTGAATTACACCACTCATTCTAACTTGCTCTAACAATGGCTCCATAGAATTAAAACCCAACACAATTCTCCTCTGATCTTATACAGCTTTCGCAGCTTATTAAGCCTCTTCCTCCTCTGGATCTCGGCAAATAAAGCAAGTCTACGTCACATTTAGGATCGAATGCACCATACAACATCAATAATTTTCTTGACTTTCTATCCATGTTTTGTAATTCCTCTTTGTTCCATTTTATGATACTTGCTCCATATCTGAGTAACGCTACGGCTCAAGTGTTTATTGCTTGGAACTTGTTTCTTCCATTGAGCTTCGACTTCAATACTAATCTCAATCTTCTTAGATATTGCTTTCTAAACTTCATCTTCATTTCATCTTCCATCACTCCATCTATTTCCAAGATCCTAAGTACTTGCACCCATCATTTTCAACAACCTCATCATCATCATTATCATTACTATTATTATTATTATTGTTCAGTAACACAGCGTTATAGATGTTGTGCTGGAGTTCTTTGCTGGATATCAAGTTACGACCTGTAACCTTAGATATCAAGCACATATCTCAAAATCCTGGCTGTTCCTAACAAACAAGCTTTCTGCATCATTCCAAAATGAACATTGTGCTAACTTTTTCCAACCAATCAAAATGTTTCTTTGAGATGGTACCCAGTGCTCCTATAACTATAGGTATCATTTCTATCTCTTGACAGTTCCATATTCGTTTCAGCTCCCATTTTAGGTCTTGGTAGTTTGTTATTTTTTCATTCTCCTTTTCTAGTACTCGAGTATCAAATGGGCATGCGATGTCTATAATCTGGACCTTTCTCTTAATCTTATCCATCAGCAAAATGTCTTGCTTATTATGTTGAAGGATCTTATCCGTCTGTATTCGCATATCTCACAACAGTTTTATCTCTTCACTTTCTATCACCGCTTCTGGTCTGTGATCATACCATTTATCAGCGTGGTCTAGTCCGTAATCAATGCACATTCGCCAGTGGATAACTCTACAGATAGCATCGTGTCGCCGTTCCTTGTATTGTTTTTGGGCTAGCTTTGTAAACTCTGATACTAAATGTGCCACTGTCTCATTCCGTTCTCCACACATTCTGCAAAGGGGGGATACATTTTCTTTATCTATGGTGTGTCTTATCATACGTGTTCTAATTGCCTGCTCTTGCGCTGCCATTATTGTGCCCTCTGTAGCTTTCTTTAGATCACCAGTTCTTAACCATTCCCAGCTACGTGTATCTCTGAAGTCCGTTTTGTTAAAAAAGACGCTATGCATACATTTTCCCATCAAACTTTCTTTTCTTGATCTTTTAACCTCATTCTTATGGCTTCCATCTTTAATTGTTCCTTTCTTAGCAATTTCCTTCAAAACAGGCTCTGTACTCTTCGAGATGTATACAAACATGTTATTACGTTCCATTAAGATACAACCTTCCACACTAATCAGACCTCGCCCTCCTTCTTTTCTACTCATGTAGAGTCTATCAACATCTCCCTTTTTTGCAAACATGTAATGGAGTGTTAACATCTTTCTGGTTTTTCTGTCAAGTTCTTTCATTTCATCAACATTCCAGCTGACTATTCCAGCAGAGTACCTTATGACTGAAATTGCTCGCGAGTTAATAGCACTTATGGTGTTTCTGCTATTGAGGGATGACTTCAATATCAATTTCAATCGTCTTAAATATTCTTTTTTGATGTTGGTTTTTATTTCAGATGATTTAATACCATCAGCTTCGAGAATCCCTAAGTATTTGTAACCTTTATCTTTATCAATTTCCTCTATCTTTTCACCTGTTGGTACTGTAATGCCGTCTATTTTGGCCAATTTCCCTCTTTTCATCAATAAGATTCCACATTTAGATATTCCAAATTCCATTTTAATATCTTGGCTGAATATGTGTACCTTGTTTAAAAGTGTATCAAGCTGACTTTCTGTTTTACCAAATAACTTTAAATCATCCATAAAAAGAAGATGATTAATTACAGGAGAAGATCTGCTAAATTGGCACCCGGCTTTGACTTTTCGCAGAACAAACGAGAGGGGAATTAATGCTATTATAAATAAGAGAGGGGATAGACTGTCTCCTTGGAATATTCCTCGTTTGATCTTAACACTTCCTAATATTTCATTACCAGATGTCAGTTCTGTCTCCCAGCCTAACATTGACTGTCTCATCAACCTTTTGATATTTTCCGCCACTTCAAGATAGCAAGACATTTGAGGATCCAGGAATGTGGAATGTGGAATGTGGAATCATGCCTTTTTATAATCTATCCATCCCATTGCTAATCCACAGTTTCGTCGTTTACAATTTTTTATGATTGTTTTATCTATTAGAAGTTGATCTTTTGTTCCTCTGCTTCTCTTTCTACAACCCTTTTGCTCCTCAGGTAGCAAGTTATTACTATCAAGATGATTATATATCTCTTCAGAGATGATACCAGTAAGCAGTTTCCATATTAACGACAAGCATGTTATGGGTCTGTAATTTGTAACTTCCTTTCCTTTAGTTTTGTCTTTCATAATGAGGATTGTTTTTCCCTTAGTTAGCCAATTGGGAAAATTTCCTGAACTTAGACAATCGTTAAACAAAGTTGCTAAACGTTCATGGAGTGTTGTCAGGTGTTTAATCCAATAGCCTTGAGCTCCATCTGGGCCAGGAGATTTCCAGTTTGATAGCTTCTTGGACTGTTTTCTTAGCATTGCTGTGGTTATTGTAAGATCGTTTTGTTTATTACTCATTCTTTCAAATTCTGAATTAACTTCTTTAATCCACTCAGCTTCATCATTATGCTTCACATCCTTTTCCCAAATGCCCTTCCAAAAAGAAGCAGTTGGTTCAGCTTCTAGAGGCTCATCATTACCCCTTTCAACACCTTCTACTTGCTCGAATAGTTTCCTTTGGTTATTTTGGAATAGTCTATTTTGTTGGTATTGTTTACACCGTTTCTGATACCTTTTTATTTTTTCACTGTTGGCGGTTATTCTTTGCTTCAATTCTTCTATGACACAATTGATTCCCTTCTTGCGAATATGATATTTTTCCTTCAAAGTATCTCCAACACTGTCCTTTTTTAAGTTCTCCACTCTTGATCTTTTCTACTCTGCTCAAATCTTTTCTCAACTGATTGATTTTCAACTGAATCCTCTTTTTCCACCAAGGCTCAGCCTGCTCTTTCTTTTTCCTTCTCACTCTTAATCCAGCCAGTCGTGCGACAACATTTGCTGCTGTTTTCATGATATTATTGTAATCTGAGAGAGAATCTGCACGTAGGCAAGGGATAACGCTGTTTACCATCGCAATGAGATTTCTTAGTTTCCTTCTGCCCAGAAACCTGAGATTTATTGGGTCTTCAAGTGGAACTTTCTGAAGTTCTTCCTGTAGGATGTTTAAAATTTGTAAATCGTTATCATTCAGTCCTTCAATGTTCTGATCTATCGCTAAATGTTGATTCTCCTCATTGATAAGTACTTCAGGACTTTCATGCTCACTGTTTGAGAAGTCTGGTGCGAGAGAGCTGTCATTTTCTCTTCCATCAATGTAGCTTTCAGCTTCTTCATTGCGATCTGGAGAGAGGTCCTTATCAACTTCAGATTTAATTCTTTCTAACTCAAGATCCAATGACCATTTGTTTGTTTTAATAGCTCTAGCTTGCCCTGCTAATTTCTGTTCACTCAGTTCAAATAGACCTATTTCATTCCAGATGTTTAACATTCTTTTCCTATAGTTTCGTTTTGGTAGATGAGGAGCTGTACTCTTGTAAAAACATTTCATTACCAAATTGTTCAATTCTTTAGTCCATTTCGTCCTGGCAGTAGTAGGATGACGGTCGGGCCTGCGCTGCTCTTCCACAGGACACCTACCGGACGTGGCACCTTCACTTGATGCTCCAGTACCATTCACGTCGTTGTTTCTTACGTTATTTAAATTCATTTTCACTCATTTATGAGGGTGGTTGGTACAGGGTATGCCTTCCCTAGAATTTTTATCGTGACACCATCACTAGAAGAAATACCAGCCAAGGCTTAAGGGCTTCCTCAACCCTGGTTTGAAATCAGAGTTTTCCTTCTCCTAGGAGGATTGCCAGCCAAGGCTAATGAGCTCCACCTACCCAGGGCTAGCAGGTACTACACCTTGCCCAAGGGTGACCTAGAGGTAGTTGTGGCAAAGGGTAACCTCATTCTCCCACGTCGAAACCCCACAACCGGATGCAGTTTAAAGTCATACCCAGGACCTATTATTATTATTATTATTATTGTTGTTATTATTGAAAGATAACGCACATTGTTCTAGTCAATGGATTGTTCTTCTTGGGGTTTGATGTCAACAAGACTCATCAAACCTCAAGGACCTTTCTAAGGATCCTTGCTGTATGCAGGATAACAGTTTTCTGCAATTCACCGATTCTGGTCTCAATGCCAGTGTCCTTCATTCTTTTCTGCAATGCCTTTGGGGTAGTTCCAAGTGCCCCCAATACTATAGGAATGACCACCACCTTCATGTCCCACAGCCTCTTCAATTCTCGTACGAGATCTTGGTACTTCTCAATTTTCTCCATCTCTTTACTGTCCACCCTGCTGTCATATGGGATAGCAAAGTCTATTACCTGCGCCTTGTTTGTCTCTTTATCAATGACTATCATATCTGGGCGCTTGCTTGGATGATATGGTCTGTCTGCACTGTAAAATCCCATAAAATCTTACATTTGTCGTTCTCTATCACTGAAACTGGCTCTTGTTGATACCATTTATCATTTACTTCGATGCCATACTTTTTACAAACATCCCAGTGCACCCTCCTACCAACCCAATCGTGTCTTCTCTTGTACTCTCTCTGTGCCATCTTACTACACTCACTTATTAAGTGGTTCACCGTCTCGTCCTTTTCTCCGCACATTCTGCACTTACTTTGTTCCTGAGTATTATCAATTTTCGCCTTGATCACATTTGTACGGACTGCTTGCTCTTGTGCAGCAAGTATTAGAGATTCTGTTTCCCTCTTCAAGTTTCCCTGCTTTAGCCATAGCCACCTGTCCTCACCAGTGATGTCATCAGTTTGCCTCAGAAATTGTCCGTGCAGTGTCTTTTCTTTCCAGTTTTCTTTCCTTTCCGTTCTTTTTCTTTTCTTAACATCAGCTTCCGACTCAATAAATTCATGGTCTTCTATGATTCTCAATGAACTTAGTAACCTTTCTGTACTATTGTTGACATACCTTTTCAATGAAACTTTTGCTATATTGACTGTATCCTCTACTCCTAAAAGTCCTCTTCCCCTATCCTTCCGTGGTAAACACAACCTATCAACGTTGCTCTTCGGATGTAAGGCATTGTGCATTGTCATCAGTTTCCTTGTTTGTCTATCTAGCTGTTCCATCTCGAATTTTGTCCAGTCAAGAAATGCAGCTGAATATCTGAGCAGCGATACTGCCCAGGTGTTGATACCTTTTATGAGATTCCCTGCATTTAGCTCATTTTCCAGAATTTTTCGTACCCTTCTTTTGTACTCTTTCATAACTTTATCTTTCATTTCCTGGTGTTTTATCTGATCTGCTTGAAGCATTCCCAAATATTTGTAGCTTTCTCCATCCTTTACTGACTTAATCACAGACTCGTCTGGTAACTTAATCCCATTTGATGTAGCTACCTGTCCTCTTTTCAACACTAGCATGGCACACTTTTCTATTCCAAACTCCATTCCAATGTCTTTGCTGAAAATCCGAACTGTTTGAATCAAGGAGCCCAATGATTTTTCATTCTTCGCGTACAACTTTAGGTCATTATTATTATTATTATTATTATTATTATGTTTATTATTATTATTATTATTATTATTATTATTATTATTATTATTATTATTATTATTATTACTATTATTATTATGCTGATTTGCACAGTTCTGATGTTAAAACTGGCTTGTTCTCGATGTTTCCTGAGATCGGATCACAACCCATGATCTTAGCTCTCAAGAACTTTTCTCAACACTCTGGCAGTTCCTAAAAGTACAGATTTTTGAATCAGTTTTATCTGTGTTTTGACTCCAATTTCCTTGATGTAGTTGCTCAAACTTCGTGTTACTGTTCCAAGGGCACCCAAGACAATAGGGATTACTTTTGCTTTTACTTTCCATAATCTTTCCACTTCTCTCTTTAATTCATCATACTTCTCGATTTTCTCCGTCTCTTTTTCAGCTATTCTCACGTCTCCCGGGACTGCAACGTCAATGATGTAGCATTTCCTACCTTTCTTGTTAACCACCACTATGTCAGGTCTCCTTGCCTGGATTTCATTGTCTGTTTCGATGTTGAAATCCCATAGAATTTTTACATCTGATGTCTCTAACACTCCTTCTGGTTGATGTTCATACCATTTATTACCACAATCTATGTCATACAGGCGGCATAAATCCCAATGAAGGGCCTTTGCTACACAATCATGTCTACGTTTGCACTCTATCTGCGCCAATTTCGGGCATTCACTGACTATGTGGCTTACTGTTTCCTCTTTCTGTTTACACATTCTGCACTTTGGATCCTCCTGCGTCTATTATTATTATTATTATTATTATTATTATTCCTATTATTATTATTATTATTATTATTATTATTATTATTATTATTATTATTATCATTATTATTATTATTTTGCTCTTTTTATCACAGGAAAAGCTCCTGGTAAGTTCTTCCCGAAAGCAAGCTAGAACAACTAGCCTCAGGTTTCGAGAACCTTTCTCAATGTTCTTGCAGTTCCTAACAATGCCGTTTTCTGGATCACCTCAGTCCTGATCTTGATTCCTATTTTCTCTATGTACTGCTCTGCTTCTTTCGTGACACATCTCAAAGCACCAACTACAATTGGAATGACATTTACTCTTCGAAGGCACCATAACCTTGCAATTTCTCCTTTTGGGTCTTGACACTTTTCGATTTTCTCTTGCTCTTTCAGTTTTATCCTTGTATCTCCTGTTACAGCTAGTCTATGTCAATGATCAAGCACTCTTTTTCTGATTTTAGCTCGACAACAATGTCTGGTCGTCTATGTTCAATTTCATAATCTGTGTTTATGTTAAAGTCCCACAATACCTTAATGCTTTCATTTTCAGTAACACCTTCTGGCTTATGATTGTATTATTATCATTATTATTATTATTATGAATGCTACGCACAAATGAATTACATTTGGAATTAACGTCCATGATATCGGGTCACATCTAGTTTCCTTAGATATCAAGAACCTGTCTGATGATTCTCGCCGTGCCAAGAAGGGTTGACTTCTGGATTAACTCGATCCTTGTTGCTACACCTATGTCCTTCAAGTACTGTTCAAGTCTGTCTGTAACCGTGCCAAGGGCACCAATCACAATTGGGATGACCTTGGTTGATACATTCCAAATCTTTCTGATTTCTCTAGCTAGATCTTGGTACTTTACGATCTTTTCCTGCTCCTTGTTTCGTATGTTCACATCAACTGGTATGGCTATGTCCAAAATGATCGTTTCATTCGAATTTTTATCCACTATCACAATGTCTGGCCTTCTCGCATGTATTTCAATATCCGTCTGTATTGTAAAATCCCATAATACTTTGAATTGTTCATTTTCAACAACGCTCTCAGGTTGATGTTGGTACCACTTATCACTAATTTTAAATCCTCGCTGACGTAAAATATCCCAGTGAAGTGCCCTGGCTACGCAGTCATGCCGGCGCTTGTATTCCTTTTGTGCAAGATTGTTACATCTGCTTACAATGTGATGAATCGTTTCTTCCTTTTCATTGCACATCCTGCATTTTGCATCTTCTCTGCTTTTATCAATTCTTGCTTTTATTGCATACGTTCTAAGGGACTGTGACTGTGCACTTTATTATCATCATTATTATTATTATTATTATTATTATTATTATTGTTATTGTTATTATTAACATTATTATTAATTAAAAAACACAACTATTATCATTATTATTATCATGATATTATTATTGATATTATCATTATTGTTATTATTATTAATATTATTGTTATTATTATTGTTCTTATTATTTGCTGGATAGATTTGCTTGTGGCACTGCTTAGTTCTCTTACAATTGCATTGAAAATCATGGGCAGCGTAATGGCAGGGGTGTTGGCTGGCTGACTTCGTGCAAAATTGCACGTAGTGGTGGGGTGGAATTCTCCATCGTGCTATCCTGGATTTAGCAACTTAAGCAAACCCTTGGAGGGTCACTGGCTTACACTCCTTGCCTTCCATTGCGGGTTGTATAAGTTCTTGTCACACAGAACTTTCACTCCCTTTCTAGTCAGTCCAAATCCAAAAAACAAAAACAGGGAGGAGAAAACTTTGGAAGGCCACTTGGGGGGATTCTGTGCACGAAAATCATTCCTTGTTTTGAAACCGCTTTGTTCTTGTGTAAAAACTTCTTTTTATTTCAATAGGATTTTAAAATGATAATTTTTCTTTTATTTGTCTGGGTTTTAGAAATACATTTTTATGCAAATTTTAGGTTTAGAGTATAAATACTTGGCTTTCTGGATTTGTAAATATACTGAAGAAGGTTTTACATTGAAACGTCTGATATAAAACTGTTGCGTTTTTAAATTTCCTTTCTGTTTTATTTTGGTGATGGTTTGACTTTGATATTGTTATTATTATCATTATTATTATTATTATTGTTAACGGAACAAAATTTTTGATGAAATAAACTTCAACAACAAAGTTCACTTGAAGATCCTGAATTACTCCTGTCGTCTAAGTGAGTGAAATGAATAATTTTCCATCTCGACCTCAAGCAATGAAAGTTTGTTCAGATTTCAGATTCGTATATTTGTCAGATCTTTTGATCAATTGTAAGCTACGTCGTGAGATTGACGGGCTTGTCATTAACCAAGTTATCGTTCAGCTGTGCTATGGCTATTTTGAATGTTATTTTAGGAAGCAAAGGTTTGAAACTGATTCGTTTATCTACAAAAGACAATGGTTGTTACCAAAATTCTTACACTTTGGGGGCCATTGGGTCTGCCCCTGCATCTCTCGAATATGGCAGAGCTGGCGCCACAGATCCAGTGGCAGTGCCTGTCATTAGGGTTCCGGGGGCGAAGCCTTTTGCGAAATTTTGAGAAATGCTCTTTTTTGTCCTCAAACTTCAAAATCCGATTACCTACGAAAGGGAATGCTTTTGACGAAAAAACCTCCCTGGGAAGATTCTTGAAAGTGGAGCATCAAAATCATCTACAAATGGTCTTTTTGTAAAGCCAGTTACTATACATGCTTTTGTATCATTGTTCTTTTGAAGTTTTCAGTTCATACCTCAAAATTATCGTTGTTTCACATTTCTGAATCCTATTATGTTAAATACCACTATCTTTTCTCTAAAACCTTATTCATATCTCCATAGATCGCGCTGTAAATCGGATGTAGATAAAGGCAATGTGCCGTTTGAAATGAAGGGACTGGCAAGAGCAAGAGGTAAATTCAGGAGGGGCCCCTACTCATTAGTCATCTCCCTCGACCAGGTCTTATTGGGCCCCTGGGGCCAGACCTACTCCAATTTCGTCAAGTTCTACATTTGCAGATTCTGCAATTGACCTACCAGTTAAAAACGAGACAACGCTAATTGGACTTTTGCAGTATCTTTATCTTACGAGTTGGGGCCCACGTGCACTTTTTCGACATCCTCAATTTTTTGACAGATACAAATAACTGTTGAAAGAATTATCACAGGACCCTTTAACCAATTTTTCGTTGATTTAAACGAGCTGTTTTGCCACTGTCAAAACGTTTGTTCAAAATTAACTACCTGAAGTATTTTTCCTCCAACACGAAAGGGGCCCATGGGGGCCTTTGCAGAGTGGGCCCTTCAGGCCCCAGCCCGGTAGCCTGACTGGCCAGTCCGCCCCTGGGAATTTTAGGAATACATCAACTGACCTAAGGTTACCAAAGGAAAACTCAAAAAATAGACAAAAATGTTTTTCGTATAGAGTCAAGTCTTGGAATGGCCTCTCAGCTAAGTGTAAGCTGGCATCCTCCTTATGTATATACTCTCGAGTACCGAATAAACGGGGGGGGGGTGAGAATAATGGGGGGGGTTGGAAATGGTTGGATATAACAATAATTGGGGGGTTGGAATAATTGGGGGGGGGTGCTTGGAGAGATAGAAAATAGCCCTTTTCTTAGGTAAAAACGTATCTGTTATATATCTATGTGCATAGTGATGTTACTGATACATATACTTTTGAACTCTGGTTCTGTTGAATGCACTTTTTGAGACTTTTTCTTGCGTTTATACAGAAATTATGTCTAACATCATTTCATTTTTCCAAAAATTAATAAAGGGGGGTTGGAATAAGAGCGGGGGGGGGGTTGAAAAATTTATAAAAATTAATAAGCGGGGGGGGGGGACGATTATTCGGTACTCGAGAGTAGGGAATGCTAGCTGTTAATAACGTGGTTGCAATATGATTTCTTTTCATTTTAGATATCTATTTTAGATTATTGGGCTTTTAGTAATTAATTAGAAACTGAATTGTATTAGGTTAATTTAGATTGTTATTAATCATTGTAAGTTTTGTAGTGGATGGCCCCTTGAAAATCAACATTGTTGAAGGGCTACCCTCCTTAAATATTTGAAATGAAATGAAATGAAAACAATATAGCGAAATGAGGAAGATACCACTTGCTGTCAGGTTGCTTCTCAGAGACTGGAACTTTTCATATGTATCATTTGTCCGAATATTGATCAATGACTTCATCATATGCCTGCATCACATCTGAGTTCTTGAGCAAAAGTTTCTCGGTGTTCTGAAATCTTTTCATCGCCATTTTGTGATTGTTCACCATTCCATGACTGTCCTCTTTCCATGGTGCACCAGCTTCATATCGACCATCAATGAATCTGAAGGAATTCTCAGCCTTCTGCAGTGCAGCTTTCTCATCAGTGTCCACCACCGTTGTCTGAGTGAACGTTCCAGCTGATCAATATCCCAAAAACTTCTTCATTGTTGAGTTGATTCCATCTACATCATATCTGCTTGTTGTGAATAGAGTCGTCATGCTGAAATTGGTATTATCATAAGAAATTTTCCTGCTTTCTGGACATCCTACGCATGCCTATGCCAATTGTGTTCTTTAAGCAATGGGCTCTCCTTCATGTCCTCTTGCTTCTATGTAAGAACAGTATAGGTCAAGGTAGTCAATACCAATCAGCAAATCCACGATAGGTCTCAAGCCCGTGTCTGGAAAGTCAATGTGCTTCAATTAAGGTCATCTGTCTGCATGCTGTGATCATTGGATGACCTTCATTTTGCCGGTTACTCATTTCACAGTAAGTGCTTCACTCTGATGTCAACATCACCACTTACACTTCTAGTCCAAACTCAGCAGGCATAGTTTGAAAAGACTTGCAATCGCCATATCGTTTCAAAGGTACTGCTGAGACCACATTCTGCTGCAACATCATTCACATATGTTTGAGTGCTTGCATCATCCAGAAATGCGTTCTTCAATATCAGTGGAATTGTTCTCAATGCTACTGCTCCTTTGACATCTGATTCTGAACACAACATCGTTATATCTGTTGCAAAATTCCTGTGCAAATGCTCCCCCCTCCGTCGCTGATGATGACAACTGTTTCTGGCTGCTACTGTTGAATGCTTGTCGAGTGGAAGATTCTGGTTTCTTTTTTATCGTTGGTTTGCTGCTTTCCAGTGTTACTGTTACCCATGCTATGTAGCAATTTGCTATGTGTTTCCTGACATCCATGAATATCACACACTCTACTTCGAGTACACTGATTACCACTGTGGTCATCACCAAGGCAACGAAAACGCAGTTTGAAGTGCTTTTCCGCATTCCATCGCTATCGAATGTCCATGTTTCGAAAAGCATCGCATGCCCACACACCATGTCTACCATTGCACACGTTGCACAGCCACTGCTTACCATACTTCCCATTAGTGACGCCTGACTTACCCAACTGAAAGTGATTCACTTGTTGGCTATCTTCAGTAGAATCAAAGAATGTGGTTTTCTTCTCTCCTGCAAAGCCTTTTGATATAATACTTCTGTCTCTCTTGCAACTGTGTAGATTTAAGCTTCTTCAATCACCCATACCTTCAGTGTTTAAACGCATTTTCTTCTTCGATTCTCGAAGATCTATCGATTGTACCAGGTGGCCCTAAAAAAGTGATCCGGCAGCATCTGTTAGAGAAAAATGTGTAAGAGGCCAATTGAAATGCTTCAAACGTTGTTCTGTCACTAAAAGACTACCCTACATTAGGATTATTTCTTGCAATTTTTTACGGCAGAGTAAATTTTCCAAATTAAGGATTTTGAGGAAAATGACATGTCAGAAATCCTCAAAAAGTCGTCAAACAGGGGATCAATTTACAGCCAATTCAGATCTTCAAAGCAATGAGGAGCGTGTTTTATTTCAGGCTAGGAATAGGCGACTCAGCCGAAAGTTTTCAGAGCAAGTTTATAGTCCCTAGATACCTAAAATATTCTTTTATCAAGGGACAATGATACTTCTGCTTTTCCGTAAGAATTCTTAAATTACATGTAAAGCTGAATTCCTTTGAAATTCAATGAGTTTACAGGGAAGGTTTATTCCCAATTCTTGGGTACCTGAGGACTATAACCTTTCTCTGGAAACTTTTGACTTAGTTGCCTATTCCCAGCCTGAAATAAAACAGCTCCACATTGTTTTGAAGATCTGATGTGGTTGTAAATCGATCCCCTGTTTTTGACCGCTTTTTGAGGATTTCTGCCATGCCCTTTTCCTCAAAGTGCTTAATTTCAAAAATTTCTAGAGCCAAAAAAATTCAAAGATAATGCAAATGTAGTGTAGTCTTGTAGCAACAAAACAACGTTTGAAGCATTCCAATCGGTTTCTTACTTATTTTTTAATAACAGATTGAGTCAGGTCACTTTTTTGGGTCGCCCGGTATTGGGTCAGCAGTGCTTCTGTAAGTTTCTTCAGTAGCTTGATGTAGAGAGATCCATTTCCCAAATTCGTCATGACGTCCACTCTCTAGTAGATTCACCACGAAGACATCCAGTAGATCTGCAAACTTCTCGATGTCTTTTCAACATCCATCTCTCACTGGTTTGAAGTTGTCCAAGTCCTCCAAGTGAATTGTGATTTCCCTCTTCTTGCCTCCAAATTTTCGCTCCAGCCTGTCCTTTGCAGCTTCATATGCAGCTCCAGAAAAGCAAAGATTCATGATCGCTTCCAGTGCAACGCCAGATAGATATTGCCTCAACAGCAGCAGCTTGTATTCAGGAGTCGCAGGAGCTCTGTCAATGCAAGCCAGAAATGCAGCTTTCCAGTTCTCATACTTTCGCTTATCACCAGAGATAACCGGGATTGTGACACACTGCAGTTGTCTCTACATGTCTTGACCAAGTAACTCTTCGTATGAATATCACCCAGATCGTCTGTGATCACCACCAAATCTGAATGACTATTGCAGTTTATGTGAATGTTCCTCTGGGTTCATTGGAAGCTGACTTCTTCTCGCGCCACCACCAGCATTGACGGACTTGTGTTGCACCTCTTCTTGTCACTCAGGATTGTTGTGAAATTGAGAGCAATCATATCCCGCTTCCTGGAATTGCAAATAAGTCTCTTGATTAAATCTAGGTGCTCCAAGGCTTACCTTTCGATACTCTAGTGGGTTGTAAGATCCCGCTGTCTTACTCGATTCTGATTCCCTTCGTTCATCTAGATACTCCTGTGCTCTTTTCTGCGTCCTTCTAACTCCTGCAGCAATTGCTCCATTTTCCTGAGTGACTTTCTGTTTTGCTCTTCCATTATTCTGCCATTGATAGTGCTCTGACAGTGCGATCATGATCTTCAGTGTCCTTTCTTGTGTGTTGTCTATTTTCGCTTGCCCATCTTGAACCTGACATCTGCTGGGTAAATCCATTTCTTCAACCAGTTCCAACAACTGATGTCTTGCTCGAGTGAATGTCGATTTTGCCTTTGCCTTTTCGTGCTTCAAGCTTTCCATACTTTCTTCCAAACCTTCTACTTCTTTCCTTCTCCCGATTCCATCTTCCGCTTTACGGCTTCACCCGTGTTTGAAGTCATACTTCTCGTCAGTTGGCCTTCCTTTGTCCAAGTTTGTCTACGGCACAACTCCGCTACCAAATACTTGTAAGACCGTCCGGGAGTTACGACCCTATCAGCCTTCAGCTGCCAAACTGCGAATATGAGCCCTATTTATACGATCCTAACGTCAATAATATGAAATATTGTAACTCACTTTATTGTCCATACGCAAGGGATTAATCAACAATGTCCTCAAATGAACTACTGACACTTTCTAATTGTCCAACTTAACGCAAAGCAACTAGCATGGCAAAAAGGACCTTTTGTCCGTTTTTCCACTTTTGCGTAAACAACTACACTGAAAACCAATTTTGTGTAAGCAACTATTGTTTTCGAAACGCATAAACAACTTTCTTGAAAGCAATTATTTTTCTTATCAAACAATTAGAAAATTAACTGTGTCTAGTGTTTTTCTCGTGAACAAATTTAGTGTTGGTCGCGAGGGCCTAAGAATGATCTTCGATTTTTGAAACTTACTCGGGTTTCTTTCTGGTCTCATAAAAAATTTTCGAAAGAGCAGATCGAAAAACATATTAACATTTCGTAGGCTCTAAAGTCCAAGGATTTTATCAATACGCACAAGAGATATCAAACATCTTTGCTCTTTCTCAGGGAGAGATTTTATTGTGAAAATAAGCCTTGATAAAACTTGGCAAAATTCGAAGCTGTGTGGTGTCGAAGTCTTGAAGTTTTACTTTTTTCCAGCATGCTTTTCCTTCCATTATGGGGTCGTACACTCCAAAAATTCTGTTTTCTCCTGGCCTGAGAAGTTCAACTGGAAATGACAGCCGACTTGAACAAGTCGGTGAAGAGATTCTCCAAAGCACAAAACGTCATGAAACAGTGAAATGACATCTTTGATAGCCAGCTTTAGAAAAGTTATTTTCTCTTGATGATAACCAGCGTTAGAGAAAATAGGCGAAAACGGTACCCAGGAGGAAGGAATGCGCATCCTATCTGCAGAATGCGTTAAGTACCCCTCCCCTTCCCCCGGTGTTGGCCACCCGACCATCCTTCAGTCGAAGAGAAAGTCATTCCTTCTTTTTAAGTTCACTGATGAATGTTCAGCAAGTTTGACGTGGGCTTTGAAGGCTTTGAAAAGTATAATTTGGCTTTGAAGAAACAGTAACATTGGTGATCTACTTGCTTAGTACTTTACTTCATATTGCTTTCTAACAGCTGATGTACATAAGCGAACGAGTGGAGAAAATCAATCACCAATTCACTACGCTGCGAAAAGTAACGCATTAGATGCCATGAAGGTGCTTCTGGAACTTGGAGCGAATATATTAGACAGAGATTACAAAGACCGTATGCCACTTTTTGTAGCAGCTGAAGCAGGTATTTTCCGTTCGTTCTCCTTTTATTCCTTTTCATAAATGACCTCCCTTTGTCATTTTAGCACTCATTGTCAAAAGCGGATTAACCTTTTTAGTCCGGTAGCAGAAGGAGGGGGGGGGGGGGGGGGTTGTACCACCAGACGAGGTAATTTATGAGACCAAGTGAGTTTGGTCAAATTTGGGACGTAGAATTCGAATTTCGATGTTCTTATTATGGGTGAGGGGCCGTTTCGGAGATATGGGGGTAAACGCCCCCAAATTGAACGAAATCATGTTATTGTTAAAACTTTCAGTATACCTCTTTAATATTTGATTTTCTGGTTTTAGAGCATTGAGTATGGCCCCATCAAGCATATTAAAGATTTTAATTAGGTTTCGAGCTATTCTATTGAATCATGGGGTAACCGTGCCCCCAAATGGGGGCAACAAGGCAAGTTGATGCAGAAGGCATTAAGGGTATCTTTTCTTATGGATTCGAGGGTGTAGAATCTGAATTTTGATGTTATTTTGACGAGAGAGGAGCCATTTTTGAGGAATAGAGGGGTAAATGCCCCCAAAACGGGGTAAAGTGTACAAATTTCCAAAACGAGGCTGCTTAATTAAAGTGGTGTATTGCAAGAAAGGCGACATTTGTCAGAGCATGCGCGAAGCTAGCAATATCTTTGGGGATGTCCGAGGGCAATTTTGCAAAGTGTTTTGGGATCTGAGATCAGCAATGGTTACTCAATGGTTTGGCAAGATTCAAATGTTGTGTTTTCATCGTTTTTTACAAAGAACGGTAAATGGTAAGAAAGCTCAAAAGCAAAGATGCGACACAGCCATTCCAACCAAAAAGGCGAATATTTTCTCTGCGATGGTGGCTTATCCAACCAAGGCATTTTCCGGACATTGTTGTGATTTACAGTAGGCCGATCGAAGCTAAGTGAAATCGTGAACGTGAATCACTACTACGGAAAGGCTGAAAATATAAATATGTTGCTATAAGATAGTAAAGGGTACCGAGTAATAAGCTACCTTCAAGGATATCATACAGGAGGGTCTATTGGGGTAAAATGTGTAGGCTGCTGGGGGGGGGGGCAAAGAGGAGTAGCTACTGTTGATTGCTGGAAAACTGTACAAGCAGTAGGCTTTTGAGGCCTGTATGCACGTGCCTGTATGTACTGATAAATCAATATTCACACTTGTGTCAAGGAGGGAAGTTCATGTAAGTTCAAGCGACTCTGGCTAGAGGAAAGCTCTGAGCAAAGAATTGGGCAGAATTTATCGTAATTTGCCAGCCTAACCATTTTACAACCCCAAAATTACCCATTTTCCCACAATAGACACTTAGTTGTTTGGATCTCTAGTCTATCTCGTTCAGCCAAGGGCATGCTTTTATTTACATTTATTTTGGCCTAGGCCGAGGAAGCAGTAGGGTATACCTTTTTTGGTAGTTTTGGTGGTTGTAGTCTAGCAATGGCCTACATTTGATAAACCTGTGCCAAAAGATAACAAATATTGGTGGTTTTGGCATAAAGAAGGCCAAAATTGTGGCAAGCTTTGTCCAGAAACACAAAATTTAGGCACTTCGGGAAGAAATTAATCTAGCTGAGAGTGTGATGTCCACAAAACTTGGTCTTGCAACCAGTGCAATACCAGTATGGAGTCTCAAAGTAGTGAGAAAATCCTTTTGGCAATGAGAAAAATGTCTACGACAGGGCATTTTTGAAAAGTTTGACCGAGAATGCCCTGTCGTAGCCATTTTTCTTATTGCCAAAAGGATTTTCTCACTACTTTGAGACTCCATGAGGACAGCACATGCAACAAACATGAGTAAGAATTGGACAGAAATAATACAGTGCTACTTTCAAAATATTTGTTTAATTCAGATTACATTCATATCTTAAAGTGGTACAAACTTTCATGTCATCTTTTGGTAGCTACCCGTAGTAAAATATGTGGTAGTTTGGAGCATGCTTCTAGCTTGATTTGAGTAAGAATTTTGCACCACTTGTGCCAGCTTGCAGCATGTATTTTGGAGCTGGAAGGCAAACTCACTCAAGCTTGATTGCGGTGTGTTTGAGAATGACTTTAGCATGTCAATATTGTAAAGCTTTATCAAGCTCTAATCATCATGCAAACTGGCCAAAATTGTGTGAACACACTCATTTCAAGCCCATCATGCCTTATGCTCCTTTCAAGCTTGTGCAAGCTTGTTACAGGCTGAACTTTTTTTGAGGGTACAGGGGAGGGTTGCACTCATTTGAATCTAAGATATAGACCAGCGTGCAGCTTTCAGAACAGATTGCAAGTACTGCAAGCTAGGCAGGGAATGTGTCAAACAATTTCAAAGACCTTGGGCTGAATAAAAAAACCATACTTCACAAACATGGAACTTGCATACGGCATCAGTGTGAGGCACCCACTGCATGCCCTTTGACATGTCTTCACAAAATTTAGTCTTTTGAAGGGTGATATATTTAGTGCAAGTGAAGTAACAGAACAAAATTAGCATTTACTCCAAAAACTTAATTCTGATTACATTTCAGATACACTGAAACTTCTTTGTTCAAAGAGCGAAGTTGCAAAACTAAGGCAGGTTTCCTTCATTAGTTACGTTAGCCTAAATGCATGGCAGTTCTCAGTTGACTGAAAATCAACTGGGAATGAATGTTCAGCTTCACACTTGTTTGCTAAATATCTATGAAACTACTACAAATACCAAGTGAACCAGAAAAAGAAAAAGTTCCCACTTTTTAAAAAACTCATAGCATCAAGAGTTGAATGATTCAAATGCTGTTTAAAAGCCAAGAGATCAAAGTATTTTTCTGATTTTTTTAACCTTCTTATAAGCACTAGAAATCTAACTAAGTTCAGTTTTACAGTACAGAAAATTTCAAAGGCAAAATGACTGAAGAGAGCCTAAAACATAGATCAAACTGTAAAGAATTTCCTTGCAGAGAATAATGCACATGGGTATTTCATCTCCTCATAGACATAGGAACTGGGGGCACATGCCCCCCAAGATTTTGCAATAAAGAAAGAACTGCCCTTTTCACTTTAAAAAATGCCCCCTTTTTCTTAAGGAAAAGTGCCCTCAAAGTGTCGTGCCCCCAAGTTTGAGATGCTTCCTACCTCCCTGCATCTCCTCAAGAGCTAATAACACCTCAAGAGTTTAAACACATAGATTTGCAAACAAGATTTTCAATCCCATGATAATAAATGTGCTGTGGATATCTCTCACCCATGGAAAATCTAATTTTGTTTACTGTCCTTTGCAGGGAATATTTTATTATTAGATCAGGATTTTAAGCCTTTTCAGTCATGTTCCTGCCAATAATTGGGACAATTGCCCCCCACTTTCATCAAGGATGGTCCCTGAGATGCCTTTAATACCAAAAAGAAAGTGGTAAGAATTTGTCTGAGAAATGTTGGAAGAAAATTGCTTACTGTAACTGAAGTACCAAAAAATGTTTAAAGTTGAATTTACTTAATATTTCCAGTACTCTTAATAGGGCAAGAAAATCACAAAAAGTGTTGACCTCTTGGCTGTCAAGCAAATATTGATTCATTCTAATCCACCTAGGCTCTTGATGATAAGGAGTTTTCAAAAAAGAAAACATTTTCTAGCTCACACATAATGAACCACACATAATTCGGATTATTTTGGGCATTTGCCAAACCTGGAGAAAGAAGATTTTGTATCAAAGCAGCTTACAACAATTTGTTTTGCAAAAATTAAAAAACAGGTTAAACAAATTCAAAGGCAGCATGCAAAGTCAAAGAGAACACTACAGCAACTCTGGTGCAAGCACATCACAGAGTTTGTAGAAGTTGAATTTTTCACTGAAAGCTGAATCCAAGATACATCATCATCATCATCATCATAG
>OZ026500.1:10597316-10853157 GCA_964019985.1 Aurelia sp. 4 Dawson et al 2005 | reverse complement strand
CATCATCATCATAGCATGATAATAATGCACTACCTAATTACAGGCATGGCAGCTAAAAATACATGCAGGAGGCAATTTGCACATCTCCAATATATGTCAATCTATGAAGTATGGGAGTCTTGGGCCTGAATCTTGAGCTGATGCATCTACTTCAACTTCCAAACTTGGCTTCTTATAAAAGATAACAGAAAACATAACATAAAACTGGGCAAAACACACACTGTAAGTGTTCCCATCATCATAGATGGGTATTGGGGAAAACTGCCCCCACCCAATTTCATCAAAGGATGGTCCCTGAGATGCCTTTAATGCCAAAACAAAAGTGGTAGGGTATTGGGGGTAAGAATTTGTCAAAGAAATGCTGGAAGAAATTTACTGTAACTGAAGTGTGTTGTCAAAGCTTCCATTTATTGCTATACAGTAGAATGAAATCCAAAAGGACACCATGCAATTTTTTTAACATATCATTGTGTCATAAGTTTTGAATACAACATTCCTTCCATGCAAAAAGTACGATAAATTTTTCAACTTTTTACTGAAACTAATTTATCTACATCAGAAGACTTCTAGATTTTCTGTATCACAAAAAAAGAATAACAAAATATTGGAACATCTTTGAAGGGGGCCGATGCAACGAATTCTCAGGCTTGTCGGCACACATACCAAAAGGACCCCCGGAAAAAACATTTGCTACAGGCACAATGCACGATAGATTTTTAACTTTTTTGTTGAAACATATTCATTTGTGTCAGAAGATGTCAAGATTTTCTTATCGTGAGGTATCACGGGGCCGATTAGAAGATATTGGACCACCTTTGGAGGGGGCCGATTGAACAAATTCTCTGGTGCGTAGGCCTTCGTACAAAAAGGACGCCCGGAAAAAACCCTTCTTGAGTGCAAAATGCACGATGAATTTTTAAATTTTTTTTTGAAACTTATTCATTTGTGTCAGAAGATGTCAAGATTTTCTTATCGTGAGGTATCACGGGGCCGATTAGAAGATATTGGACCACCTTTGGAGGGGGCCGATTGAACAAATTCTCAGGTGCGTAGGCCTTCGTACAAAAAGAACGCCCGGAAAAAACCCTTCTTGAGTGCAAAATGCACGATGAATTTTCAAATTTTTTGTTGAAACATATTCATTTGTGTCAGAAGATGTCAAGATTTTCTTATCGTTAGGTATCACGGGGCCGATTAGAAAATATTGGACCACGTTTGGAGGGGGCCGATTGAACAAATTCTCAGGTGCGTAGGCCTTCATACAAAAAGGACGCCCGGAAAAACCCCTTCTTGAGTGCACAATGCACGATAAATTTTCAAATTTTTTGTTGAAACTTATTCATTTGTGTCAGAAGATGTCAAGATTTTCTTATCGTGGGGTATCACGGGGCCCATGAGAAGATATTGGACCACCTTTGGAGGGGGCCGATTGAACAAATTCTCAGGTGCGTAGGCCTTCGTACAAAAAGAACGCCCGGAAAAACCCCTTCTTGAGTGCACAATGCACGATAAATTTTCAAATTTTTTGTTGAAACTTATTCATTTGTGTCAGAAGATGTCAAGATTTTCTTATCGTGGGGTATCACGGGGCCCATGAGAAGATATTGGACCACCTTTGGAGGGGGCCGATTGAACAAATTATCAGGTGCGTAGGCCTTCGTACAAAAAGTACGCCCGGAAAAAACCCTTCTTGAGTGCACAATGCACGATAAATTTTCAAATTTTTTGTGGAAACTTTTTCATTTGTGTCAGAAGATGTCAAGATTTTCTTATCGTGAGGTATCACGGGGCCGATTAGAAAATATTGGACCACTTTTGGAGGGGGCCGATTGAACAAATTCTCAGGTGCGTAGGCCTTCGTACAAAAAGAACGCCCGGAAAAAACCCTTCTTGAGTGCAAAATGCACGATGAATTTTCAAATTTTTTGTTGAAACATATTCATTTGTGTCAGAAGATGTCAAGATTTTCTTATCGTTAGGTATCACGGGGCCGATTAGAAAATATTGGACCACGTTTGGAGGGGGCCGATTGAACAAATTCTCAGGTGCGTAGGCCTTCATACAAAAAGGACGCCCGGAAAAACCCCTTCTTGAGTGCACAATGCACGATAAATTTTCAAATTTTTTGTTGAAACTTATTCATTTGTGTCAGAAGATGTCAAGATTTTCTTATCGTGGGGTATCACGGGGCCCATGAGAAGATATTGGACCACCTTTGGAGGGGGCCGATTGAACAAATTATCAGGTGCGTAGGCCTTCGTACAAAAAGTACGCCCGGAAAAAACCCTTCTTGAGTGCACAATGCACGATAAATTTTCAAATTTTTTGTTGAAACTTTTTCATTTGTGTCAGAAGATGTCAAGATTTTCTTATCGTGAGGTATCACGGGGCCGTTTAGAAAATATTGGACCACTTTTGGAGGGGGCCGATTGAACAAATTCTCAGGCGCGTAGCCCTTCATACAAAAAGGACGCCCGGGAAAAACCCTTCTTGAGTGCACAATGCACGATAAATTTTCAAATTTTTTGTTGAAACATATTCATTTGTGTCAGAAGATGTCAAGATTTTCTTATCGTGAGGTATCACGGGGCCGTTTAGAAAATATTGGACCACCTTTGGAGGGGGCCGATTGAACAAATTCTCAGGTGCGTAGGCCTTCGTACAAAAAGTACGCCCGGAAAAAACCCTTCTTGAGTGCACAATGCACGATAAATTTTCAAATTTTTTGTTGAAACTTATTCATTTGTGTCAGAAGATGTCAAGATTTTCTTATCGTGAGGTATCACGGGGCCGTTTAGAAAATATTGGACCACCTTTGGAGGGGGCCGATTGAACAAATTCTCAGGCGCGTAGCCCTTCATACAAAAAGAACGCCCGGGAAAAACCCTTCTTGAGTGCACAATGCACGATAAATTTTCAAATTTTTTGTTGAAACTTATTCATTTGTGTCAGAAGATGTCAAGATTTTCTTATCGTGAAGTATCACGGGGCCGTTTAGAAAATATTGGACCACTTTTGGAGGGGGCCGATTGAACAAATTCTCAGGCGCGTAGCCCTTCATACAAAAAGGACGCCCGGGAAAAACCCTTCTTGAGTGCACAATGCACGATAAATTTTCAAATTTTTTGTTGAAACTTATTCATTTGTGTCAGAAGATGTCAAGATTTTCTTATCGTGAGGTATCACGGGGCCGATTAGAAGATATTGGACCACCTTTGGAGGGGGCCAATTGAACAAATTCTCAGGAGCGTAGGCCTTCGTACAAAAAGGACGCCCGGAAAAAACCCTTCTTGAGCGCACAATGCACGATGAATTTTTAAATTTTTTGTTGAAACTTATTCATTTGTGTCAGAAGATGTCAAGATTTTCTTATCGTGAGGTATCACGGGACCGATTAGAAGATATTGGACCACCTTTGGAGGGGGCCGATTGAACAAATTCTCAGGAGCGTAGGCCTTCGTACAAAAAGGACGCCCGGAAAAAACCCTTCTTGAGTGCACAATGCACGATGAATTTTTAAATTTTTTGTTGAAACTTATTCATTTGTGTCAGAAGATGTCAAGATTTTCTTATCGTGAGGTATCACGGGGCCGATTAGAAAATATTGGACCACGTTTGGAGGGGGCCGATTGAACAAATTCTCAGGTGCGTAGGCCTTCGTACAAAAAGGACGCCCGGAAAAAACCCTTCTTGAGTGCAAAATGCACGATGAATTTTTAAATTTTTTTTTGAAACTTATTCATTTGTGTCAGAAGATGTCAAGATTTTCTTATG
Organism: Aurelia sp. 4 Dawson et al 2005; assembly: GCA_964019985.1. Taxonomy (NCBI): domain Eukaryota; kingdom Metazoa; phylum Cnidaria; class Scyphozoa; order Semaeostomeae; family Ulmaridae; genus Aurelia; species Aurelia sp. 4 Dawson et al 2005. The sequence continues at coordinate 10,849,383 of OZ026500.1, read as the reverse complement.
GTGAGGTATCACGGGGCCGATTAGAAAATATTGGACCACCTTTGGAGGGGGCCGATTGAACAAATTCTCTGGTGCGTAGGCCTTCGTACAAAAAGGACGCCCGGAAAAAACCCTTCTTGAGTGCACAATGCACGATGAATTTTTAAACTTTTTGTTGAATCTTATTCATTTGTCTCAGAAGATGTCAAGATTTTCTTATGATGAGGTATTAGAAAGCAAATCCAAATGATTTTGGGCCTGCCACACGGTAACGTGGTTTGTCGAGTTGGAGCTTGCTTATTAGGCCGTGTGTGTATTATGTATTAATCAGGAAAGATCAGGAGTAAATTATACGCTTAGATCACTCACCTTTGCCTCAGTTGTCTGCCTTATTCTAGCTCACACGCTGTTGACTGAAGAGGCCCTTGATTGTCATGTTCTTGCTCCGAAAATTGCTTATTAATAGGACGCCGGTCGATTGCTCGATCCCACAACAAAATCAAACCACGAGGCGAGGGATGTTGTTGTTGATTCCACGATCCCTAAGCATCTTGGTCAGCGGTATAACGAATGTCGCCTTTCTTGTGTATTGCTAAATTGTATGGCCTAATTGAGATTTCTATTGTTGATTATCGTCAACTTTTAGACTTCTAATTAGTGAAAATAGTAAGTAACAAGAAACCCAAACTATTTCCTTAAGTTCTGAGATATCATACACTAATTCATTCAAACTATGACGTCATAAAGATGAATGACGTCATGAATATTAAAATTTGCTGATATAAGCAAATTTAAACAAACTATATATTAAATGAAAGTAATCTTCAAGACAAATCGAATGGTGTTCATGACTTTTTGATTTGAGTTAGTTGTGCAAAATTAGCGAGCTTTTAGTGATTTTCTTTGTGACCTGTCTCCAAATAAGGTCATCTAGTGGTCACGTGGCTCAACAATAGGCTATGAAGTTTTAAGATTTTGTAGCCAATTAATTTTTTCTACAAGTCAGTAAGTTGTAGGGTCATATCTAAACTGGCGTTTGAGATAGCTCAGAAAGTTTGGTAGGGGGGAGGGCTGAAAAATGCCCCAGGTCCAAAAAGGAAAGATGTGTAGTCATTGATTATTTGCCGAAAGAGAGATTTGAACAAACTGTAATCTTACTTATTTGATTCATTGGATTACATTCAGAATTTTTGTCGTTTCGAAAAGAGTCTTGGTTTGCTTCTCTACAGTTACTGACAGTTTCTTGATGCTCCCTGAAGGTGCTCTGAAAAGATCATCAATCAAATTCGTTAAATTACAAATAGTCCGGTAGCAGAAGGGCGGGGGGGGGGTAGTACTACCAGACGAGGTAATTTATGAGACCAAGTGAGTTTGGTCAATTGTGGGGAGTAGAATTCGAATTTTGATGTTCTTTTTATGGGCGAGGGGCTGTTTCGGAGATATGGGGGTAAACGCCCCCAAATAGAACGAAATCATGTTATTGTTAAAGCTTTCAGTATACCTCTTTAATATTTGATTTTCTGGTTTTAGAGCATTGATTATGGCCCCATCAAGCATATTAAAGGTTTTAATTAGGTTTCGAGCTATTCTATTGAATCATGGGGTAACCGTGCCCCCAAATGGGGGCAACAAGGCAAGTTGATGCAGAAGGCATTAACGGTATGTTTTCTTATGGATTCGAGGGTGTAGAATCTGAATTTTGATGTTATTTTGACGAGAGAGGAGACGTTTTTGAGGTATAGAGGGGTAAATGCCCCCAAAACGGCGGGTAAAGTGTACTATGATCAAACCTGTGCATGTAACTAATACAAATCTTGTTTTTAAACGGTAAGGAATTGATTGTGATATCATCAAATTCATCATCAATTTGGTTTGTGCTTCAGGTTGTCACCTTGTTATCCGGGGGTAATGTTGTCCCAAATGGGGAGGGGACGCCTTGAAAAATCATCGTAAGTCACTTAAAGTACGCCATTTTAATGCTTGGCTATGTTTCTGCAATTCATTGATTTGCGCTGCAAGCAGCAAATCTTTGAAATAGGCTCGAAATCAGTGAACCAGAGTCTAATTCGAGGTTGTTGATTGGAAGATAGCTTTGTACAGGCTAGATGTAACGTACAGGTTTTATGTAGCTCTTCAGACAATAAGGATTGCTATTATAGCCAATTAAATTGAGCCCTGTGAACCATGGAACAAACATTGTCTACGTCAACCTGAGAGTAACTCCGTCATAGCCAATAACACCGGCAGTCTGTAAACCACGGAATCACGAAACGGCGGAACAAAATGAGGAAATGACGGAATCATATGACGGAGACACATAAGAGTGTAATATTTCTAGTGGTAGGCTCCTCCTAAATGTATTAACACGATACGAGTGCCCTAATTTTCTTTTCTTCTAAATGGAAACTAAAACTTTCGTAACGTGGCTTTACAAAATCAAGAAAAGTAGTTAGGGATTCCCGGTGCGTTAAGCAGGGCATGAAGAAACCCCTGTCCCCATATTAGTACGCGAAGCGTTGTTTGGCTTATTTATACACGCAATGACATGACTTTGATACTATCCACTCGCGAATTCGTGATCAAAGATTATTTAGTGCAATTTAATATGTTGAAAATAAGGGCATCTAGACTGGAATGGGGGAGGGATAGAGCCCCCCTTTTGCGAAGATAAGCTGAAGAATTTAACGATTTACAAATCAGTTTTTGGTGAGGATTAAGTTTCATTGATTTTTAGGAGCAAACCAAGAGTTTATTTAAGTCGGAAGAATTTGATCTCTTAGGTGTTACCCAGGGTGTTACCAAAGTTTTGGTTTTCCACTTAGAAAAAAGGCAACTTATAGCATTCGTATGTCGTTAACGTATAGTCAGTAGGAGCCCACGAAATAGATATCTTACACTCTTGTATGACTCCATCATTTTATTCCGCTATTTCGTCATGTCGTTCCGTCATTTCATTGTTCCGTGGTTTACAGGCTACCAATAGCTGCTGTTGTTATGAGCCTAAAAGCCAACGTACTGATTTGTCACGCACTTCGATTCAATGAACGTAAACATCGGAAACACGGAACGAAAGGCCACAAAGATTTTGCAACCCCTTTTGCGAGTAAAGCCAGACTATCACGCGTCCCATTGACTATTGTAGCTTGATACAGTGTCTCTTTACGAATCATTGGAGGTTGTCCTATTTTTCCTTCTTTGTAGAAGGAAATAGCGTGTAAGACATAGAACTTTCCAAACAGGGAGGATGCCAGCAGTAATGCAGCACTAGCAAAATCAACTTCATTGAAGAAAGCTGGTCACGGTAATAATAACCCAGTGACTGGGTGTCGTCAGCATATAGGCTACAAAAAAGGCATGGCAGTTGCATCCCTGAATGTTAACGGTCTACGTAGTCACCTAGATGAGGTTCAGTTACTGATAAATAATCTAGGGATACATATTCTTGCCTTGAATGAGACTAAGCTTGATCCTAATTACCCAAAAGAGTTGACTAGCATTGCAGGCTACCAGCAAGAACGCCTGGAAAGGACTTGCAATGGTGGTGGAGTCTCTATCTATATTAGAGACTCTATCAAATACAAACCTCGTTCTGATGTTCCAGTTGATGACTTAGAAATCATATGCATTGAAGTGAAACCTCCTGAAAGTAAGTCCTTTCTCGTTCTTGCCTGGTACAGACCACCAAGTGACCCTGTTGCCTCTTTTGATAAGCTGGAAAAGGTTCTTTCTTTCTTGGACAAAGAGGGTAAAGAAATAATCCTCCTAGGAGACACAAACTGTGATCTCACTCCAAAACAAGCTGAACAGCCTATAGACAACAACTCAAAGCACATGCTTGATCTCTATGAGTTGTTCAGCTTCAAACAGCTTGTTGAGGAGCCAACTAGGGTCACTCTAACAACTTCCTCTATTATTGATCATATTGCTACAACATGTGCCAGAAACATTGTAAAATCAGGGGTGCATGAAGTTTCAATGAGTGATCATTATATGGTTCACTGCATTCGTAAATTCAATGGTGCAGTAGAAAAAGACCATAAAATGATCAAAACCCGCAAAATGAAAAATGTCAATGAGGATGCATTTTTGGCAGATGTCTCTGGCATATGCTGGGAGCAAATGCTTACTGAAACAGATGACGTCAGTACTCTTGTCAATAATTGGTCGAACCTATTTTCCTTGATCATTGACAAACATGCTCCAATAACTGAAATGCGTGTTTCAGAGAAATACTGCCCATGGATAGATAAAGACCTTAGGGACCTAATGCAGACTAGGGATAAGTTCAGAAAGGCTGCTTCCAAAAAAAATCCCAATTTCTTATGGATTCATATAGGCAGGTCCGCAACAAGGTCAACTCTAGGAATATTCAGTTGAAGAAGCAATATTTCACTGATAAGATCTCTGCATGCCAAGGCAACATGAAAGAATCTTGGAAGGCAGTTAATGAACTTCTCAATAAGAGATCAAAGTCCAGTAACATCAGTTGTCTCAAAGTGGCTGGCAATGAAACTGTTCATAAAAAAGGCATTTCAGATGCTATGAACAATTTCTTTAGCTCTATAGGCAAGGAACTAGCAGACAAAATTGATCCTGTTCCCAACCCTCTTCTTACGGGTGAATATGAAGTCAATGCAAATAAGGCTAAGTTTGACTTCAAGACCATTGAAGTTAAAGAGATCAGGGCTGCATTTGCCAAGATTAAAACTGCAAAGAGCTTTGGGATTGACAATATCTCTAGCTACTTTCTGAAGCTTGCCTTACCCTTCATTGAAAACTCTCTTGCTTTCTTGTTTAACACTTTCATTGAAACTAGCCAGTTCCCGGATTCATGGAAAGTAGCTAGAGTTACTCCGATTTTCAAAGATGGTGACAAGACTGAAAAATCAAACTACCGTCCGATATCAGTCTTACCCGTTATCTCAAGGCTCTTTGAAAAACTTGTTTTTGACCAGCTGTATCAGTATATGAAAGAAAATGGTCTCTTCTCCCCTGATCAATCTGGGTTTCTGAGGCTTTATTCTACACTTACGTGTTTGCTCAAAAATACTGACGACTGGTACAGTTGCTTGGACATTGAACGGCTTGTGGGACTAGTATTCATTAATTTGAAAAAGGCTTTTGATACTGTTGATCATGACATCCTCTGTGAAAAACTTCAAATTTATGATGTTCAGCAGCGAGAGCTGTCTTGGTTTAGGTCTTACCTATCCAACCGTAAACAGTTCTGTAGGGTTAATCTTGTTGCATCAGACATAGGGGATGTAGAAGTCGGTGTGCCACAAGGCTCATGTTTCGGCCCTCTTCTCTTCCTCATCTATATCAATGACCTTCCATTGGCCGTCCAGGGTTCAACTGTGTCCATGTATGCTGACGACACCAGTTTGTATCACCAGGCGGTGAATACAAACTGGTGTCGTCAGCATACATGGACACAGAGTGTGCTGATATTTTTCGTGAGTGTGCTGAGTGTGCAGATATTTTTCGTCAGCTAGAGGAATGTATGCAAGTTCTAGACAGCGAAAATAAAGAAATTATACTTTTAGGGGATACTAACTGTGATATCTTGCTTAATTACTCGAATGGGGGTAGCTTGAATAGTAATCTTCCAACCCATTCGATGCGTATTCTAGAACTTTATGACCTTTTCGGCTTTCATCAGCTGATCAAAAGAGGGACCAGGGAAACCTTGAAATCTTCCACCTTAATTGATCACATTGCCACAACTAACAAGTCAAACATAGTAACCTCTGGTGTGCATGAAACAAGTATCAGTGATCACTACATGGTATACTGTGTAAGAAAGTTCCGTGGGGCTTCGAAAAGACAGCACAAAAATATTACTACAAGACAACTGAAACACTTTGATCAAACCGAATTCATAAATGATTTACTTCTTGTTGACTGGAAGGGTATTGTCTCGAATGGAGATGACATTAACCTCATCGTTGAACAGTGGACCAAGATGTTTTCATTGATACTTGATAAGCATGCACCAGTACGTAACAGGCGTGTTTCCGATAAGTTTAGTCCCTGGTTGACAAAAGACTTGAAGCAGTTGTCTGCTACTAGAGACAGGTTGAAAAAACAAGCCGTGCGTTCCAAATCCAAATCCTGATGGAAGCTTACAGGCGGACGCGGAACAAAGTTAATAAGCTGAATACAGATTTGAAGCGAGAGTTTTTCACTAATAAAATTGCTGCGCACAATGGTGATTTAAAAAAGACTTGGAGGACTATCAATATGGTCCTTAACAAGAAATCGAAAACCACCCAAATCGCAGCACTCCAGGTTGATGGGAGGCAAATTTGTGACAGTGAAAGTATGGCTGAATCGATGAATGAATTTTTTTGTAGTATTGGCAATACCCTTAGCGACAAGATACCTAAAACATCAAATCCACTTCTAGAAAATGAGTACTCGGTAAACCCACAAAATCTACGCTTTGAATTCAAAGCCATCAATGTGTCTCAGTTAGAGAGGGTTTTCGGTAAATTCAAAACATCTAAGGGATCTGGTGCTGATGGTATTGCTAATTATTTTCTTAAGATAGGCCTATCCGTTATCGCTGAATCACTTTGTGACATTTTTAATCTTTCAATCGCAACTGGTGTATTCCCAGATAGCTGGAAAATTGCAAGAGTGGCCCCTATTTTTAAAAGTGGTCAATCAAATGATCGTTCTAATTACAGACCGATCTCAGTGCTGCCGTTTCTGTCCAGGGTTTTCGAAAAGTTGATTTACAACCAACTTTACGACTACCTTGACAAAAACAGGCTTCTTTTTTCCAAACAGTCTGGGTTTAGATCGCTGCACTCTGTTGTCACCTGTCTGCTTAACTGTACGAACGACTGGTATATTAACATGGATAAGGGTCAGTATACAGCGATGGTGTTCATAGACCTCAAAAAAGCTTTTGACACTGTTGATCATGAAATTCTACTTAAAAAGCTGGCGAAGTATGGTATCATAGGTCTTGAGAATACCTGGTTTACTTCTTATCTGGAAAACAGAATGCAATTCTGCAGAGTTAATGGGGTTCCCTCAAACGTTAACAATATAAATTGTGGGGTGCCACAAGGCTCTTGTCTTGGTCCTCTTTTGTTCTTGATATATATCAATGATCTGCCATTTTCTCTTCAAAACAGTCAGGTTACCATGTATGCAGATGATACTACCATATCATATTCGTCCAATAACATCGATGATATCAACGATAACCTAAATAGAGACTTGAACTGCCTGAAGCAGTGGCTTCAGGGAAATAAACTGTCTTTAAATGTTATTAAGACTCAAGCCATGGTTGTAGGATCTCGACCTAATCTTAAAAAGATCTCTGAAGGAAATGTTCAGTCCCCCTCCTTTGCTATAGGTGACTCGCAGATTGAGATTGTTGAGAAAACTAAGTATCTGGGAATTGAGCTAGATCAACACCTTGTTTGGGATGAGCACACTAGATTATTGCGTGCTAAGGTCTCCCGTGCCATAGGGTTTTTAAAGTATGGCAAGACAATACTACTCCAAGAAACTCTTAGTCAAATATATAGAGGAATCGTAGAACCGCATTTCCGCTACTGTTGCTCTGTGTGGGGGAGCTGTGGGGAATCCAGAAGGCTTACACTGCAGAAGTTACAAAATCGGGCTGCCAGAATTGTAACAAACAGTAGCTATGATGCACCTGCTGATGCCCTTATACAACAGTTAAAGTGGCCAAATATCGCTGAAATCATAAAACGAGAGAAAGCGACGATCGTTTACAAATCTTTAAATGGTCTTGCACCGACATATCTCTCAAATATCTTTTCAAAGAACTCTTCACGGCGCACTGTCAAGTTGAGAAACTCGGAGACTGACTTACGCATTCCGCTTTATAAAACCAGTAATGGGCAAAAATCATTCTCATATCGTGGTGTACATCTGTGGAACAGCCTTGAACCTGAGGTTAAGCAAGCACCCTCTTTATATGCTTTTAAACATCGCCTTTAATTTGATCGTGGGTGGCGGGATGCGGTTGGATTGGACTGGGGTCGGTCGGATTATTTGCCTTTCTTGAGGTGCTATAAATGGTGTCTTATTTCAGGATGGGCATGGGGTCCGGTTTGCTCTGGTCCGGTCTGATTGTGTCTTGCCACTGACGATATGAAAATTATGTAAATATTGATTTTAATTTTACTATAACTTTGTACTTAGATTTTTTAGTTTCGTTTGTTCATATATTTTACTTGTAAATTTTAGACTAAGTTTTTGTCACGGCCCCCTGAAAAGCGGCCTTTGCCGACGGGGTTACCGTGTTTAAAGAATATAAAATGAATGAAATATAAGATGAATATGACTCAGCTGAATGGTGCTATTCAAATTTATAAGGGATTTGACCGTGAATAATGACTGAGGGCGTAAAGTTTCACCCCGAACGATTTTGACGGTCAAATCCCTTATAAATTCTCAAAGTTATTATTCCCATAAAATCGAAATCGCATACTCTAGGGATATGAAAATTTGGAATTAAACTTTTATGTTTTTTATTGTAATTAGGGTTAAGGTAATATATTTGGTATTTTTGTATAGTAACAGTTTTTATCGGAGGGCCCCTTGAAAAACGGTTTTTACCGAAGGGCAACCCTCCTAAAATAAATCAAATCAAATCGAATCAAATCAATCAAATCAACCTATTTCATTAAAATCAACTCGCCAGCCTATACAACGTCTGTAAAGAAAAGCATTAAACCGTGGTTTTCACTTCTAAGTGGCCATTTTTGTGCATTGATTCAAATTCATATCTAGAATTGAATTTGACCAGAGCGCAAATCATCGGATAGTTATATCCCTTGTTGAATTTGAGATATGACAGAATTCAGTAATTGCCTGAATTTTCAAATTGAATACTATTTAGTCCTCATCACCAACACTGTCCCCATCACTGCTCTCTTCATCCGAACTCAACGTATCGTTATTCACAACTGTCTCTTCCACATCCTCACCATTGCTATCTTCTATCAGGACCTCGGCTATCTCCTCTGGATGCGCTTCTTCTCTCCAATTTATTGTCATCTCTGGGAGCCAACCTTGCTTGGATCAACCAACGATAAAATAGGGTTTGATGCATTTCGACAGATTCTTGCCACAAATCTACTCGCTTGCTATGTAAGTCCAGACTAGTCTGGCATGGCGGAAGGAGAGACAAATCAATGACCTTTCCATCTTTTCCAATTTCTCTCAAGTATTTCTTTCCTTGCTTCGGGCACTGGATGCTGCTGTCTTGCTCCAAAAATTGTACACACAAATTGTTCCATTCCAGCCAGCTGGCCAGACGTTAAGCATTGACCGTTTCTTAAACTAGTGAAAAAGTCAGGAAATGCTGAATTCTCTTTGATGTGCATCCAACAAAGCTTTTCCATTTGCGAAGAATGCTCGAAAGATACATGTATTTCTTTGCTAAGAGACGTAAGATTTCGGCCAATACTGAAAGTTTCTTAAATTATCAAAATCCATGAGGACTATCTGTTCCCTTGTGAACATTTCATGACAATTCTCTTTCTAAGCCTATCCACTATCCACTGTATAGACGTTACCCAAGTACCTTCCGAGCAATATGACACATGAAACAAGTGATTTAAGGTATAGATATGTATGTTGAAAATTTCCTTTATCAGAATGAATAGTTTCTTAAGTTATATTGTCCCAGAACTGGAGTATCTTAATTTTTGGCGATCTGAGAATTGAATTTGTTACAAGCAGATCCTTATCCAAAAAAATAAGTTTAGTTGTTTCCTGTGAAGGAGCGCAGCGCAAGAAGTGCTTTCTTTTGTTTTCTTGACAGGTTGCATGCATTCACATCTAAAGTCTTGTGGTATTTTCTTGTTCTATTGTCGATCAATATACGCGCGTCATTAACTGTAGTTCTCCTGCTACGGACCACGCAGACCGTTTTCTTTTCTCTCGTTGCATGCTTGCTCATGAAAGCTGTTTTGGAATCTGCTTCTTCGTGATCATTCTCGAGCTCTGATACGTTGGTTGATATTCCATTCTCAGTCTTTATACATTAGCTGGCCCTTGCCACATTGTGAGCGTCCACCAAGTTGATTGCTGCTGAGGAGCATTTTTCATTTCATTTCATTTCATTTTAAAATATTTATACTGGTATAAGTTTCATATAATACATACATGTTTTTCAAACTGACCAGTTTAAAATAAAGAAATAAAAAACTAAAGGAAAAGAGGCTAAACTAAGGACAAAAGTAATTTATTTACCTAATTTACAATATAATATACTATAATACCTAATTTATAATACCTAATTTCCATTGGGCACTTCACTCAATGGAAAAAGCGTTCGAGATTTTTTCAGAACAAAAGGATTTATACGGATTTTCTATGAATTTTTCTTGACAGCAAAAGAATTTTTGCTAAAGTTGTACGAGATTATTTGGGAGTGAAATGCCCCTCCGCTCGATTGTTGCTTTCACGCCAGACCTTTTCCATCAGCCCAAGCATTCTTTCTTAATTTTTAATGTTGCTCAAAAATCTGTTAAAGTTAGCAGGGATTCGAATATCAGGTGTTCAGACGACAAATCCATCTTCGTGGCCACGAGAAACCCTCTCTGCATTCTTAATGGACTGATCCTTGTAGGGACCGCATGTTATGTATATGTCGCTGCACAGGGTGTCTGAAGCAAGGGACCCCCAGATTACTTGTAATGAAAAAATCCCCAAAATGGAGGTAAAAGAAGGTTATACAATGTCATGCCTCTCATTGATATCAGGGCAAACCTAAAATGACTTCTAAAGTAATTTATCCTTATAATCATTGTCAAAATCTGCAGAAGATTGTATGTATCCGAAAACAGTGGTACAAAACATAATCAACGAGAGAATGAAGCTGTTTCCTCTAAATATCCATACGCTTGAAAGTTAGGTTATCGAAAAAGCTTGTCCATATCCCATTAGATTCGTCCTGAAACAACTAAGAAAGAAAACAAAAACGATGTCTTAAGGGACCCTTACGAGAAATGCCTTAAAGAGGCCTCTGGTTTCAGCTTTCGAACAAAATAGAACTTCAGAGGTTTGTAACTCAATGAATTTTTAACGGATTTGCAAAATTCTTGTGTCAAAAATTAATTTAAAATCTCAGAAGATGGGTTACTTTACCAAGTGCCCATTCAGCATATTTTTTAGAATTTAATCAAAAGTCGAGCAATTTTTTGAGACACTCTGTACTGTGATGGAAATTCTTATTATTACTATGCTAATTCTCTAAAGTGTCAGGTGTTACATTACTAAATGACATCTATGCATAACCGTATCCAAAATCAAATTGCAATTATCAATGTTGTTTTGTGTAAGGATTTCAAAAGTCTCAAAATCCAAAGAGATGTTAATTGCATAATGTCTGAATTCTTTTGATGCATACTTTAAGTGAATTTCCAATCAACTTTGATGGTTTCCCCTCTCCCAGTTGGGAGGAACATTACCCCCAGAAAGAGAGGTGACAACCTGAAGCACAAACCAAGTTGATGATGAATTTGATCATATCACAATCAATTCCTTATCGTTTAAAAACAAGATTTGTATTAGTTACATGCAAAGGTTTGACAATAGTACACTTTACCCCCCGCTTTAAGGGCATTTACCCCTCCATACCTCAAAAACGGCTCCTCTTTCGTCAAAATAACATCAAAATTCAGATTCTACACCCTCGAATCCATAAGAAAAGATACCCTTAATGCCTTCTGCATCAACGTGCCTTGTTGCCCCCATTTGGGGGCACGGTTACCCCATGATTCAATAGAATAGCTCGAAACCTAATTAAAACCTTTAATATGCTTGATGGGGCCATAATCAATGCTCTAAAACCAGAAAATCAAATATTAAAGAGGTATACTGAAAGTTTTAACAATAACATGATTTCGTTCTATTTGGGGGCGTTTACCCCCATATCTCCGAAACAGCCCCTCGCCCATAAAAAGAACATCAAAATTCGAATTCTACTCCCCACAATTGACCAAACTCACTTGGTCTCATAAATTACCTCGTTTGGTAATACTACCCCCCCTTCTGCTACCGGACTATTTGTAATTTGACGAATTTGATTGATGATCTTTTCAGAGCACCTTCAGGGAGCATCAAGCAACTGTCAGTAACAGTAGAGAAGCAAACCAAGACTCTATTTGAAATGACAAAAATTCTGAATGTAATCCAATGAATCAAATAAGTAAGATTACAGCTTGTTCAGATCTCTCTTTCGTCAAATAATCAATGACTACACATCTTTCCTTTTTGGGCTATTCCTCGATGTATCACAGAACAAAATTTGGTAGTTTCTATATCCAATATATCAACAAAATTTAATATTTTTCTAATCCGATATGTATTTGTAATATTATTATCCATCATTTTTTATTTTGCTATTGATATTATCTAGTTATTTTAAAATATTTATGTTATATTCAGAGAATTTTTCAATATCATTCAATTTTATGTCTTTGTTTCGACTATTTTTAATTTATTATTTCCTATTCTTGTTCTACTGAATACTTTCTATGTATTTGTACCTCTTGACACATAATATGCTTTCTGTGTTTTCTTTTAATTCTAGAATAGTTCATTGAATGTGCTTAATGCATAGAACAGTTATGTCATCCTCCAATAGAACATAACAGCTATAAATCATCAATTGCATTTTCGCTTACACATACCCTCCTCCGCGAGGGTTTTTCAATGTTTTTCTTTAATAGCTCCATAGTTCCGCGGTCCGTAATACACCTTTTCAACTAAGCGACCTCGTTTTGAAATTTTTCAAAATTTCTTTAGCTTACGTCATATGACATGTCGGACCCCATATTCAAATTCAGTATCCAAATTTTAGTCTAATTACAAATTTTCATGATCTTAGTGCTAACGAATTTAATTTTATGAGGATAACAAATTTGAAAATTTATAAGGGATTTGACCGTGAATAATGACTGAGGGTGTAAAGTTTCACCCCGAACGATTTTGACGGTCAAATCCCTTATAAATTCTCAAAGTTATTATTGCCATAAAATCGAAATCGCATACTCTAGGGATATGAAAATTTGGAATTAAACTAAACTTGAAGTGCTGAATCAATATCCATGGTCTGAAATTTCGTATCAAGAGATTTTCAAAAATTTCCAAAACGAGGCCGTTAGTTGAAAAGGTGTATTTTGTGGCTCGCGGATAAGCTGCCATAAACTGCCTTGTTGAAGCTTCAAAAGAGAGCAGCCAGGTTGATCTATGGCCTTCCAGGCCGTGAGCATTCAGGACCATTGTTTAAGAAACTTAAGTGGCTGCCCGTTCAACAAAGAATTATTTTCAAAACAGCCATATTGGTCTACAAGGCTCTAAATGGACTAGCTCCAAAATATATGACTGATTCGTTTACTGATCAAAATCAGATTAAGCAGCGATTGACGAGAAGTTCATCACACAACAACTTGTATGTGCCCAGATCAAAACTGAAAAAGGCTGATCAGTCAATATCAATAAAAGGAAGTAAAATATGGAATGAACTTCCACTTAACATTAGACAGTCAACATCACTGGGAATTTTCAAGAGAAAAGCGTATCAGCATTACCTTGACGTTTCAGATTTAAATACTTAAATTTTACTTTAAACAAAATTGTTACTAGGCTTTTTAGAAATTTAAAGGAGAGCTTTTTTTTAAGAAAAATTGTATTATATTCTTATTGCGTAGTTAGTAGAGAGGACCCTGGGGAAGATTAGTTGCTAGGCTAACCAGGTTTATCCTCTGTAAATAAAGTTTATCTATCTATCTATCTATCTATCTATCTATCTATCTATCTATCTATCTATCTATCTATCTATCTATCTATCTATCTATCTATCTATCTATCTATCTATCTATCTATCTATCTATCTATCTATCTATCTATCTATCTATCTATCTATCTATCTATCTATCTATCTATCTATCTATCTATCTATCTATCTATCTATCTATCTATCTATCTATCTATCTATCTATCTATCTATCTATCTATCTATCTATCTATCTATCTATCTATCTATCTATCTATCTATCTATCTATCTATCTATCTATCTATCTATCTATCTATCTATCTATCTATCTATCTATCTATCTATCTATCTATCTATCTATCTATCTATCTATCTATCTATCTATCTATCTATCTATCTATCTATCTATCTATCTATCTATCTATCTATCTATCTATCTATCTATCTATCTATCTATCTATCTATCTATCTATCTATCTATCTATCTATCTATCTATCTATCTATCTATCTATCTATCTATCTATCTATCTATCTATCTATCTATCTATCTATCTATCTATCTGTCAAAGTTACATGAAAGAATCATGGAAGGCGATCAATGAACTCCTCCATAAGAGATCCAGGTCCAGCAACATTAATAGTCTCAAAGAATCTGGTTCAGAAACTGTTCATAAAAAAGACATTTCTTATACAATGAACAGTTTCTTTTGCTCAGTAAGTGAGGACCTTGCTGACAAAATAGACCCAGCCCCGAATCCCCTTCTTGCAGGTGACTATGAAGTTAAAAAACATAAGGCTAGATTCAATTTTAGGACCATTGAGATGCAGACAGCAAAGAGCTTTCGGACTGAAAACATCTCTAGCTACTTTTTGAAGCTTGCGCTGCCTTTCATTGAAACTTGCTTGCTTGTTTGTTCAATACATCCATTGAAACAAGTCGTTTTCCCGACTCGTGGAAAGTTAATAGAGTTACTCAAATTTTCAAAGAAGGAGATAAGGCTGAGAAGTCTAACTATCGACCATTTATTAGTCTTGCCTGTCATCACACGGCTCTTTGAAAAATGAGTAGCAAATCAGCTGCACTACCGGGTGAGTCAATAAAAGCGCCCAGCGTTTGAAAAAATCCTGATCCCTCAATATCAAAGCAATGATGTTGAAAACTGTCTTGTTTTATCCCTGATATGTCAAGTTAGGTTGAGCAATGAGTAATTTACCGGGCTTTAATCGGTCATTCCTTCACGTCGAAACAGGAGATTTTCTGCAGAAAGCCCCTTTCGAAAACCTGCAAAAAATAGCGAAAGCAGCAATCAAAATTTCCTTTTGTTCTCTTTCCTAGCAAAGATGACTCTTGTATGTGCTCATCGGTGGCGTAGCACACGGTGGTTGGGGTCAGAGCAACTCCTAAGGGCCCCTGAGCTTTACGGGCCCCAACGGGGCCCTTTACGAATTTCAGTAATGTATTGATTTCGCTTTTTGCACCGAATACTTGAAGGTTCCTTTAAAGAGACCCAAAGACATCAAATGAATTGAACACCGTCATGATTTGAACTGAGCTCAAGTTAAGTTTAGTATAAATGATGTAAATTGCAAACTTTTCAAGAGTCTCGGGGACATGAACGGTTTAGCACATGACTTAAGAAAAATCCTATTCTATACGACATCAAAGCTCAACTTTCGAAAGTTTCCTTAGAAAGCATGTCGTCGATCACAGTCTCTGTTGCTGAATTCAATGTCGAAATTCCATGAAAGATAAGATTTCCAACATTCTAAACAGCATGGTTCCCAAAATTTTACTGGGGGGATACCCCCAAATAGAACTCTCTTCGCTCACCCATCATCTTCCAATATGTTTCTTGTGCAAACGTGCCTTCATATATAGAACTTCCATAGGCGCCAGTTATGCAGGGTTTGATGTGCTGGACGCGCCCTTGACTTTGCCGATAAAAAACCGCTTTGATGTTGGAAATTTGGCAAACTTTTGTTGATCTATCTGCCGCGTCAGAGGGCCCCTGTATAGCTAAATTACTAAGGATCCCGAGCTGCTCCGTTACGCCACTGGTGCTCATGCATTTTGTCCTCATAGGAGAATGGAATCTCCTTGAGTAAGTTATTCACACTAGGGGGAAGACTTTTCAACACGCCAAAACGAAAGCGCGTGCTAAAGCGTGCTGAAAGTCATCGCTGTGAGGTAAGCGCGTTAGAGATTTTAGCTTGTAATTTTGCACGTTTTTTAAGGTTTCTCAACGGGATTCATTTTAGAGAATTTTCTACAGAATCTGGACGGAGTGACCGATTTTAGCCAGGAAAACTTGTAAAAATAATTGAACATGTTAGCTATTTAATCAAATATTGCAAAATATCACTGCTTATATATTCAGGGACCAGTAGCCTTTCAAACGCCGGGCGTTTTTTCTGACTCACCTGGTAGTATATGAATGATAATGGTCACTTTTCATCTGGCCAATCCGGCTTTTTGCGCCTTCATTTAAGAGTAACATGCTTGCTTAAAAAAACTGACGACTGGTACAATGGAATGGATCTTGGAAAGCTTGTGGGTCTGGTCTACATTGACCTTAAAAAGGCATTCCATACTGTTGATCATAACATCCTCTGCAAAAGCTCGAGTTTTACGGGGTACAACAATCGGAAACAGTTTTGCAGGGTTAATGGTGTGGATTCAAAATTGGGGACATAGAAGTTGGTGTTCCACAAGGTTCATGTCTCGGCCATCTTCTCTTCCTCATCTACACCTATCATCTCCCACAAGCTGTCCAAGATTCTACCGTGTCCATGTATGCTGATGACACCAGTTTGTGCTACCAGTCTCACTATCTGACTTTGCTGAATGAGCTATTAACCCTATTAATACCAGGCTTTTTGGACCCTTGTAGTACCGGGGGGGGGGCACAAAGTGCCCCCCTCCGTAAAGTCACCAATATTGCAGATATGAGAACGAAACTTGGTAAAATGGTGTAAAGTAAAAAAATCTACACAATAGGCTACTTTTTTATTTTCATTGCATCCATGACGTCACAATGACGTCATAATTGAGGAAAATTCCAGTATTTGCTTGCTGTTGGCAAAATTGACAATGTTAAAGTTTTTATTTGATTATTCCTTTTTTAAATGGACTAAAATGTATCACTAAGCATTCATAAGTAAAAATCCATAGTATAATATCTCTTTAAGTTCATTATATATATATATATTATATATCCATTATTTATATACACCAGTTTTTCATTGTTTAATTTAGACCCCTAATTGTCAATGTATATACTCTAAAATGATTCAAAACGATGTAAAATGATTAAGAGAATCCTTTTTGGTCATCAAAATTTTTCTAATACATTTGTTATTATTTATATGACGTCATAAACATTTATGACGTCATTAAGTTGAAAGTTGCTGACATCATCGAAAATGAATAAAACTATAAATCATCTGAAAGCTCTTATCAAGATCTATTGAATGGTAGTGTTGTCAATGATCTGTGATTATTCTGGAAAAAATTAGAGTCCCTTCTTTTCTTTTACTGCTGAACACGTGTTGAAAAGATCCTGGTCACGTGATCAGTGTCTACCATTTTGAAAATTTTTTTAGATTCTTAATTAGTATATTAAATTTGAGGAAAATTCACCAAGTTTCAGCTCCGTATCTTTCGAAGTGACAGCACTGCATCAAATAATCTGCGCCGCGGGCACTTTGTGCCCCCCCCCCGGTAGTAATAGGGTTAATAGCGACTTCAAAAAGCTGGCTTCTTGTCTACAAGGCAACAAGCTTTCACTGAATATCACGAAAACCCATTCTAGGCTTATCTCTACCAAGCAGAAACAGAAGTCAAAGGTCAAAATAAAGACCCGGATCTGAGAATTCGCGACAATGAGCTTAAGGTAGTCAAAAAGACAAAGTACCATGGTGTGCAAATCGACTGCTCCATGGGCTGGAAAGAACAAATCAAAGCAGTTGCTAGCAAGGTCTCCAGGGCAGTTGGCGTTTTAAAACATGCAAGTCTTTTCTCCCGAAAGAAACGTTGCAGACTCTCTACGAGGGCATTGTGGAGCCCCATTTTCGATACTGCTGTTCTGTCTTGGGCTGCGCCTGTTTAACTGAAATTAATCAGTTGCAAAAACTTCAAAACCAAGCTACTAGGATAATAACAATTAGCAGCTTTGATGCCCCAAGCAGACCTCTTATCGAAAGGATGGGATGGAAGACCATTCACGAGCTTATTATCTGCTAATCGGAAACAATGGTCTTTAAGTCCCTGAATCAACTGGCTCCATAATACCTTTGTGAACTTTTCACACGAAGCTCACTCTGCTCTTCATATAGCCTTCGCAATACGGGGACCGACCTTAGGTTACCAAAGAAAAGGTCATCAAATGGCCAGAGATGCTTCTCATATCGAGGTGCAAGATTATGGTCTGTCAGCCGAGCCAATGCAGGCAGCCTCCTTGTATAGTTTCAAGAAAACTATTTAAAAACATTTCATTTCATTTATCATTTTCATTCATTTCATAATATTTATACAGGATTAAAAATGTTCATAACTATATATGTTTCTCAACCTGACCTGTTTAAAGATAAAAATACGTACCAAATCAAAAGAAGTACTGTCCTAACCTAATTTGCAATATCATACAAAACTAAGGCAATAAAAGAGAAAGTAAAAGTGAAGTAAAATTCATCCCCAACTATAGCCGTTCTTTGAAGGTCTTTGAAGGTTGCCGCTCTATTATGGATTTTTTGCAAGACGTCAATTTTTGATTCACTACAGCAGCCCCAAACGGAACAACAGTAGCTCAAATGGGGCTCAACAACTCCTCTATACATTTTGTTGAGCAAATCAGATGCAAGCTATTTCTTAGAATACTTTATAAGTCCAAGTGCTCGATTAGCCTTAGTATTGATAGTATCCATATGTTTGTCCCAGTTAAGGTTACTATCTATCTGAACACCTAAGTATCTTGTGTTGGTAATCATTTCAATGTCCTGATCACTGACCACTGATCAATGGTCAATATCCTGTAACCGTTTCCTTTCATTTTGCTTTTAGGTTTAAATTTTATGACTCCATTGTAAATGGGTTTTAAGCATTGTAAATAAGGTCTTATATCTCAACTAGGAAGTTAAGCGCTCGCTTCGCTTGCGCTTCAACATTCCTACCTCCTGTGAAGAGCTTTCAAAGAATATCTCATAATCCATCCTGAATGTACAATAAATAGTTGTAATTGTGGATGCAAACTTCTTGTTATGCATCCATCAACGTGGAAAATTTTGTGTAGTCTGTTGTTTAGAAGGTTGATTGTGACATCCCCTTCTGTTTCTAAAATTAAATTCATGTTCTTAAGTTCATTCACAAAACAATAATAGTTTCTTGCCACAATTCACACCCAAAAATGGCTGTGATTCACCTCAACTGCCTATAAGCATATGGACATCAGCAAATGCCCATTGCGCTAGCCTGCATGCAGTGTTTCTGTGGTGTAAGTTGAAAGAGTAAGAAAATAGGAAGACTGCACATTTGGCCAAGTGACCGATTGACCGAGAATTTTAAATAATTTTCACAACGAGGCTCTTCATTAAAGTGGTGCATTCCCCGAGCCTATTGCAGTTTCATTCCCCGTTCCCCATTCCCCGTTCCGTGTTTTGAAGATCGCCAACCAAAACAAGCTCCTTTCATCGCAAGATAGTGTTGACGTCAGAGGCAACGAAGTACAAAGAGTTTCCTTATCAGCAAATTCTTACATATTTCATTGTGTAACTAGGAAGTTAAGCACTCGCTTCGCTCGCGCTTCAACATTCCTAGCTCCTGCAGAGAGCTTTCAAAGACTATCTCATAATCCATCCTGAATGTACAATAAATAATTGTAATTGTGGATTCAAACTTCTTGTTATGCATCCATCAAATTGGAAACTTTTGTGTAGTCTGTTGTTTAGAAGGTTGATTGTGACATCCAATTCTGTTTCTAAAATTAAATTCATGTTCTTAACTTCATTCACAAAGCAATAATATTTTCTTGCCACAATTCACACCCAAAAATGGCTGTGATTCACCTCAACTGCCTATAAGCATATGGACATCAGCAAATGCCCATTGCGCTAGCCTGCATGCAGTGTTTCTGTGGTGTAAGTTGAAAGAGTAAGAAAATAGGAAGACTGCACATTTGGCCAAGTGACCGATTGTTTGCATTTTGACAAAATAATCCATTGCAGTATGAACCAATAGACCATTTCGACAATTGAAATTGGAGACTGGGAAGAGCGGTTTGTTCTGGTAAATGGCTGATATAGTTCTTGTAAATGGCTGCCGCGTAGTTTGGCCATTGCAGTGAATACAATGTGAACATTGAGTTTTGCAAGTTGTGGCGAGGATCGCTACCGCATTGGCACTGTTTTAGAATTTCAGTTTTGAAATATCAGTTTTGACGTATGTTCAACCCGTGGATTAAGAAAATTCGAATTATGTTTGAAGTTTTTTCTCCCGTCAATTCTAATCAAATTCAAGAAGGACATTTGAAGTTAAAAACTTTAGTTGAATTCCATTCTCTTGAAATCGCAGTCAGGGTAAGCTTTCTTATTTTAAAGACTTCAAATATATCATGTATTACGTCAAGTTATGCAGAAAGGGCCTAAACTCGAAGCAAGCATTGCTGTTTGCAGTACTGAAATAAAGGTTGGAAGGAAATCAGTTGCGAATAGAGATAAATTGCACGTTTGTATGTATTTCGCATTGACAGGTATTTGACTAAATCCTTTGACAGCTCCATTGCTGTGTTCTTATGCAGTAGCGATTGCCATGTTTACATTATTCACTTTAACGGGCTCACTCCGTGGCAGCCATTTACCAGAACTGCATCCGCCATTTACCAGAAGAAACCGCTCTCCCCAGTCTCTGATTTTAATTGTCAAAATGGTCTATTTTCGCCCTTTTCTGAACCACAACAAAATCAGCTCACATAGCATCTTTATTTTGTTTTTGTTTGGATTTGAACAATTTGATACAACAGATTATTGTCATTAATTTCATTTTACCGCACCAGGTATAAAACAAACCTCTTTTTGTGATGCACAGAAGTGTCCAGTTCTTTAAATTTTACAACAGAAAGAAGAATTCCTTCAGAAAGTAAAGGATTCTTGAAAAATGTTAAGAATTCAAAGAATTTTTTACAATAAAGTTGATCAATGTGCTGTGGCTAGTACCATGAGCTTACATCTCACATCATATGCTTAACCTGCATATATTTATATCATAATATTGTAACAATATAAGAAATGCAGTGAGTTCTTGACTTTGCATCATGTTTCAGTTTGTCAGTGGAACTTCTTCACAATATATCTTTGTCAGGCTGATCCTGAAATAATTGTTACATAAATTCTAACACTGGATCAAAGGAAAATACAGTCAATTGTTTTCAACTTATGGCTGGAATCCATATGCGGTGCAGTTGTGCACTTCAATCAGATTGCCAAGATCTGCATCTTAGTATGATCATTCCAAGAAGCACCCCTTTCCAGTGATAATAGCTTGTTTATTGTCTCAATCTTAATTGTAACATCAAAATCTTGCTAATTCAATAGAAATAAGCCCCAGATAATGCTTTTGTCACCAAAATACTTCATTTTGCATCAAATGATCCCATGTTATCATTTGAAAAATACAGCCCACTTTTCCTTAAAGTTTCTCATATCAAAGAGTCTAGAAATTGGGTGCCCTGAAACATTAGCAAGGTAGGAGTCTGATCTGCTGCCTAGCTTAGAAAACTTGCATTCATAAGTTGTACAACTTTTTCAGCTTGCAGCTACAACAAAGGTTCTTTGCATCTAATAAGGATCTATTTTTACCCTCACAGCCTTTAAACTTTACTTGTGCTTGCACCTTTCATTTTCTTTCACTCATCAGTACGCAAAGGCCAAATCATGCAATGCATTCCAATCTGATCTCCAGGAACCTAAAGGAAATGAAAAAAGTGAAATCCTAAATACAGGGTATAAAGCATACTGTATAAACCTTTTGATCTTGAAATCTTTGTTCCATGAATTTCAACAATCAATAAAAGGGAGCACTGTATGGAACATTAATTTGGACACCAATGTTCATGTTCATCATCAAGAAGGACAACACATTGTTACTGTACATTGCATATGGCGCATACTGCAAATGGTGCATTCACATTATAATATAACGAATTTTTTAACAGGATAAAAACTTCAACAATTACAAAAATTGCTGTTATTATTGTTTGTCCTGTACAAAGAAAGGTACATAAAAAGAAAACATAAATATATTACAATTTCAGGTCTAAGAAATAAAAACAGTTTTATATTATCAACATGATAAAATCTTATACATATATGTTGTCCATAATCTCCCTAAAAGCAAGTACATTGTCAGACATCCTTGCAGTAAGTGGTAGTTCATTAAAAGTCTTTGCACCCATGTAGAAGAAGCCTTTCCTCGCGTATTCAGTTCTTATCCGTGGAAGGCATACACTATATCTATTATTCCTTGTGTTCTTGCAGTGTTCTTGATATGTAAAATATTGACTTAAAGCATGACAGACATTGTTCTGTAGGACATTGTGTACTAACACGCAGGCCCTCCTTTTGATGGCATTTACTGGTGATATAACTTTACATGTTCGCTTTTTTGTGATTATTTCCATTGCACGATTGTGCAACGAGTTTAGCTTATTTTCTTGTGTCCTAGTCAATTTCAGATTCAATATGCCGCAATAGGTGAGCACTGGTAATACCATTGAGCGGTAGATGGCTTTTGCTGACTCTATATCCAGATGATTTCTGATCTTTGCTAAGAGTCGTAAACGACCTGAGGCCTTCTTGTATTTAGCATCAAAATCACCGTTAAGATTCAGTGAAGAGTCTAGCTGCACACCAAGATACTTATATGTTGAAGTGACGTTGATTTGACCATTTTCGTGTAATATGCGTAAAGGCTCCGTACATTTCCGTATTCTCTGTGCTGTTCCAAATAACAGGGCTTCAGTTTTTCCTTTTTCAGGTTGAGGATCAATTCATTTTCATTGAACCAGGCAGAAAGTTCCGACATTGCATTCGATAATTTTGCATTTATTTCTTTGATCTCTTTACCAGCTACGTAGATAACAGTGTCGTCTGCATATTTTATTATGCTGGCACCTTTGGTGGAGGAAGCGATGTCGTTGAAAAAGAGAATAAATAGGAGAGGGCCTAGGATTGATCCCTGCGGCACCCCACTTATCATCTTTTGTGGATTGGAGAGAGAACCATTGAACGATACTTGAGCGTTACGATTGAACAGATAATTTGTAAACCACTCAAGCTCAATTCCATTTAGACCATAGCTACGAAGCTTCGCTATTAGCTTTGGATGGCTTATCGTATCGAAAGCCTTGCTGAGGTCAATGAAAGTAGCACCAACCATGTATCCTTGATCAACATTTTTGCGGATATTATCGAGAAAAAGTGTTGCTGCCAGCTCCGTAGACATTTTTGGTCTGAAGCCAAATTGAAAGTCAGACAACAACCTGTTTTCATCAAGGAATTTCATGAGCTGCTGATGAACCAGTTTTTCGATAGTTTTAGACAGGACTGGCAATATTGATATTGGTCTATGGTTGTCAAGGCCTGATTTTGATCCCGATTTGTGCACCGGTAAAATTCTTGCATTTTTCCATTGAGTAGGGAAAACGCCAGTGGAAAACGAGAGATTTATGATATGGGTTAGAGGCAACGAAATGATTGCTGCAGAGTCCTTTAATAAACCAGGTGGGAGATCATCAAGGCCTGTCGATTTCGAATGTTTAACACCCTTGAGACACCTCTCAACGTCAGCACTGGTAACATGTTTAAGACTGAAACGTTTTTCAGTTTTCTTCTCAATCTTGCTTAGATTTTGCCATATGAAATCTCGTAAAGGGAACGCTTTTCGTTTCATTTCGCTTATAACATTAGCGAAGAATGAGCAGAAACCGTTTGAGATAGTGCTAGGATTATTTACCTGCTCTTCATTAATTTCGAAATTTATGTTTACGTTTGAATTTTTTGACTTTGATGGATAGATCGATTTAATAGTTCTCCAGAATCTCTTTGGATTTCCTGCATTTTCACTCAACAGCTTTCTATGATAAGAAGACTTTGCCTTTCTCACTGCTACATTGACCGCATTTCGCTTTTCTTTATATGCTGCTTGGTCAAGCTCTGATTTTGTCTTACGGAACTTGCGCAATACCTTATCCCTCTCATTCATCAGTCGCTTGACACCTTTGTTTAGCCAAGGGGCTGCTTTTCATTTCACTCTTTTCTGTATTTTTGGTGCATGTTTGTTGAAAACCCCCGAAAGTATGTCCTTCATGTAGCCCCAAGCTTCGTTCACGTCCACGCAATTCAAAACACGTAGCCAGTCACTATTGCGCAGATCCTCTTTCAGTTTTTCGGGATCGTAGTTTCGATAGTTGCGACAGGTTATCTGCCTTGGAGCTTCTCTCGCGAGGTTTATTTTGCGCACACAGCCAACCATATCATGATCTCCAATCCCCGTAGGTATAACCCTTGCGTCTCTGATTGTAGCTGGATTGTTGGTCCCAATAATGTCAATAAGTGTTGATGTTGAATCAGTTATTCTTGTTGGCTTTTGAATCAATTGTTACAGACCAAAAAAATTTAGAATAGATTTGAAATCTTTTCCGTTTGTACTGTCTAGGAAGTTAACGTTTACATCTCCCAGGAGAATGATTTCTTTGGGCGTCTCGTTTGCTTTAGACAGCATTGCATTGAAATGATTATCAAAGTCCTTTGGGAAATATTTAGAAGTATCAGGAGGACGACAAGTGATTGCAAGTGAAAATCCCTTGGTCTTGGCTGGTTTTACCTCCAACCATAAACATTCTAGGACATCATTTTCTAAATCATGTCTTCGGTCGCAAATTAAATTTTCTGAGATGTAAGCTGCTACTCCACCTCCTTTACCGGTTGGTCTGGGCTTACTAACGAAAATGTATCCTGGAATTTTGAGCATTTCCTTTGCATCAGTGCCATTACTTTCGAGATGGGTTTCACTCAAAGTCAAAATGTCGATTCCTTTGAAACTTTGAATACGTTCACAGATGAAAGCATGATTTGCAAACAAACCTCGTACATTCTGATGTAAAATCTTGAGTAAAATCTTGAGTAAAATCTAAAAACATTAGACCACCAAGATGGCATAATATGCACACATTATGCATAATTTTAGAATTATAGAAATTGATAATGAAAATGGACTTATGATCTCCTGATCACCACCACACATCCCACCTCAATAATAACTGTTTGTTTATGAGCTGTTTCCATACCGCACATAATTCTTTTGCCATCAAAATACTATTTTGCATTAAAAAATCTCATCTCAATCTTTAAGATATGAAACTAACTGTTTGTTATAAGTGGCAGCTATACCAAAGAGGGTAGAAATTAGATACTCTTAAAATTTGCTATTTGTAATATATACTACTTGAAAGGTTACTCCAGGCCAGCTTGGAAAATTTCAATTAATAGACCTAATCGGCTAAGGTTTGTTTTACCCATTTCAAGTCATATGACCTTGCCCATGGGAAGTTTTGGTACTATGCTACTTTTTGCGTTCATGGCACAATTTTGCATGGCATGAAACTTGTCAGAGAAATCAAAAGATGTTTTATCAAGAGATTGATCACATGATTTGAAATGGGTATAAACAAACCTTAGCCGATTTTGTCTATGAGCTGTACAAATTTTTGCAGCTTGCCGCCTGCAGCTACAACAACATTAGCCTGGGTGCAGACTATACCCAAGGAAAAGGTATAGTCTGCACAACACCGCTCAATATCAAATATTGTAAGAGTCAGCATTTCATTTCAATTGCATTTTGAATGGCCCTTTCTACTAAGCGTTTGTGTATTATCTGCCGTAGGGTACTTAAAATTCCAGAGTATTGTGTTGTTAATGTAATTTGCTTAGAGCACAAGGCGAAGCCTGAGATTTAATCACACGATAGCTGTTCTCAAATCTGATTGCTTCCTTGTTTCGCAGGAAAGCGATAGTATTGGCTATTGCAACAATGCATTTTCTTTGTTATCACATAAATGCTGAAGCACGTACTACACAACAGCGAGCGGCGTTGCGCAGACTATACCTTTTCCCTGGGTATAGTTTGCATGCAGGCTACAACAACATGTTCTTGCATCTCATAACAGAGTATCTATGTTTACTCTTACCGCCTTTAACAGTTTACTTGCAGCTTACACCTTCAATTTATTTTACTACCACTGCGTTATGCATATTTTTGGGAAAAAATTTAGAAAAATGTTATGATACGATACTATCTACAGCTTTGTGTGAAATTTCCATAACCTGTGCTGTAAATACTTCTTGAAATGTTTGGGATAAATCTACTTTGAGGCAGGGGTGGCCCAGAAATCTTCTGACAGAGGGGTAGGAGCTTCCACAGCTTCCTACAGTCTTCCTACCAGGGGCTGAAATGGCTAAAAAATGCAGTTTGCGTACATCATTTTGCCAAAATTCTTCCAACAGAAACTGAAATTTCCTACGACATACTACATGCTTCCAACAGCCAAGGGGGCTGTAGGTCCCTCTAGCCCTCCCCCTTGGCGCCCATAGTCTGCATACTGTAAATTTTGTCTGCCACAAATTTCCACCATCAATTGGATAACATGAAAATCTACTCCAAAATTCTAGTTAAATAATTAACCAAAGTTCCCAGCAGTTGAAACAGTATAAATTTCACACCAAAACTACTGGCGGATAATGTTCCTTCATGCTGCTCTGCCACAGTGGCGGGAGGGCATTCTGCTATTGGAATGCACACTGGCCTCTGGCCTGGCGCCACCATTGCTTTTGAGGTCCCACCATGTCATAAGGACAATCAACTGATGCTTCAAGCAATAAGATAGCATGGCCATGATGGGGCCTAAAAGCTAGCAAATGAGGAAAATCCTTCAAATCAATCAGGATTGAGAGGCGTCTACAGCAATGAAAATGTTGTCTAACATTACCTTACCTTTCATCTGCAATGTTTACGAATTTCTTCTGATCTGATAATGCTCTCTTTTGAGTTAGGCCTGCTAAAAAGGCCGACCACAGCTGTGATCGTCTCTGCAGTAATTGGAAGCCATTCTTGTACATCCAGCTCGTCATTTGCAAGGGACACGACATGGAAAGTTGTAAAGGTAAAGGAATCCCCAAAATGCTCCATGTCGCATGTGCATTTACGATCTATTTCGGTGACGTAATATGCAAATTAGCGGTGGCTTTTGAGAACAGCGCAGGAAACAATAGGGCCGAAGCGCATGACATCATGAGCCCTGGTGAGCCCCAAAGCTATTGATTTTACAGCCAATCAAAAAGTGAATAAACAAGGATATACATCGAATGGTCCCCTTGTCTTTTCATCGAATGCCAACTTTGTCTTGCTATTTTGTTGATTGTTAAATTTACAATGGAGAACAAAAAGAACAAAGCTAATTGGATAATCGTTTACCTGCCTTATATATATAGATTTATTTAATAGCTTTTTATGCTGCTTTCTAAATTGTAGTTAAGTGTTTTTTTCGTAGGGCCCCATGAAAATCAACTCGTTGAAGGGCAACCCTCCTTAGATTTATTAAATGAAATGAAAATGAAAAAAAAATGGTCTCTTTAGCTCTCGGGCTGATAGGATCTAAACTTCCGGACGGTCTTCCAAACATTTGGTAGCAGAGTGCTCGGCAGAGAGTAGTTTTTGCCACGGACAAACTTTGACAAAGGAAGGCCAACTGACGAGAAGCATGACTTCAAACACGGGTGAAAAAGTAAGGACAGAAGATGGAATCGGGAGAAGGGAAGAAGTGGAAGATTTGGAAGAAAGTTTGGAAAGCTTGAAGAAAGAAAAGGCAAAGGCAAAATCGGCGTTCACACGAGCAAGAAAGCAGTTGTTAGAACTATTTGAAGAAACGGATTTACCAAGCAGGGCTGCATTTAAGTCTGTTAGGGCCCTGTGCCCAAAACTGAATTGGGGCCCTTAAAATATACCTAAAAACTTGTGTTCCACGTGCATAGTACCTGGCACAGTATCAGTATGACTTTTTATGGATATGCAAGATTCAGTCATAACAGCACTTTGTTAAGATCAACTTAATGCTGTAATTTGATGGAGAAAAGATCGAAAAAATGAATAAGCTGGTACAAATATAGACATTTTGTTACAATCCCAATATAACTACCCTTGTGCCTTGGTTCATGATACTAATGTCTTTCGTGACCATACTCCTGCAAAATTTTGGATGATTTTCGCGGGATCTAAAATGCTCAGAACATCAAAGTTGCTGCAATTTGGCATAAGGCAAACATGCGCTCTTCTAAAATTGCGTACCTTAGTTGACTCTTGACCCGTACAGCATAGAGAAACTTCAATCAATTCACCGTAACGATCGTAAAGCAGGTGTAGCAATTTATGTGAAGGATGACCTGCCAGAACCAAAAGTTACACTCAAGAGTAGCAATCTTGAACTTCTTTGCCTTGAATGTACTCCTCGTCATGCTAAAGCATTCTTTGTAATTGCCTGGTATCGTCCCCCTACGTCAGCTGTTGATACCCCCTCTTTTGAAGCATTTAGAGAATTTTTAAAATGTCTTGACTTAGAAGATAGGGAGATCATGCTACTGGGTGATACCAACTGTGACTTCAATTCTATTACAATAATATCAATTACAACAAATGATTACTGATTACACATGGGTCGCAGTTACCCCAGATGAAACTGGTAAACACTGTACCAGTAAATCACTGATAGACCATTTTTCTACCAATAGAGCAAAGTATATTGTAAAGTCCGGTGTCGTGCAGTTGGGAATGGTAGACCATTATATGATCTATGCAGTACGTAAGGTAAATGCATGGAGGCTCAAAAGAAATAGTCCAAAAACGATTGAGTACCGTGCTCTTAGAAACTATTGTAAGGAGGTTTTCCTAAAGGACCTGCAAATGATAGACTGGGCCTCTACCTTAGAATCAAAGAGTGACAATCCGAGCGAGATGGCCAGGACATTTCATCAAATCTTTGAGCATCTACTTAATTTTCATGCTCCTCTTAAAAAAGGAAGGTAAGAAACGAGTACTCTCCATGGATTACCTCTCATATTAAAAGGAGTATGGAAGAACGTGATAGAATGAAATAATTGGCTTCGAAAGACCCAAACCTATGGCCGAAATATAAGATTCTCCGTAATAAGGTAACTGATAGAATTCGTCTTTCAGTGACGAATTATTACCAGGAACTTGTCAACAAAAACAAAAATGACCCGAAAACTATTGGAATGTGGAAAACTATTGATAAAATACTACACAAGACCTCGGGCACCACAGCAATTTCTGAACTAAAAGATGGGGACACGATTGTGAAAGGGCAAAACCAGATAGCAGAAAAGCTTAATGAACACTTCGTCAGTATAGGCCCAAAACTTGCAAGTAAACTGATGAGCGAGGAATCAATGCTTAGGTCCTTGAAGATGCTAAAGAGTGGCAAGGTACCTGGTCCTGATGGTGTCCCAACGAATCTTGTCAAAGACGCTGCGAAATTTATTGCCAAGCCTTTGGCGACGATATTCAACGCTTCTTTGGCCAAGGGAATCGTTCCAGACGTTTGGAAACTTGCAAAAATAACACCAATTTTCAAAACTGGAGCTTGAAATGAGAAAGATAATTACCGGCCAATTTCTGTTCTCTCAGTTTTTGCAAAATTATTTGAAAAAATTGTGCACGATCAGTTATCCGATTTCCTTCTTTCTAATAGGAAACTGACAATGAGCCAATTTGCCTATCGTAAACTGCATTCAACCATCACCTCTCTGATAAGTATTTCAGATTTCTGGTATGAGAACATAGACAAAAATGATGTCAACTTTGCGCTGTTTGTCGACCTCAAAAAAGCTTTTGATACAGTAGATCATGAAATACTTATCGGAAAGCTGAAAGTATATGGGACTGATGGTTTAGAGCTAGAATGGTTTCGATCTTATCTTAGTTGCCGTCAACAATATTGTACATTAAACGACCACAAGTCGAGTTCCCAACAAGTCACATGTAGGATACCGCAGGGATCCTGTCTAGGCCCATTATTATTCATCTTGTACCTTAATGACTTTGAATCTTGCCTAAAATTCTCCAAGGCTAATCTCTATGCAGATGATACAGAAGTTTCATTCTCGTCGAATGAACTGAGTGATGTGACAAGGAACGTTCAGGCTGAACTGAAAAACATTTCTGAGTGGATGAGAATGAATAAGCTAAGCATACACCCCGAGAAAACCGAGTTCATGGTTATTGATCACCCTTGAAGGCAAAGCAAACTACCAGAGCTACAACCGTTTTATCTGGATAATATTAGAATAAAGCAGGTTCATAAAACGAAGTACCTACGTAGGACTTACTGTTGACGATAAGCTAAGCTGGAACAAAAAGTACAAATCTGTGAAAGGGAAAGTTGCGGGTGGTCTGGCATCTCTCAGGAAACTGAAAAACATCTTACCACAATCTCAGCTACTTAATGTGTATCAAGCACTTGTTGAGAGCCATCTAAGGTATGCAAACGTGGTCTGGGGGGGCCTCTCCAATACTAAGCTTAGCAATCTGCAAAGATATCAGGATAGAGCTCTCGAGCTGATAGAATCCTCCAAGATAAAAGATGTTTACAATAAGAACATCCTTAATGTAAATCATCTATTGACATTTGACCGAGCGGTCATGACTTTCAAGATTGTCAATCAGCTTTGTCCTGAAGGCCTACAAAATAAGTTCATAGAGAGGTCTGCCTTATCAAAATATAACACAAGGAACATGAAGGATCTCCATGTGCAAAAACTAAAATTAGAACATACGAAAAAAAGTTTTTTGTACACTGGACCAAAAGCCTGGAATAGTATCCCACAGCTCATCCGAGACACCGAAACCGTTGTACGATTCAAAAAGATCTGAAATCTCACCTTTGAGCTGATAGAAAATGGGTTTGCACGAATCCATGGAAGAACAGTACACGGGGGGAGGGAGCGGGGGAAACATATTTTGAGCTTATATTGTAAACTATTAATTGTAATTTATTTTTCTTTGGTATCATATTTAACTGAATGGATGTTGTGCGTAAATAAGATTAAATGAAAAATGAAAATGAAATAAAGTCATCAGAGGCAAAGTGAGCGACAATCTAAGTGAAGTCATCGCACTTGGGAAAGATCCAGCTACAACTCCTTCATAATTTGCTCTAACAGCTAATGCGAAATATACACTTTCGTATTTCATCAACTTGACAGTCATTCGAGATCTAAACCAAGTTTATGATTGATCTACCGGATGAGCCAGAAAAGATTTCCCACTTTTGGAAATTCATAGCTCCGACAGTACCTCACAGATCTGAATGATTCAAAGTCAAGATAAAAGCCAAAAGATTGAAGTATTTTTGTGACTTTTTCCTCTGTCTTACTAGCACTAGAAATATAGGCAAATTCAACTTCGCGAAAATTCTATGGTTAAGAATTGACTGAAAAATGATTTGAAATACGGATCAAATCACAAAGGATACCCGTGCAGGTCAATAAAGAAAATGCAATTCTTCACGGGTGAGAGGTATCCATTAGCAAAGCATTGCTCTGGGACTAAACATCTATAGTATTTGTTTGAAAACTGATGTGTTGTAACTCTCGAGAGAGGTGTAACGCCCATTGCGTATTGTTCTGTGTAAGGAGAATCCTTACCATTTGATCAATGTTTAGTCCTTTTTCAGTCATCTTGCAGCCGTAAAATTTTCATAATGCTAAATTTACTAATACTTCTGGTGCTGGTAAGACAGCAATAAAAATCACAGAAATACTTCAATCTTTCGACTCTAAACTGAAATTTGAATCATTCAAATCTGTGAAATACTCTTGGTGCTATGAATCTTTTAAAGTGGGAACATTTTTTTTGGTGCACCCGTTATGGTTTAGATAAAGTAATCAACTGTTTTTCTATTGTGCCACTGTTGTTGCTTGCCCATCAAATATTGCCGATATATGAAAGCACTACTTTGTGTGAAGACGTTACTATTCAATTCTAGCACAAGGCTGAAATCAACAGCACTTCATAGGCTGTTCAAAACATTGCTCGGGGCCCCCTAAATTCAAGAATTTTAGGGGGCCCCTTGGCCCGGGCCCAGTGGACCCGTGGGTAAATGCGGCACTGTACCAAGCAGACGTCAGGTTCCAGATGGGCAAGCGAAATTGGACAACACACAAGAAAGGGCACTGAAGATCATGATCGCACTGTCGGAGCACTATCAGTGGCAGATGAATGGAGGAGCAAGACAGAAAGCCACTCAGGAAATGGAGCAATTGGTACAGGAATTCGAAGAGGTGCACAACAGAGCACAGCAGTATCTGGATGAGCGAAAAGAATCAGAATCGAGTAAGGCAGCGGGATCTTACAACCCACGAGAGTATCGAAAGGAAGCGAGATAAGATTCTTCTCAATTTCACAGCAATGCTGAGTGACAAGAAGAGTTCAATCAATCAATCAATCAATCAATCAATCAATCAATCAATATCAATATTTAAAATTGGTATTTACAGTAGTATCAAGATAACACTAATTCAAACCAACAGTTTACAAACTTGATATATACAAAGAAAAAGATATTTATAATCAGCGACATATTTTACAGGTGCATCTATCTGCTGTCCAGTCTTTGATCCTCTTTTTAAAACACGACAGTGTTGGTACTTGTTTGATAATGTCATCAAGAGTGTTCCTAGACTCTTGAAAAAGTACTGCCGCTTTGGAATGAACCCCCGTTCTATCTTCGTGATTGCATCATGTTGCGTTTCATTATAAAGTATGGTATTTTTTGATAATTTTCTGTCACACACTGTTCTGCAAACGTCTTTCTTTTTCTTCTCCTTGCGACTCAAACAAGATAATCCATAGCTCGTGCAAGGACAAAAGCTTTGTATGAAAGAGGAGAGATTCGCACTGTCAGTCTCGAGAGACACGTGCCTGCAAGTGCTTCCCTGATTCTTTCGCAGTTGCCTGGCAATCATAATCAACTGACCAGTTCTCTCGCCTTCCTTGTCAAGTAGGCTACCAAACTTTGTAATTTTGTTGCAAAAAAACTGACCAAGCTTTTGACAACAAATTTGGCATGTGTGTCCGTGAGCATATCTTGTGTTTGGGAAAGATGTTTTATCAAACTCTTTAGATTAGCTGAGTGGAAAGTGAAGTTCTTCTGAAGCTAGTAAAATATTTTGAAATGAGCCTTCTCCAAACACTTTTGTTAATCCCTAATTTTGGTTCGGGGACGCAACTTTGCCCCCTCCCTAGTAAAGTTTTTTAGTAACTCTGCCAGGAAGCTATTTATTGCTATGAAACTTCTTGAATTTTTGCAACTACTTATTGTGCAACTTCTCATAAAGTTTTATTGAAATATTTTGAAAAATGACGGGGTGGGGGACAATTTTCTGGGACTGACCCTGGAAAAATCGCAAATTTTCAAATCTCAACTGTCGCGAAAAAAGGAGCATGAATCGTGAGCGTCAGGAAACATTTGGATTAGACTTGTGCGGTCGAAGGCTGCGGCTTTAAAATCTAGAAGCAGCAGTGATATATTCAAAGCGGCATCGTCTCATTTCTTTACCACTGGACCACTGACCCGACAGCCGCTCATTTGCCAATCGACTTAAATCTTTATATTCAGATGGGTATGAAATCAAGTAGAATCCTTAAAGAACTTTTCTCCCACGGCTCGTAACATTCCAGAGCTCTAGAACAATGGCTGCGTCCAAACGGTGACGTCACCGTTTCGACGTCTCAAATTCCTTCGCTTGTAGATTCAGGGGGAGAGCTCGAGAGAAATACTTGAATTTTGGTCTCGCTCGAGCAAGGGGTGTAAGACAAAGGATGCAGATTTGATATATGCCATACGGAAATTGAATGCGTGGAGGATTAGGTCTAAAAAATAAAAAAAAAATTCTTGAAGCACGAAGTTTAAGAAATTACGATAAAGCAAAATTCTTAAACGACATAAAGGAAGTGAATTGGGAGCTAGTGCTATCTCCGTTTTCTGGAACACCAAATCTAATGATAAATTCCACGAGATTTTTGATGGCTTACTAAATTCACATGCACCAATTAGGAGAAAAAAGATTAGATTGCACCGTGGATTACACCACAAATAAAAAGACTTATGGAAGAGAGGGATAGGGTGCCGGCGGTGGTAATCGGACACTTTCATCATTATTATTATCAATTTATTTAAAGTAGGCCTACAAATACATATATATACATATATAACATAATATAGTATAAAACATGCACATACAATAGCTATAAATAAGAGCTAATTCAAGCCTACTATCTAAGAAAGTAAAATAAAATGTGTGTAAAAAAACGTGATGAAATACAGAATAATTAGCTACAAATACATAAATTTACAGATTTTTGAAATGTTTCCGATAGTTTCCGATATTTACAATGTTTTTTCTTCTTTTTGTTTTGCAGTATTTACAGAACAGAGATTTTTTTCAAATGATCAGTTCAAGAACCCAACCTGATCCACGAATGGTCTACATAATATACAGTTGCATTGCTCTCCATTCCAGAGTTTGATTCTGCTTTTAAAGCTTGAGAGGGTATTTGACTCCTTTATGTAATTGGCAAATGCCTGCCATAATCTACACCCACGAAATGATATCGTATCCAAGCCATTGCACGTAGTGTGAGCTTGTGGTAGTTGTAGATTATCGCAGCCTCTTAACCCATATGGACTGTGCTTTTCAACAAAAATCTCCTTCATGAAGCTAGGATTAAGCTCCCATTTTGTTTTATAGAACTCCGTCATGAGCAACTGCAAATTTCGTATGTGCATTGGGACCGCATTGTCTCTAACTAACATTGTATCAAAATCTGATGTCATATCTTTGTAGGTTATCCGTAATACCCGTTCGTGAATAGGTTAACTTTATTGTTCAGTTTCTATCGCAGAACATCCAAACAAGAGGACAGTAGTTGAACTGAGACAAAATAAATGCCTTCATTATTCGTTTCAGTTGATCAGTATCAAGAAAGCAAGAAATTATTGAGAGTGCATGTAGCTTTTGACTAGCCTTTTTGCAAATTGACTTTACTTGCTGTTTAAAGTTTTTGTCAAGAATCACTCCAAGCAACTTTTCTTCTGTACTCTCTTTTATCGTTATACTTCCGATATTTAATGTCACATCATTACTCTTGTCCCCAAATACCATTAGATGGCATTTGTCCCCATTCAACTTCATACAATTGTTTGGAAACCATTCTGCAATTTTAAGGGCATCGCTCTCCAGTGTTTTGATAACACTTTCAATGTTGGTATTGCAACCATAGATCGTGTTGTCATCTGCATAGTTACATATTTGAGCATATTTACAAACATGAAGAGATCATTGATGTAGATATTAAATCGAAGAGGACCCAAGACTGAGCCTTGTGGCACACCTATCATTGTTTCTCTCCATGCACTGAATGACCCATTTACCTTTACCCTCTGCTTCCTCTCACTGAGATAGCTATGAATCAACCTATCTTATCGCTATCATATCGCATAAGATCGAAAAGATACAAGAACGTGCACTTAGATTTCTTTATAACTAGCAATAGTAAATACTATAGTGCCCCTTGCCTTCCTTGGTATTCGACTTGATCAGAGCGAAGTCATGAATGAGTTAAGAGAGATAACACTTTACTTCTTAAACCTTTCCTCTATTTCTTTTTCGAGCGAAAGCTATCCAAAAAGTTCCTTGGACTCAATACACCACTTTAATTAAGCAGCCTCGTTTTGGAAATTTGTAAAAATCTCTTCCTATTGTTGATATGAAAATTTCGATCCCAGATTCGGATTTGGCACCCAAATATTAGTCTGGTTACATGTTTTTGAACTGCTGTCAATTGTGATGTTGATTTTATGACAATGTAAAGTTCAAAGATTTATAAGGGATTTGACCGTGAAAAGTCGTCGGGGGTGAAACTTTACACCCCAAGTCATTTTCACGGTCAAATCCCTTATAGATTTTAAAACTTTACATCGCCATAAAATTAACGCTGCAATCACTAGCAACATGAAAACTTGTGGTTAGACTAAAGTGTGGGTGCTAAATCCGAGTTTGGCTTCTAAAATTTCATATGTGAGAATTTTAAATAATTTTCACAACGAGGCTCTTCATTAAAGTGGTGCATTCCCCGAGCCTATTGCAGTTTCATTCCCCGTTCCCCATTCCCCGTTCCGTGTTTTGAAGATCGCCAACCAAAACAAGCTCCTTTCATCGCAAGATAGTGTTGACGTCAGTGGCAACGAAGTACAAAGAGTTTCCTTATCAGCAAATTCTTACATATTTCATTGTGTAACTAGGAAGTTAAGCACTCGCTTCGCTCGCGCTTCAACATTCCTAGCTCCTGCAGAGAGCTTTCAAAGACTATCTCATAATCCATCCTGAATGTACAATAAATAATTGTAATTGTGGATTCAAACTTCTTGTTATGCATCCATCAAATTGGAAACTTTTGTGTAGTCTGTTGTTTAGAAGGTTGATTGTGACATCCAATTCTGTTTCTAAAATTAAATTCATGTTCTTAACTTCATTCACAAAGCAATAATATTTTCTTGCCACAATTCACACCCAAAAATGGCTGTGATTCACCTCAACTGCCTATAAGCATATGGACATCAGCAAATGCCCATTGCGCTAGCCTGCATGCAGTGTTTCTGTGGTGTAAGTTGAAAGAGTAAGAAAATAGGAAGACTGCACATTTGGCCAAGTGACCGATTGTTTGCATTTTGACAAAATAATCCATTGCAGTATGAACCAATAGACAATTTCGACAATTAAAATCGGAGACTGGGGAGAGCGGTTTGTTCTGGTAAATGGCGGATATAGTTCTTGTAAATGGCTGCACCGTAGTTGGGCCATTGCAGTGAATACAATGTGAACATTGAGTTTTGCAAGTTGTGGCGAGGACCACTACCGCATCAGCACTGTTTTAGAATTTCAGTTTTGAAATGTCAGTTTTGACGTATGTTCAACCCGTGGATTAAGAAAATTCGAATTATGTTTGAAGTTTTTCCTCCCGTCAATTCTAATCGAGTTCAAGAAGGACATTTGAAGTTAAAAACTTCAGTTGAATTCCATTCTCTTGAAAATCGCAGTCAGGGTAAGCTTTCTTATTTTAAAGACTTCAAATACATCATGTATTTCATCAATTTATGCGGAAAGGGCCTAAACTCGAAGCAAGCATTGCTGTTTTTTTTTTCAGTTCAGTTCATTCATTTTAAATTCCACTACATACAAAACTCTCTAAATTAAAAACTTACAACAATAAATAACTACATATAAATTAATAAGACAATAACACATATACAGGGATAAAGATACATAACACCAGAGGATTTGTATGAAGGGGAATTCTTAGGAGGAACTCTCTCAATAGCTAAGCTAATCGAGGAGAGAGCACCCCCTCTTTTCAGATAAATTTTAAGAAACTATGGGTAAATATTGACTATCAATAATCTGATTCAATGGTTATGCTCGAACAGGAAAGTTTTCAGTTTTTGACGAAACATCTTGACCGATGGCGACCTTTTTATTTCTACAGGAATGTCATTCCAGCATTTTGCTCCATTGTAACGTACTGATCTGAGACCATATTGACTAGTATTTTTCTGAGGCAGAAAAATATCATCCTTGCCAGCCTGTCTTGTACCATATTGATGAACAGATTCAACAGACTTGAAGAAATTATGAAAACAAACAGGGGAGATTTTATTAACAGATTCATATACAAAACTCAGCAACTTTAGCTGAAAAAGATCATGCAACTTTAGGATTTTTAAGTTAAGAAAGATAGGAGCCGAGTGTGAGGTAAAGTGTTCAAAAGACATTGCCCTTATAATCCTTTTCTGTAACGGCAGGATCTGACGTAACATTGCCATTAGGATCCTTAAGCTTACTTATAACATTAACATTACTTGACTGCCTAATACTTATGACTGATTTAATTCCTGACCATAACTGCTTCATGTTATTGCTATTTTTTTGGAAAAAGTTGTGGAAATAGCTGGCTTTACTTTCTCTCAGGGATTCTGAGACTCGATTCCTAAATTTTTTGTAAAGATCTTTAAGTGACTGGTCATTATTCTTAGCAAGATTTCTAAGTAACCTATCTCTGAGGTGCATCATTTTTTGTATTTTGCCGCTAATCCAAGGTTTGTTTCTGAATTTAATGTCTCTCTTGGAAAGCTTTCTCAAGGGTGCATGAGTTTTGACTAGTTCATCAAGGATGGATAAGAACCTGTTGAATTTAGCATCTACATCCAAAGAGTTATCATTTAGAAAAGCAAGGTCAAGATTATTAAAGTCGTTCAGGAGATCATCTGCATTAAACCTGGAAAAATCATGTTGGTAATATTGTAAATTTTTATAGGATATGCCTGCATGCTTTAGAATAAGAAATTGTGGGAAATGGTCTGTTATTTGTGTCAAAATATTACCACTTACTGTTTCACTATCTGAGATGTTAGCAAAAATATTGTCAATTAGCGTTGAGGAATTTTCGGATACCCTAGATGGGTGAATGATATAGGGAAGAAATTGTTTAGAAAAGAGGAAATTAACATAATTAGTAGTTGGGGTATGAGAGTTGTAATTCAGAAGATTGACATTGAAATCACCAAGAATAAAAGTTTGTTTATTAGACACAGTTGGATTTGACAGAATTTCTTGCAAGTAGTCGCTGAAACTATCAAGATTTGTGTTTGGATGCCGATATGCACAACAAAAGAGATAATTTTTACCCTTTTTATTTTCAACTTCAACCCAAACTGTTTCAAAGTCAGCACTATCTTTGCTTAGATCTGGCCTGAGAGTTGGAGAAAGACCTGATTTGACATAAAGGGCAACACCACCATTTTGACTGTAAGACTGGCATGGAAAATGACTATAACCTGTAATTTCAACATTTGTTCTTATAGGATTTTCAAAGGAATTCCAAGTTTCTGAAACACCAATAACATCGAAGTTAATTTTCAGAGTAGCAAGAGTTGAAATAAGCTCATCAAAATGAAGTGAAAGACTTCTAGTATTCATATGAAATAAGGAAAAATCATTTTCTGAAATATCAAGGCTAGATAAGTCCTGGAGAGTATGATAACTAGAATTGACATTAGAAGGTATATGCTCATCAATATCGTAATCATCCAGATTAGGCAAGTTCACAAGATCAGAGGTAATTTCAAAGGATGGTATCGTGTCAACCCAAGATGGAAAATTACAGTCATATAGATTTGATAATTCGTTGTTATCCAGTAGACCAAACGGAAACATGACTGTTGTGCACTTTAAGCAGAACCATGGAATATCATCACTTTCTTTTTCAAGCTCATGATATTCAGAGATGGAAATATTATTGCATTTAATGTGGACCCAAAGATTGCAATTGTTGCAATAAACTGATTTTTGACGATCTGAAACATTTTTGTGACAAATGCCACATGATGGGTATTGATTAGTAGGTTTCATTTAGATTTCTGAGGATGAAAAGAACTGATCACTGAAAGCAACAAAACACAACACTTGTTGGAGTGCTCATACACTCAGTACAGTTAACCAAAACTAATTTCTGTTTCTTCATTCTCTTCTGTCTCTGTGTAGCTTGCATTAGGCCTACCATATCTACGTCTTTGAATTGGTCTGTTCTTAATTATCAGTTTATCTAGAATAAAATAGGCTTCTTTACCTTCTTTTCGTGCTTGGATCAATGCTGGGATTTGGTCTGCGCGTCGTTTTGTTTGCAGCACTGAAATAAAGGTTGAAAAGGAAATCAGTTGCGAATAGAGATAAATTGCACGTTTGTATGTATTTCGCATGGACTGGTATTTGACTACATCCTTTGACAGCTCTATTGCTGTGTTTTTATGCAGTAGCGATTGCCATGTTTACATTATTCACTTTAACGGGCTCACTCCGTGGCAGCCATTTACCAGAACTGCATCTACCATTTACCAGAACAAACCGCTCTCCCTAGTCTCTGATTTTAATAGTCGAAATGGTCTATTACCACCCTTTTCTGAACCACAACAAAATCTGCTCACATAGCATCTATAATTTGTTTTTGTTTGGATTTGAACAATTTGATACAACAGATTATTGTCATTAATTTCATTTTACCGCACCAGGTATAAAACAAACCTCTTTTTGTGATGCACAGAAGTGTCCAGTTCTTTAAATTTTACAAAAGAAAGAAGAATTCCTTCAGAAAGTGAAAGATTCTAGAAAATGTTAAGAATTCAAAGAATTTTTGACAATAAAGTTTATCAATGTGCTGTGGCTAGTACCATGAGCTTAAATCTCACATTATATGCTTAACCTGCATATATTTATATCATAATATTGTAACAATATAAGAAATGCAGTGAGTTCTTGACTTTGCATCATGTTTCAGTTTATCAAGGGAACTTCTTCACAGCATATTTTTGTCAAGCTGAAATAATTGTTACATAAATTCTAACACTGGATCAAAGGAAAATACAGTCAATTGTTTTCAATTTATGGCTGGAATCCATATGCGGTGCAGTTGTGCACTTCAATCAGATTGCCAAGATCTGCATCTTAGTATGATCATTCCAAGAAGCACCCCTTTCCAGTGATAATAGCTTGTTTATTGTCTGAACCATAATTGTAACATCAAAATTTTGGTAATTCAATAGAAATAAGCCCCAGATAATGCTTTTGTCACCAAAATACTTCATTTTGCATCAAATGATCCCATGTTATCATTTGAAAAATACAGCCCACTTTTCCTTAAAGTTTCTTATATCAAAGAGTCTAGAAATTGGGTGCCCTGAAACCTTAGCAAGGTAGCAGTCTGATCTGCTGGCCAGCTTAGAAAACTTGCATTCATAAGGTGTACAACTTTTGCAGCTTGCAGCTACAACAAAGGTTCTTTGCATCTGATAAGGATCTATTTTTACCCTCACAGCCTTTAAGCTTTACTTGCGCTTGCACCTTTCATTTTCTTTAACTCATCAGTACACAGAGGCCAAATCATGCAATGCATTCCAATCTGGTCTCCAGGAACCTAAAGGAAATGAAAAAAATAAAATCCTAAATACAGGGTATAAAGCATATAAACCTTTGCAACATGTTTTTGTCAGACTGATCTTGAAATCTTTGTTCCATGAATTTCAACAATCAATAAAAGGGAGCACTGTATGGAACATTAATTTGGACACCAATGTTCATGTTCATCATCAAGAAGGACAACACACTGTTACTGTACATTGCATATGGCGCAAGCTGCAAATGGTGCATTCACATTAGACCACCAAGATCGCATATAGAAATTAATAATGAAAATGGACTTATGATCTCCTGATCACCACTACACATCCCACCTCAATAATAATTGTTTGTTTATGAGCTGTTTCCATACCGCACATAATTCTGTTGCCATCAAAATACAATTTTGCATTAAAAAATCTCATCTTAATCTTTAAAACATGAAACTAACTGTTTGTTATAAGTGGCAGTCATACCAAAGAGGGTAGAAATTAGATACTCTTAAAATTGGCTATTTGTAATATATACCGCTTGAAAGGTTACTCCAGGCCAGCTAGGAAAACTTCCATTAATAGACCTAATCTGCTATGGTTTGTTTTACCCAATTCAAGTCATATGACCTTGCCCATGGGAAGTTTTGGTACTATGCTACCTTTTGCGTTCATGGCACAATTTTGCATGGCATGAAATTTGTCGGAGAAATCAAAAGATGTTTTATCAAGAGATTGATCACATGATTTGAAACGGGTATAAACAAACCTTAGCCGATTTGTTCTATGAGCTGTAGAAATTTTTGCAGCTTTCCGCCTCCAGCTACAACAACATTAGCCTGTGTGCAGACTATCTCCAAGGAAAAGGTATAGTCTGCACAACACCGCTCAATGTCAAGTATTGTATGAGTCAGCATTTCATTTCAATTGCATTTTGAATGGCCCTTTCTACTAAGCGTTTGTGTATTGTCTGCCGTAGGGTACTTAAAATTTTAGAGTATTGTGTTGTTAACGTAATTTGCTTAGAGCACAAGGCGAAGCCTTAGACTTAATCACACGATAGCCGTTCTCAAATCTGATTGCATATTATCTGATTTCATATTATAGCACAAGGCGAAGCCTGAGACTTAATCACACGATAGCCGTTCTCAAATCTGATTGCTTCCTTGTTTCGCAGGAAAGCGATATTATTGGCTGTTGCAACAATGCATTTTCTTTGTTATCACATAAATGCTGAAGCACGTACTACACAACAGCGAGCGGCGTTGCGCAGACTATACCTTTTCCCTGGGTATAGTCTGCACGCAGGCTACAACAACATGTTCTTGCATCTCATAACAGAGTATCTATGTTTACTCTTACCGCCTTTAACAGTTTACTTGCAGCTTACACCTTCAATTTATTTTACTACCACTGCGTTATGCATATTTTTGGGAAAAAATTTAGAAAAATGTTATGATACGATACAATCTACAGCTTTGTTTGAAATTTCCATAACCTGTGCTGTAAATACTTCTTGAAATGTTTGGGATAAATTTACTTTGAGGCAGGGGTGGCCCAGAAATCTTCTGACCGAGGGGTAGGAGCTTCCACAGCTTCCTACAGTCTTCCTACCGGGGGCTGAAATGGCTAAAAAATGCAGTTTGCGTACATCCTTTTGCCAAAATTCCTCCAACAGAAACTGAAATTTCCTACGACATGGGGGGCTACATGCTTTCAACAGCCAAAGGGGCTGTAGGTCCATCTAGCCCTCCCCCTTGGCGCCCATACTCTGCATACTGTAAATTTTGTCTGCCACAAATTTCCACCATCAATTAGAGAAGTGGGCTGTAGGTCCCTAGCCCTCCCCCTGGCGCCCATAGGTTGCATACTGTAAAATTTTGTCTGCCACAAATTTCCACCATCAATCGGATAACATGAAGATCTACTCCAAAATTCTAATTAAATAATTAACCAAAGTTCCCAGCAGTTGAAACAGTATAAATTTCACACCAAAACCACTGGCGGATAATGTTCCTTGATGCCGCTCTGCCACAGTGGCGGGAGGGCATTCTGCTATTGGAATGCACACTGGCCTCTGGCCTGGCGCCACCATTGCTTTTGAGGTCCCACCATGTCATAAGGACAATCAACTGATGCTTCAAGCAATAAGATAGCATGGCCATGATGGGGCCTAAAAGCTAGCAAATGAGGAAGATCCTTCAAATCAATCAGGATTGAGAGGCGTCTACAGCAATGAAAATGTTGTTTAACATTACCTTACCTTTCTGCAATGTTTACGAATTTCTTCTGATCTGATAATGCTCTCTTTTGAGTTAGGCCTGCTAAAAAGGTCGACCACAGCTGTGATCGTCTCTGCAGTAATTGGAAGAAATTCTTGCAGCACATCCAGCTCGTCATTTGCAAGGGACACGACATGGAAAGTTGTGAAGGTCAAGGAATCCCCAACATTACCATTACCTCAGTTAATTGTCTAACATTACCATTACCTCAGTGAGGAACAAAGTTCCTAACTGAGCTATCATTGTATTAACTGAAGCATGATTGGCCACTTAAGCGATGTCTTTGAAAATTCGAGAAAAACTGGTTTATCAGACTTGTTTTCTGATGGCAAACTGGCTGAAATTTCTCGAGATTTTGAGTCCACAGTACCTTTTGTTCTATTTACGTGCGGTGTTCTACATAAGCCCCCCTTC
The DNA here is from genome assembly GCA_964019985.1 of Aurelia sp. 4 Dawson et al 2005. NCBI lineage: Eukaryota > Metazoa > Cnidaria > Scyphozoa > Semaeostomeae > Ulmaridae > Aurelia > Aurelia sp. 4 Dawson et al 2005. The sequence continues at coordinate 10,805,816 of OZ026500.1, read as the reverse complement.
GGCGCGGGGCATTGATCATGTCAGCTCGTATGAAGGCTCTGTGCATTGAAGAAAAAATTGAAATGATTGACAACTCAAATATTGATGAATCGTGTCTAAATCATGGGAAGCTACACCTAAACCGGAAAGGTAATGCGCTCTTTGCAAGAAATCTACTTAATTATATCAACAACTTTTGAAGGGACCACACCCGGACATTTTTATCGAAATATTACTATGACACGCATGACCATGGGGCAGGGGCAAATGACCAAACAGAAACTTCTGAGGTGGCGAAAACAGACAGCCCTACCTATGAGGACAATGATCCATTCCAAAAGTTAAAAGCATTAAGGAATAAGCATCCCAAAAATATTATTATAAGCTACATCAATATGAACTCCATTAGGAACAAATTCACAAACTTTGCCAGTCTCATACAAAACTCGGTTGATGTTTTGGTGATTGCTGAAACGAAATTGGATGCTTCCTTTCCAACGTCTCAATTTGAAATACCGGGGTTTAAAACACCGTACAGACTGGATGTATCCTCGAGCTCAGGGGGACTTTTGGTCTACGTTACAGACCGGATTGTCTCCAGGGGGCTCTGGGGTGCACCAGTCCAGGGTGATATCCAGGTGATTCCTGTTGAGTTAAACTTGAGGAAAGACAAATGGTTGTTCCTCGCGTCCTATCGGCCTCCGTGTCAAAATCAAAAATACTTCTTAGATAATATGGAGACATTGATTGATTTCCATTCCAAATCTTCAGGGAAACTATTGATACTCGGTGACTTGAACATGGAAGTACATGAATCTTCGTTGAAGACATTTATCGAAGAACGGGAGCTATATAGTATGATAAAAACACCTACCTGCTTCAAAAGCGTCCACGGTAGATGTATTGATTTATTGCTAACAAATTCGAAATACAGTTTCCAAAAAAGTCAGTCTTTTGAGACAGGTTTCAGCGATTTTCATCATATGATTTACACAATTCTGAAAACAACTTATGTTAAGAAAGAACCAAAGATTATCAAATATAGAAATTATAAAAAATTTTCTCATGAAGAGTTTCTAGCCGAAGTCAATAATAGCCTCCAAACGAGTAAACCAGAAAGCTACGATGAATTCGAAGGGATCATAGTAAAAATCCTAGATAAACATGCTCCCATAAAAATGGCTGTAGTCAGAGGAAACAATAAGCCTCACATGACTAAGGCGCTGAAGAAAGCCATGATGAATAGGACAAGGCTAAAAAACATTGCAAATAAAACCAAACGACCGGAGGATATAGACAGATACAAGGCTCAACGAAATCTAGTAGTTAAACTGAATAGGAAAGAAAGAAGAAATTTCTTTGCCAACCTCGACCCTGTCACTGTTGGAAAGGAAAAATCCTTTTGGAAAACTTTCAAGCCCCTTTTCTCAGAAAAGTCTAGCAATGGCAGCCAAAAAAATAATACTTGTCGAGAATGAAATTGTCATAACCTGCACTTTGAGGTTAACACAAGGGAAAACTACCACTTCGAAAACCAAACATAACCAGCATTCAGCATAGCAAAGTACGAATCTATCTAACGAATATCCCCCAATCACTACAAAGAAGCAGCTTTACAATGAGTGTCTTTGCTCCACAGGGAGTCCATAGTCTAAACTATTTACAAGAATATGACATCACTTCCCCTTTTTCGAAAACGTTCAGGGAATAAGTCTTGATGGTATCGGATCACCATATCTCACGGGTTGAGTCCTAGCTCTCGTTGATTGACGGCGTGTATTGTTTCCGTGTTCGTGTGCGTTTTCGTGTTCTTGTTCCGCCGGATTGTCTCCTCTGTTTAGATCTTGTTCTACATCGCTATCAAACTCTTCTTGTCGATCTACTCGAGCTTTGAACTTCTTAAAGTGTGACACATTTCTGGTAATACGTCGTGTATCGTTCTCTGCAGTAATCATTGTTCCTTTACGCAGAATAACTGTGTACGGCGTTTTATCGAATCTGGATGAGAATTTGTTTTTGTACTGCTGTTTCACGAGTACCGTGTCCCCTACCGAGATATCACTTTCTTTCGCGTTTCTTCGTTTATCAATATAGTTCTTCTGGTATTTCTGAGTCTTTTCTTCATTTTCTCGAGCGATCTTGTGCTTGTTCACAATGTTTTTCCGTTTAAGTATAGGCAACTTTCCTCGAACTTGTCTGTTGAATAATAACTCGCACGGTGCAACCTTTGTTGTAGAATGTGGCGTTGTACGATACTGAAGAAGAAATCGTTGCAGTTCTTGTTTCCAAACTTTTCCTTCGACAACTGCAGCTTGAATTGTCTTTTCTAACGGTTGGTTGAATTTCTCAACTTCACCGTTCGCTTGAGGCCATCTTGGTGTTATCGGATGATGTCTTGATCCTATAGCTGTGACGTAACGACTGAATTCGTCACTGTTAAAGGGGGGTCCATTGTCCGATATAATAAGTTCTGGAATTCCATGAACAGCGAAAATTCGATCCAATTGTATAAATAACGAGCTTGATTTTGTGGAATTAACAATTGTCACTTCGGGAAAACGCGAATATCTGTCGATTACTACCAGCAAATATTCACCTGTTGGTACTGGACCACAATAGTCTACATGTACTTGTTCCCAAGGTGCATTTGGCATTTCGATTTGTTGAAGCGGTGCTGGTGGAGCTGGCTTTCCAACAGCTTGGCATGCTATACACGATTCTAATGTTTTCTGAACTAATTCATCCATTCCGAAGAACCACACTTTTTCACGTAACAGAGCCTTTGTTTTAGATATGCCTTGGTGACTCTCATGGGCAATATCGATAGCTCTTTGACGAAGTGCGTCTGGAATTATGATTCTCGATCCACGAAGTATAATGTTGTTGGAACCAACAATAATCTCATCTTTGATTGGCTTGTACTGCTTCACAGCTTCCCAGTGACCAGTACGTATTGCGGCACGAAGTCCTTGCAGTGTTCGATCTGCTTTCGTTGCTTCGGATATTTCATCAATTGTCATAGCTTTCGGAACAGCGTGTTTTGTGACAAAGTTGATGAACTCTTCCGTTTCCTCTGCGATATGGCTGGGGTTGCTGTTAGGTACAGGATGCCTTGATAAGTAATCAGCCGGATTGTCTGAACCTGCTTTGTATTGGACAACAAATCTGTAAGGTTGTAGGCGTAACACCCAACGCTCGATTCTCGCCGATGGCTTTGATGTTGGTGTACCGAAAATAATTTCCAACGGCTTGTGATCTGTAATAAGGGTAAATTCCTTCCCGTACAAGTATAAGTGGAAATGTTCTATTCCCCACACGATACTCAACGCTTCTTTTTCAGTTTGGGAGTACCGTTTCTCCACGTCGGTTAATGCTCTACTTGCGTAAGCAATGACTTTGTAATCAGAATCTGTGCCTTGTGCTAAGATAGCGGAAATACCGACAGGACTTGCATCCACGGTAATTGTTGTGCTCTTTGAAATATCGAAATAACCCATTACTGGTGCAGCTATTAATGCATCTTTCAGCTTCGTAAACGCATTTTGATGTATTTCTGTCCATGAAAATCTGGCGTTTTTCTTCATTAATTCACGCAAAGGAGAAGTTATTGTGGCATAATTACGGATGTACTTTGAGCTGTAGTTTGCCATACCCAATAGACTTCTAACTTCTTGAGCATTCGTAGGTGTAGGCATGTTCTGCAAATCTGTAACTCTTTTGGGATCTGGGCGTGTTCCCTCTGCAGAAAATATCTGGCCAAAGAACTCTAATGTCGGCTGGAGAAAACTGCATTTCTTGGCATTAAGTGTCAGACCTTTCTCCTGTAGACGTTTCAGACAGTTGCGAAGTGCTTTATCGTGTTCTTCTCGCGATTTTCCGTGTACAATAATATCATCTGCTATGTTACGAACTCCTTGTATCCCTTGAAGACTTTGTTGCAATGCATGCTGGAATATTTCAGCACTAGCATTAATGCCATATGCAAGCCTTTTGTACCTGAAGAGGCCTACATGTGTACTGAATGCAGTGATATAACGACTCTCCTCATCTAAAGGTAACTGATGGTATGCTTGAGCTAAGTCCAGTTTCGAAAAGTACTTTGCACCATTCAAATCTAAACTTATGTCATTGACCGTAGGTATTGGGTATCTCACACGATTGATAGCTTGATTCGCCATACGCATATCAACACAAATACGTACAGTGTCATCTTTCTTAGGAACAGCTACTATTGGTGATACCCAAGGTGTTGGTTGTGTTTCGGGTACTGCTTCAATGATATCGTCCTTCTGAAGCTCCTTCACGGCGTGTTTGACATTCTTTCTGATATGAAACGGAATCCTTCTCTGAGGCTGTGCTTGGGGAATCGCCGCTTTGTCGATGTTTAGTTTCACTGCATGATTTTTCAACTTTCCTAGCCCTGTGAACACTTCTTTGTATTCTTCGATTATCGCTTGAATGGCTTGGTCTTTTGTATTGGCAGTAGGGTCTTGTGAATCTGCGATTTTATTCAAATTGAACTGGACAACACCCAATTCCTGAGCAGTGTTTCCTGATAATAAACAGCCAGTGCCCTCTTCATGCATGACATAGAACGTTGCAACGCAATATCTTGATTTCGATTCAATCAAAGTCTCGAATTTTCCTCTGAATTCAACGGGCTTCTTTGAGTTAAAAGGATACGCTTTGACTTTTGTTGGCTTTAATTCAACTTCTTTCAGCTTTTCAAAAGTGTTCTGATCCAAAACATTTATAGACGCTCCAGTATCTACCATCATTGAAACCAATTGTCCTGCGATCTTTACCTTGACGTAAGGACATCCTTTGTTTTGTTCAGGGGTCTTTTGCCGAATTGTATACGTGTGTTCTTCAGCACTGGATTCATTGTCAGTGTCGTCATGGTGCTGCAAAGGCTTGACAAGGTTTCTCTTGTTTGATTCTTGCTTGGTAACGGTCTCATTCGATGCCTGTCCTTTGGTTTCGTTTTTACTACGACAGACCCTTGCGAAATGATCATTCTTTTGGCACTTTCGACAAACTTTTCCTTTTGCCGGACACCTGTGCTCGTGTGGCCATGCTCCTCCACAATTATAGCATTTCCTCTCCTTGTTTGCCTTCGGCTTCGTTTGCTGTGTTTGAAATCTGTTTGTCGCAAGAGTTTCTTCGGTTTTAGACTCGATATCTTTCGCTTGATATGAGCTCATTTCGTCTCTACGGCCATCTAGCAACATGTCTTTTAGCTTGTAATCCGGATTCCTCAGTGCACGTCTACGTATTTTAGAAGAAGAACCACCAGTTAAGATCTGTTGCTCAATTTCAAAATCAGGGTTTGTAAATTCACAGTTAGAAGAGAGGTTTCGCAATCTGGTATGAAATTTGTCCAGTGTCTCTCCCTCCTTTTGACGGGTTTGGCGAAATTTGTATACCTCATATCTTTGATTTTTTTGAGGCTCGAAATAAGCGGTAAGTTTTTCCCTTGCTTGATCATAATCTGCATCAGTTCCAACATCTTCAAGTTGGTGAAAAATTTCTCGAACGCGAGAGCCTGCTTGGTATAAAAGTAATGCCCTCTTTCGTGAAGCATCGCGTTTTCCACTTGCGATTAGAAATGTATCGAAGTCGCTCAACCAGAGACGCCAACGTGCTGCTAAACTCGATCCAACCTCACCATCAGGGTTGAATTCTGGTAACGGTTTGAGGTTTAAGGCCATGTTGCATTTTGACTCGTCGCCAATGTCATAACCTGCACTTTGAGGTTAACACAAGGGAAAACTACCACTTCGAAAACCAAACATAACCAGCATTCAGCATAGCAAAGTACGAATCTATCTAACGAATATCCCCCAATCACTACAAAGAAGCAGCTTTACAATGAGTGTCTTTGCTCCACAGGGAGTCCATAGTCTAAACTATTTACAAGAATATGACAGAAATTATCATAGATGATGAAACTGAAATAAGCAATCTCTTTAACACTTATTTCGTGAACATAATTGATACTTTGCCCATTGACAGAACGGTGTCTTTACTTGAAGCCCCCAATGCTTCAAATGATATAGTGGCAGATGCGATCAAAAAATACGAAAATCATCCGTGTATTACTAAAATAAAACAACACTTGACTGGAAATGAAGTATTCGAATTCAAGAGTGTCAGTCCCTTGGAGGTTTGGGAGGAAATCAATAAATTAGATAAATCCAAAAAGACCAGCGGCGAGATTTCCATTGATGTTGTTAAATTGATATCAGGGTGTTCCTTAGAACATATAACTTATTTCATAAATAAGATGTTCTCAAGTAATGAATTCCCCGGAAAACTTAAACTGGCTGATGTCTCCCCGATCTTTAAATGTGGTGAGAGTACACAGAAGGCAAACTTTCGGCCAATAAGTGTCCTGTCGGCACTTTCCAAAGTGTTTGAGCGCATCATGTCTAAACAGATACAGCCATTTACTTCTAAGTTCCTTTCTAGTTTGCTATGCGCTTTTCGAAATGGGCACAGTACACAGCATGCGCTTTTCCGACTTATTGAGACTTGTCGAAAGACACTTGATGAAAAAGGGGTAGTGGGGATGGTGCTAATGGACTTGTCTAAGGCATATGATTGTCTTCCACATGATTTACTCATAGCCAAACTTGCAGCCTATGGGTTTGGGCCAAACAGTCTTGCACTAGTCTCAAACTATCTCTCACAAAGAAAACAGCGCGTGAAAGTAGGTTCAACATTCAGTGAATGGCAAGAAATAGTGTCAGGAGTTCCACAGGGCTCAGTTCTCGGTCCACTGTTCTTCAATATCTTTGTCAATGACTTCATCTTCGCTATGGAGTCCTCCCATGTCTGCAATTTTGCAGATGATAATACCGTGTATGCATGTGACAAAGATGTCGAGTCAGTGGCAATGAGACTTGAGGATGACATCTCTAGAGCTCTTGACTGGTTCAAAGATAACAGAATGGTGGCAAATCCCAAAAAATTTCAAGTAATGTTTCTTGGCCTAAAGCAGCATCAAGAATTTTTCTTAGAAATAGAAAACAAATCAATTGATGTGACAAGGTCTGTCAAACTACTTGGGATAAGTGTTGACGATGAGCTGAAATTTGACAAGCACGTGAAAACACTGTGCCAAAAAGTTAGCAGAAAAGTCAGTGCGTTCTCAAGGGTCGCACCTTACATCGACGAAAAGAAAGGGAAGATCCTGTACAATACATTCATAATGTCAAATTTCAAGTATTGTCCACTTGTCTGGATGTTTTGCGAAAAAACGCAAAACAAAGAAATAGACAGAGTTCACAAAAGAGCCTTGAGAATACTTCTTGAAGACTATACATCGAGCTTCGATGAGCTTCTTCAAAAGATTGATGACACTAGGGTTCATGTAAAAAATCTACGAAACTTGATGGTAGAAATATACAAGTGCTTATCGTGCGAAAATCCCTCCTTTATGTGGAATATTTTCCAGCGAAAAGACCTTGGGTATAATCTAAGATCAGGTTCACTGCTAATGCTGCCACAAGCAAAAACGACAACTTATGGGACCGGTTCGTTGACCTTTAGGGGTAGCATTCTCTGGAACAGCCTACCAGACGCTATAAAAAGCTCACCATCTGTTGTATATTTCAAAAGATCGATAAAAGAATGGAAGGGTGAAAATTGTACATGCAAAAATTGCTGTTGAGAACAACATCTTGGAAATCCCTCCGTAAGATATTAATTATGTAAATCATGTAAATCGATGTAAATATACTTATTTTCTTTATATTATTGTAAATTTTTCCTTTGTAGATAGTTGGTTTGAATTAGCTAATTGTATTTAAGCTATTGTAAATACCAACTATATAAAAAATTTAATAATATAATAATAATAATATGATGATCTTCTACTGAAGTCGCAACGATGTACGATGCATGTTTCCCGACTTAGATCTCTTTCTTTGGAAATTTTTAAAACTTTGCATGATCTGAATCCATCCTTCATGAAAGCTATTTTTCAAATCAGAACCTCTAACTATTGTTCGCGAAATCCTAATTATCTTACTCATTATAGGCCAAATCAGGTCACTTTCGGCACGAATAGTCTTAAATCCTTAGGACCTCGGATTTGGAACTGCTTACCAGAGGAGCTAAAATCGGCAAACAGCCTCAATATATTTAAAAGCTTAATAACTCAATGGAATGGTCCCACATGCAACTGCAATGCCTGTTGTTTTATTGTAAATATTGTATAAAACAGCGTTGAAAATAGTTATTAGCTTTATTTCTTTTTTATTAATTATGTCCATCGATTTTGATTAGTTTGCTTGTACATATGTCATATAGCTGACTAGAAAAAAAAAGTAATAAATGTAAAATCGATGTAAAATAAATTTACAACAACAACAACAACAACAGCAACAACCGCAATGCACTTGGACTAAAACCATAAGCACTTAATTTTGCAATCAAAAGCTCTTGATTTAAACAATCAAGAGCCTTTGAAAGATCCATGAGTAGTGCTCCAGCAAAACCGCCTTTATCCAGAGTTTTTTTACAGGTTTCTATGAGTCGTAAAAGTGCATGTTGGGTTCCATTGCCCTCTCGAAATCCACAAAGAAGAGAATAAAGGAAGCTAAGGGCATGATATTTTATTTGACTCTCTAAGACCCTTTCGTAAATTTTGAATACAGACGATAAAACCGTTATTGGTCTATAGTTCTTCTTGATAAATGCGTCGAGACTTTTGAAAAGATACGAGATCTCACCAGCCTTCAACTCCTTTGGAAAGTAGCACTCTGACAAATTAGAGTTGAAGATTTTCTGAAGGAGGATGGCAAAAATGTCTGCATTTTGTTTAAGAATCTTTGCAGGAATGCTGTTTAGAGGAGATGACTTTTTTGGATTCAGTTTTTGTATCTGTAAATGTATCTCAGTAACAGTCACTGGCTTAAATTCAAATTGGTTCAGTTGGCAGCATTCTTTGATGTTTCTAATGCTAGGATGATTTTCATATTTCTTGATAGCTTTTTCTACTGAGTCCTTTATCCCAATTGTTTCTGACAGTAATGACTGGTCTTCAGAGATTCCTAGACTCTCTGTTATATTTGCGAAATAATGATTAAATATCTCCGCAATTTTTGTATCTTCAGTTATCATTTTTCCGTCTTCAGTCAGAGTCACAGATGAAGTTGTTTGTATCTCATTTGAAAATACCGGATTGACAGTCTTCCAAAATTTACGATTATCTGTAAGGTCTCCAAAGTCAAGGTTCCTATAGTAATCAGATTTCGTCCTGCGCAGGAGCTTCACACAAATATTTCTTTGCTTTTTAAAGCCTTAAGGCTCTCTTCCGTTCTACTCTTAATGTATTTATTGCGTAGTCTCTTGCGATGCATCATCGCTTTTCGCAGGGCCTTCGTCAGAAAGGGGCCATCGTTCGCTCTCAAATACTTTGTTTTAAGAAGAGCATGTCTATTAAGTGTATCAGTGACCACAGTGTCAAAAGCACCATTATCCTCATTATCCTGCAGTTCAGAGGAAATCTGATCATAAAGATCCTTCCTGAAGTCATCCGCACAGAACTTGGCGTAGTTTCTATAATTAATGATTTTAGGCCCTTTTTTCCTATATCCACCTCTAAGAACTGTAACAATCATGGCATGGAAGTCCGACAGCCCTGTATGTATCACCACGGTGTTCTGAAAACTTCGTTTTCTGTTTGTCAGAATCAGATCAATACATCTAGGGCTGTCAGACTTAAACCAGGTTGGGCCCTCGATCAGATTTGACAAATTATAGTTATCCATGAAGTCACTGATAACATTCTCGTTAGGCTCACACTTGAAATCACCTATTAAACAGATACTTTCATATTAGCTGCTGTAAAAATCCAGCCCCTTTCCTATCTCCTCAAAGAAATATTTAAGGTAAACTGAATTTTTAGACACGAAAAATACATCGCAGACAAAAACTAAAGTCATCCAGTAAAAGAGCAGCCCTTTTAGCATATTTACTCAAAGACATTGGTTTCGATTTTGCCTGATTCACCTTTAGGGTCGATGTTTTTCCTGCTGAGCTCGGCGGTGGTTTTCGGACACCGGCGGTGGTTTGCGGACGGTAAGTTAAAATTGCAGAGTGTGCCAAGAAATCGCTTCTTTTGTTTAATACTATGGAATTATTGATGCAATGGACTTATCTGATTAACTTGATGTACTCTGAAAAACTACAACCTTTGTCTTTGCTTTTGTTTACAACAAAACCTACAGGACATACAAAAAAAACACAATTTAACAGAGAATAACCCCTGGATTTTCCAAAATGAGATAATAGTATCACTTGTAACGCTCTTCACTAATATTATAAAAAGCGAACTGCATTAACAACAGGAGGTTCATCCTACATGTTTTAAAGCAAAATGAAAACAGTTCTTATCAGTCGAGTGAGTTCATCATTACTTTTCACTGGGATGCGCTGGTTTTTAAATCAAATTCAGTTATACTCTAATTTGAAAAAATTTCATGGAAGATGTTTTAGTATGAAGCAGCATTCTACGCCAATTTGTACAATTTGAGAATAATTAGATATCTGTGCGAGATCGTATTCTTCCGAATGAAAGAAATGGAATGGTTACCCGAAGAGGTCAATTACCTTGCCACAGCTAGTGTTAATGTATACTTTATCAAATAGCAGACAAAACTTTGATATAAAGTATCAGGTGCCCAAGCATAATATGCATCTTAATTTGCTTTTTTTCCACAAATTTGCTTGTTTTCGCACAAAAGTTTGCGAAAACAATCGTTGTTGCCAAAGGAATCGCAAGGCATCTTCGAGCTCGACTAGCCATTCTCTTCCTGGGATGATTTGCTGGGTGTCCGAAAATCACCGCCGTAACCTTTTCAGGGCAATCGAAACAAAAAACGCTGACTGCCCCTTTTGTGGGAGATGTTTAAGTTTCAACCACCTTCCTATATTTCGGTCTCATGTCAGGCATTATATTTCTTCAGTTTATTTAAAATTCTTGACTCTTTCTGCTACGAATTCACAGCTTCTTATGAAGTATGAACTTTCTGAACGACAATTTTTTTACGTCAATCATGCTGAGAAGGTATGAATAGTGACTTGTTTAATCACGTTTTGCATTCAAGAGGGCTATCCCTGGGGATATTTACTATGTAAAACGGTAGAATATAATGCAAAAAACAATCTTCACCTATTAAAAGTTATTGCAAATATGATTTACCACTCAGTTTCTTAGGTTTATTCAAAAGTAGTCGATTACCACTGCCGTCCAATTACCCCCACCGACACCCTAGGGCCAAGAAAAACTCCATAAAAAGCCCCAAACTTCTCAAATCTTATAAATCTTTGCGAAACAAGGTGACAAACACTATTAGATCCTCTATGTGATTACACTACCAATCTTTGATCAATGAAAACAAGGACAATCTAAAAAACATGTGGAGAACCATAAATAAGGTGCTCGATAAGGCCCCTAATTCAACAACTATTATGCAAGTCAGGGATGGCAGCAAAACAGTTTCTGATTCAAAGAAAATTGCCAATGTCCTAAATGGCCACTTTTTCGGTCCAAGACTTGCTCATAGAATTGAAGTTAAACCAGGCGATGATCCTCTCTGTCATCTTAATAATCCTACCGAAGAAACAGTCTTCCAGTTCAAACAAGTAAATGAAAGAACAGTTTTGAAATATATACAAAATCTAAAACAAGGAAAATCTGCTGGTCCTGACAAAGTACCAACGGCAATTTTGAAAGACGCTGCTGAATTTCTTTGTAAACCACTAACGATGATCTTTAACAGCTCTTTAAGGCTAGGGACTTTCCCCGACCGTTGGAAAATAGCACGAATTACACCAATTTATAAATCAGGTGCCAAAGATGATACGAATAAATATAGGCCAATTTCAATTTTGTCAGTGCTATCTAAGTTATTTGAAAAGATTGCACATGACCAACTTATTGATTTCCTCCAATGTAACAAAAAACTAACGCAGAATCTGTTCGCTTTCCGTAAGCTTCATTCTACAATTACCTCACTGATTGGTGTCTCAGATCATTGGTATTCAAGTATCGACAACAACAAAGCTAACTTTGCTCTTTTTCTCGACTTGAAAACGGCATTTGATACCGTGGATCATGAGATACTCATCAGTAAATTGGCAAAATATGGAATAACAGGTATCGAGAACAACTGGTTTAAATCCTATTTAACTAACAGAAGCCAGTACTGTTCCATTGATGGTCAAGTATCTGATATTATGGAAATAGATTGTGGGATCCCCCAAGGTTCATGCTTGGGACCGCTGCCCTTTATCATTTATTTAAATGATTTTGAGCACTCTCTCGAACACTCAAGAGCCAACATGTACGCAGATGATACTGAGATAACAATATCCTCAAACAACCAAGTAGAGCTTATAGAAAAAGAACAAGCTGAGGTATTAAACATCGCAGAATGGATGAGGATTAACAAACTCAGTCTCAATCCCACCAAAACAGAATACATGATAATAGATCATCCTCGTAAAAGGAAAAATAGAGAATTATTACCGCAAGTATTCATAAATCGAGAAAAAATTAAGCAGGTTGAAAAAAGAATATATCTTGGGGTAATAGTTGACGATACTTTAGGTTGGGAAGAACAGTATGAATCAGTTAAGAAAAAGGTTGCTGGGGGCCTCGCAGCAATGAAGAAACTTAAGGGCATCCTCCCACAATCAATGCTTTTTCAAGTGTACAAAGCCTTTGTTGAGAGTCATCTTCGCTGTGCTGACGTAGTATGGGGGAGCTTATCGGAAACTAAAATAACAGCCCTTCAGAGAGTGCAAAATCGTGCATTTGACGTTATTCAAGGATCGTAAATAAAGGACTCTTTGATTCGACCCACATTTAGCATCGATCAGATGTTTCAATTTGACCGGTCGGTCCCGATGTATAAGATAATTAACAAGATATGTCCTGAGAGTCGGCACGATAAATTTGCTGAAAGATCCTCGATAAGCAAGTATGATACAAGAAACAAAACCGATCTCCAAATTCCAAGGCTAAATCTAGACTTCAGTAGAAAAATTTTCAATTATACTGGTCAAAAAACTTGGAATTCTATTCCAATACACATAAGAGAGTCTGGCACACTCAACAGGTTTAAGAATGGGCTAAAAAGTCATTTTCTAAGCTGAGGAAAAATACGTTTTCGCACGAATCCATGAAAGAACAGTAGTGGCTTTTGCATCTATTATTAAACATACTATTTTTTGTTATACTTTTTTATAATTAATGGATGTCCTTGTTGTGATTAAATAAAAAAAGATTTGAATGAGACAAAGCTAGTTGGCAACTTCAAGAATAGATTTCACACTTTCAACAAAGCGGACCATAATTTTTTGCTTTCTCTGTTTTGTTTGATTTGATTGAGTGCGCTCAGACGTGAGAAATCTGTTCTTCTCGAAGGCAAGTCGCATTTTCCACTCGCAACCGTGAATCTTTTGTTGCACAAAATTCGCGATTTCTCCTCGCTGGTGTGCGGTAGAAGGGCGCGCTTTTCAAACGGCAAGAGCATCACCAGGAAATGTATCAAAACAGCAAAGAACAACTAGAATACTGCAATGAAGGATATCAGCCTTCATTTTTACAGCCTGTGCCCCAATGAACATTTAGAAACATGGTTTTTCACGCTTTTCCGATGTTTACACGTTATTGTAAGAACTCTTCAAATGAAAAAAACTTTTGAAGACTCCCAGGCTGATACTTTGAGGAATGTGGATCCTCATACAAGAAACTTTTATGAGTTTTAATGGAAAACTGAACGGGTTGTCTTGGGAGAAATGATGTATATTTTGTGGTTTCCTACCGAGGGGCATTTCGTTCTTTTGAAAAAGCAAGAAACTTTTCCAGAAAAAAAAAACAATTTTACGGACTTTGGTGGATTTCTCAGAAATAAAATAAAGGTGTACGAGATATTTTGCGATTTTTGTGTGTGTTAATTGCCCCCTCCCCCCCCCCCGCGCGGCATAGGTTCTTACTGCACTCTCCACTACCTTTCAAGTAATATGATGCAACACTAAATAATTTTTTCCCAGCCTGCAAAAAGTGACATAATCTCTCCAAGTTCTTAGTTGAGGAAACTTTGCGGGAAACGGACAGTGCCCTCATAATTTTCCAAGCGAAAATGGAAATTTTCGCTTGCCTAATTTGATGTCTGTTTCCCCTAAGTTTTCATCCAGGAACCATGGAGAACTTTCGGAATTTTTTGCTTTGCAATACTGAAGTTTCTTAATTTTTGGCAACCTGAGAGTTGAGTTTCTCATGAGCAGTTTCTTTGGAAGAATAATGAGCTGATACTACACTTTGCCAAAAAGATTGGGCGAATATGAGACCAAGCAATAACAAAGTTAACATGGAAGATTTTTTTCATTTCTCTACTCACAGAGGATATGCGGTGCCATCAAATCCAAACTCAAACTCGTCAGTGAATAATTTCAGCTAGCCTATGTACATTAGAACTTGTGAGCCATAGCCAAGCAGAGAATGCTTTCCTGTGGGGAAATCGCAAATCACCAGTTCGCTGGATTTTGGTGAATTCTTCATTTCTCCGCTCCAGATTGACGTTTAAACATCCCAATCAAAAAGAATATCGTGGAACTGCAAAAGAAATGGTATTCGTCAATTCGATCAATTCATCAATTCAGGAATTCGTCAGGGGAAACCTTTCTTTTTTGATAAGGGGAATTCGCTTTTTTCATCAGGGGAATCAAAATCCACACTTCAACCAGCACCGTGCAGGTCCTTCTTTTGTCTGCAACAGTAGCTTACCTTTTTCTTGTTATTGAAAGCCCCGTTTTTGGCTAGAATTTCAATTTTGAATCCCTGTGAATTTGCAATGGAATGTTACGAGCCATGGGAGAGAGATCGTGCTTCGAAAGACAATAGTTTTTATTGTCCCCAGTCCCTTGTTTTTCTACCCATCTAAATATTCAGATTAGTCAATAAGCAGATTAGCGTCGGCCGGGTCAGCGGTTTGATTTGATTTGATTTTGATTTGATTTTTTTATCTAACGGGGAGGGTAGCCCTTCTGCAGAAGTGCTGATTTTCAAGGGGCCCTCCCATAAATTAAAACTAAACTAAATTACAAAAATGACTAATATAAAAACTTCGGAATCTAAAAACCTAAGCCTATTTAACAATCTAAAAATCTATTTACAATATCTAATGTCCATTTAAAAAAATAAAAAAAAGAAGAAACCCTATATCGTCTGCTTAAATAAGCTAACGGTGGGTGCTTGCGTTGACTCAGCTGAGAGGCTATTCCATAACTGCGCTCCTCTGAAAGAAAAACATTTTTGACCGTTTGCTGTTTTTTTCAAAGGTAACCTCAGGTCCGTGTTTGTATTGCGGAGAATACGGGAGGAGCATGCCGAGTTTCTTGTGAAGAGACTACTCAAGTACTGCGGAGCCAACCCATTGAGGGATTTGAAGACCATTGTTCCAGAATCAATTTTAATGAGTTCCTGAATGGTCTTCCAACCAAGCCTTTCGATAAGTGGTCTGCCTGGGGTGTCGTAGCTGCTGTTTGTTACAATTCTTGCAGCGCGATTCTGAAGTTTTTGCAACTGATTAATTTCAGTTGAACCTGCGCATCCCCAAACAGAGCAACAGTATCGAAAGTGGGGCTCCACAATACCCGTGTAGAGAGTTTTCAGCGATTCTCTTGGTAGGAATGATTTGGCATGCTTCAAAAAGCCTACTGCCCTGGAAACCTTGGCAGAGACCGCCTTGATTTGTTCTTTCCAGTCCAAAGAGCAGTCAATTTGTACACCAAGGTATTTCGTTTTTTCAACAACTGGAAGTTCATTTTCACGAATTTTCAATTTCAAGTCTTCATTCCGACTTTTGAGAGTGGCATGTTTCTGTTTGGTGCAAATAAGCATGGCATGAGTTTTTGCAACATTCAAAGAAAGTTTGTTGCCTTGGAGCCAAGTGTCTAGTTGCCTAAGATCGTTGTTAATAGCCTCAGCCAGCTGAGTCAAATCATTGGACTGGTGGCATAAACAGGTATCATCAGCAAACATGGACACTGTGGAATCTCGGACAGCTTGTGGGAGATCATTGATATAGATCAGGAAAAGTAAGGGACCAAGACATGAGCCTTGTGGCACACCAACTTCTATATCCCCAAATTCTGAGTCAACACCGTTAACCCTACAGAACTGTTTACGGTTGGTAAGGTAAGATTTAAACCAAGAAAGTTCTCGGTGTTGGACACCATAGTGGGCAAGCGTTTTGCAGAGAATATCATGATCAACGGTATCAAATGCCTTTTTAATGTCAATGAATACTAGCCCCACAAGCTTACCGAGATCTAACCCATTGTACCAATCATCAGTATTTTTAAGTAAACAAGTTACAGTGGACCGAAGGCGCAAAAACCCTGATTGGTCATTGGAAAATTGACCGTTTTTGTCCATATGTTGGTACAACTGGTTGGTCACAAGTTTTTCAAAGAGCCTTGAGATGACTGGTAAGACTGATATTGGTCGATAGTTAGACTGATCAGTCTTTGCTCCATTTTTAAAAATTGGAGTGACTCTAGCTACCTTCCATGAGTCAGGAAACTGACTTGCTTCAATGGATGTGTTTAAACAAGAAAGCAAGCGAGTTTTCAATGAAAGGCAATGCAAGTTTCAAAAAGTAGCTAGAGATGTTGTCAGTCCCAAAACTCTTTGCTGTTTTGACCTTGGCAAATGCATCCCTGATTTCCTGAACCTCAATAGTCCTGAAGTGAAATTCAGCCTTATCTGGGTTGACTTCGTAGTCACCTGAAAGGAGGGGATTTGAAACCGGGTCAATTTTGTCAGCAAGATCCTTGCCTACCGAGCAAAAAAAGAGTTCATTTTATTAGAAATTTCTTTTTTGCAAACAGTCTCTGAATCAGACTCTTTAAGGCAGTCAATGTTACTTGACTTAGACCTCTTGTTGAGAAGCTCATTTATTGTCTTCCATGATTCTTTCATGTTTCCTTCACAAGCAGATATCTTATTAGTGTAGTATTCCTTCTTAAGCTGAACGTTCAGGGTATTAACCCTATTGCGTACCTGCTTGTATGAGTCCATAAGGACTGGGGATTTTCTCTTGGTTGCAGCCTTTTTAAGCCTGTCTCTAGTCACCATAAGGTTTCTAAGGTCCTTATCAATCCAAGGACAAAATTTTTCAGAGACACGCATTTCAGCTATTGGGGCATGTTTGTCTATAATCAGAGAGAGCAAATTGGACCAATTGTTGACAAGAACATTTATATCATCTGTTTCATTGAGCATTTGCTCCCAACATATGCCAGAAACATCAGCCAGGAATGCTTCTTCATTGAAATTCTTCATATTGCGAGTTCTTATCACTTTGTGGCCTTTTTCTACTGCGCCATTAAATCTTCTAACACAGTAAACCATAGAGTGATCACTCAAAGAAACTTCATGCACGCCTGATTTTGTAATGTTTCTGGCACATGTTGTAGCAATATGGTCAATGATGGTGGAAGTGTTCAAAGTAACCCTTGTTGGCTCCTCAATGAGCTGTTTGAGGCTGAACAGCTCATAGAGATTACACATATGCCTGGAATCATTGTCTATGGGCTGGTCAGCTATCTTCTCTGTGAGATCACAATTTGTGTCCCCAAGGAAGATCATTTCTTTGCCCTCTTTATCCAGAAAAGAGAGAACCTTTTCCAGCTTCTCAAAGGTGCCAACAGGACTACTTGGAGGTCTATACCAAGCAACAACAAGAAATGGCTTACATTTTGGCGGTTCTATCTCAATGCAAATAAGCTCAAGATCATCTACAGGGACATCGTCTCTGGGCTTAAATCTTACAGAGTCAAGTGGCTAGTAGAAAGCAAAGCCGCAACAAAGACTATTTTCAATCTTGAAAACCGCAACCTCCAACCGCAAAATTTTCAAAGTCAATACAAACGTTTCCTAACGCCCATGCAAGGATTGAATATTTTGCAAATTTCTTTACTAGTGTAGTGTTATTTGATGCATTCTATCACGATTATCATGTTTGGATGGAAAATGTGCTCCAAATTTAATTTTATCGCGATTTTCCTGATTTTAGGCAATTTTGCCGCTTTTCTTGACCACAAAAAGGAAAATGCTGACGTGAGCAAAGATGATGGCTTATCTTAGGTTAATTTTTATATTTACAGAAAGTACATGCCTGAGGCTATTAGCACACCAAATTTGGTCGCTCTACCTATTATCAGTCAAGAGTTAGATAGGGGGGCTTTTTTGCCCCCCAACCAAATTATGACTATCAAATAGCCCAACCACTACAGGGTTAATATGTCTTTCGATTGCCAAGAGTATGAGCAATTCCATCCTTTTTACAGAATTTCGATAGCCCGATTGGTTGCAGAGGAATTAACAAATTCCTAGAGAGGAGGATTTCTGAAAACCGGCTTTCCTTGCTCATGAGAGCGTGTTGCAGAATGATCTTGCAGGGTTTGTGCAAAGCTAAAGCATGCATTTGCACAGAGCAGAAAAATTCTAAAACTATCCTATTGAAATTGATGGCCTACACGTGTTGTTAATAATCCATAGCTAAAGAAATAATGTTGTGTTTGCGTATTTTCTTTGTTCTATTTATACAGAAGCCTATTTACCATTGCACACTCCCTTTAACAGCTGTTTTTCAAGTTTCCAATTAAAAGAAATTCTCCGATCATGTGAAAATTATGAAATAAGATCCATGTCATGATTCATGTCACTAGCAACTAAATTGCATCTCGTTCGACGGTCGAGAGGGGTGCATTTTCTGTAAATTTTTTTAAGACTCTATTTCAAAGTCTGGGCTAGACACTGTATGCATATCAAGGAGAAAAAGGAACATTTCATATTAAAAAAATCTCACTTTTCATTTCATTTTAAATCCTTTATACACGAAAGTCCATTCAGCCAAATAAGAAAATCAAATAAATACCCTAATTACATTTATACAATCTATATACAGTTAAAGCTAAATTATGTACAGTAATCTATTTAGTAGCAGCTGCTCTTCCAGGGAGTCGTGTTTTATGTTTT
Source organism: Aurelia sp. 4 Dawson et al 2005 (assembly GCA_964019985.1). Taxonomy (NCBI): domain Eukaryota; kingdom Metazoa; phylum Cnidaria; class Scyphozoa; order Semaeostomeae; family Ulmaridae; genus Aurelia; species Aurelia sp. 4 Dawson et al 2005. Next base: position 10,786,774 of record OZ026500.1, on the reverse strand, counting down.
ATTCAGCTCGTGTAATAACTTTTCAATTGCTTCTTGAATCTAGTAAGTGTAGTGAGTTCTCTGATATTGATGGGAATATCGTTCCAAGCTTTCAGAGCTGAATAGTGAAAGCCTTTCTTGACATATTCAAGGTTGTTTCTTGGGATTTGTAGGTCCCTACAATTCCTTGTTCTGTAGTTGGAGTGCTGGGTCCTATGATGATATTTATCCCAAAGGCTTTCGGGACATTGCCCGCTGATTATTTTGTAAGTCATAGCTGATCGATCAAACTTTGTTAGTTGCTCAACGGTCAACCAGTTATGAGACCAATTGTCTTTTAGTCTGGAATTTTCAATAATCGAGTGGGCTCTGTTCTGCAGACGTTGGAGAGTATTCAATTTTGATTTAGGAAGACTCCCCAAGATAACCCAAAATTTGACCTTACAGAATGCCAGCATAAATATTCCCCAAATAGAAGCCTCCCGATTCAAGAAAGTCTTCTGTCTCCTATTTGGTAAGATTCTTTGAAGGAGTAACAGAAGTGTTGGGGTGAGTGGCCAAGTGGCTTATTTAGTCTTCGTCAGGTGACTAATGTTAAGCTCGGTCAAGTGAGGTCAAACTCCGGATGGGTGACCTCAGAGGCCTGACTTCACAACTCACCTCGTCGTCCTTCGGAAGGGACGTTAAAATAGGGGTCCCATGCCTGGATGCGGCATGCAAAGTGGGCCTAAATTAGCTTTCAGTAGCTAGAAATCCTGATAAGCCCACTCAAAACAAATTGAAAACGAACAAAACAAACAGTAAACTTCTTGAAATAAGGCACTAATACCATGCCAAAGGCCTTTAAACATGCCCAGATAGACGGAAGGAGCTCCTGGCGTAGGATCTCTATCAAGGCCTCTGGAGACAGAATGAGTTCTGGAAAGCAGTTGATATATTGCTCAATAAGTGTTATCCCTAAGTCTGTGAATCGAAAGAGCCGTAAATAAGTTTCTCTGAAACATTGCTAAAAAATTATAATTTGGTAATGTTGTTTTGGTGATCATTCTCCGGAGAATGGTCACCAAACAACATTACCAAATTATAACTTAGCGTACAAGACAAGGGATCTACTGAAAGATCTTGGAAACAAAATCTCACAACATAATGCTAAAAAGTTGCTTTGAGAGAAGTAGCGCAATGATTTTCTTTTATATTATGCACATTTCTCTTTAAGAAGGTCATCTTATTCGCCCTCGACTATCAAATTCTTTATAGGTCGATGTGAAGCTTGCCGATTCTTGCTTGAATATGGGGCACCAGCAGGCATTTATGACGATTGTGGAACATCTGCTTTATCACTCATGATTGAAAAGATGCCAGATGTCGCCAAGGAAGCGCTGGGGCAGTTTCAAATGGTTGATAATGCTTTAAGGAGAAAGTATTACTACTTGAATTATTTGGAACTTGAGACATGGAGAGCAGTTGGAAGCAAAAAGGGAAAACCACTTCGGCAATCTTTTGCACGATCACCGCTAGAGGTAAAGATAAATTTCATTTATCATAACAATCAGAGATCTTCTTAGTATAATACTGCTTCTTAAGTTGGATGTTAAGGACATTGACCTTGTTACGGATCTGTCTGTAAGAGTCCATAAGAAATGGGACTTTCTTTTGGCTGCAGCCTTTTTTGCTTAACCCTGGCCTGCATTAGTTTCTTCAGGTCGTTGTCAATCCAGGGGCAGTACTTCTCTGGGACACGCATTGTGGTTATCGGGGCATGCTTTTCTATGATCAAAGAAAACAGGTTTGATCAATTACTCATAAGAACATCAATGTTATCTATTCCGGTAAGCATTTGCTCCCAACATATGCCAGAAACATCAGCCAGGAATGCTTCTTCATTAAAATTTTTCATCTTCCGAGTTTTGATTATTTCATGGCCTTTCTCTACTGCTCCGTTAAATTTCCGAACGCAGTAGACCATATAATGGTCACTCAAGGAGATCTCATGCACTCCAGATTTTACAATATTTCTGGCTCATGTTGTACCAATATGGTCAATAGTGGAAGAAAAATTTAGAGTGACCCTATTGGGTCCCCTAACAAGCTGTTTAAAGCTGAACAACTCATAGAGATCAAGCATGTGCTTTGAATCATCGTCTATATGTTGTTCAGCTTTTTTGGGAGTGAGATCACAATTTGTGTCTCCTCATTATTTCTTTACCCTCTTTGTCCAAAAAAGAAAGAGCCTTTTCCAGCTTATTGAACGACCCAACAAGGTCACTGGGTGGCCGGTACCAAGCAAAAACAAGAAAGGACTTGCTTTTGGGTAGGGTAAACCGGTGTGATTTGAGACAGGGAAAATTTGGGACACCCATTGGGTAATTTGGGACATTGCTCAAAATTGCACAATTTTTTATTAGCTGAGAGAATTATATCACATTTGTTTTCTAACTGTCCGTTTGATCAATTTTGAAGTGCACTTGTGAAAAAATAGACATATTTGAGATGCCCCCAGAACGACAAGTGAGTGGCCTAATATCTTTCAAAGTTTGTCTAGTTTATTAAAAGAGGCCATTTTTTATGAAATTCAAGTGAACCATAGCAGTTACAGTTATTTTCTATTCAAATTTGCCTTTAGGTATAGTTATGTATCATTTGCAGGTGGAAATCATTGCTGTTCCAAATTACCCCATCCTGGGTAATTTGGGACAGCATCATTTATGCGCTAATATATCAGCAACCACATGAATGAAGAAAATGGTTTTCTCGATATCAATTATTTAGTACTCAAATGTATATAAAAAGGTGAATTAGTCTTACTTAAATATGCAGCCCCTAACCTAAATAAATATGCATCAAATCAAATCAAACCGCTGACCCGGCCGACGCTAATCTGCTTATTGACTAATCTGAATATTTAGATGGGTAGAAAAACAAGGGACTGGGGACAATAAAAACTATTGTCTTTCGAAGCACGATCTTTCTCCCATGGCTCGTAACATTCCATTGCAAATTCACAGGGATTCAAAATTGAAATTCTAGCCAAAATGACAAAATTGTCCCAAATTACCCCGGTTTACCCTAGTTTAACCTCGATATAAATGAGTTCCAGGTCATCAGTGGGGACATCAAGACGACGTTTGTACTTGATTGAGTCCCAGACATAGATAGAAACATCACCACTAGTCCTTGTCCTATCCAGACGTTCTTGCTGGCAGCCAGCCACACTAATTAACTCCTTTGGGTAGCAAGGATCGAGCTTAGTTTCATTTACGGCAAGTTTCTGAATCACAAGGTCCCTCATTAATAGCTGAACCTCATCTAGGTGACTGCGAAGACCGTTAGTATTCAGGGATACAATTGCGATACCCATTTTAAATCCCAGATTCTGATCAGACCCGTTCGACGCAACACTCTCACTGGTGGGTGTAAATTTTTCTGATGGAAAACTACACGCAACCTCTCTGAAGTTCAAATCATCGGATACCATGCTAAATACACCGGATTTTCTCATTTCGGTTTTTAGTTAATTGAAAATTTCCTTGAAAATTTAAATGTAAACCCTCTTATACCTAGATGTTCGACCAAAATGTTCTGCTGCTGCAAGATATCCACATTCATCGATTTCAGTGATTTGTTGAATTCGGCGATTTTCTTCGCTATGGCTTGGCTTTCATCTCCATTCTTCATCTCTCGTTTGATCATTTCAGAAATTACAATATGACAATCTGGGAGGCTTTCAGTGATCTATTCCATGAGACGCTTGATGTTTCTCAAAATGTCAGCTACAGGTCGATGCTGTATGTCATTGGTTTCCACGACAAGAATGATTTGGTCTGGTTTTTTTCGCAAAAATGGTTTCAAGTAATCCTAGAGGTCTGTTGTAGTTGCGCCTGAGAAGCTTCGCACTTTTGTTTGATACCTTTTGCCAAGTTGCCTCTCATCGACGTTGTTAATCATACTGTCACAAACAACTAGTACCGTGTTCTTATCCCAAATTCCTGCTTTTCGTTGCTTGTCTGGTTGCGAATTTAAAGGATTATCATTGTTCCTTTCAGCTAGCTCATTCCGCTTTACATTACGCTTTCGCTTGTTCTTTTTCTTGCCCGACTTGTTTGTTTAGCTGTTACTGTTTACGTTTTCATTTTGTTCCAGTTCAATGCTTTCAGTCACGATGGAAACCCCTTTGTTTTGATTCGCATGTGTCTTTTGATTACAATTGTTTGGCTTTTCAGTTTTCTGAAAGGAGCTTTTGCTCGGTGCATTGTCTTCATCATCAGAAGCAATGGCTTTATCATGCTTTGAAATAATACCAGAGGTGCAAAGCTGCAATTTCAGAGCAAAATTTTCTTTGTTTAATAACCTATTTTTAATTTGTTCTTCATGGAGTTGTTTGCTCAGGTCAGCAAACGATGATGCCAGTTGGCTGTAGGCAAGGTAAATATCGTTACCCAGATGGTTCCCCTGATTGTTTGGATCAGTCGGCGTGGTTGGTTCCGATGCTTTTGGCGCCATCTTCTGAAAGGATTGTCCAGCATTTTCAAAGCATTAAAAATGTCACTTTCCTGCAAATTTGAATCAGATATTTCTACACATTCAGAGGGAAATTCGGCTGAGATATCAAGATGGCCATAGTTACTTTCATTAATGGGAATTTGAAAGGTCATCGTCCTCCGAACTTTGGTCAATGATGGAAGACTGGTTTATTGTGGCATTTTCCAGTAATTCTTCCTTGTTTTCGGAACTACAGATCATTGACTCATCATGTAAAGTGGATGCAACTTTTTCAAAATTCTTGAAAAGTACGAAATTTATTTGTCGCTGTTTTTTTCGATGTGTAATTTTCCACTTTCAACCATGCTGTCCAGTTCGGTCAGAATGTCTTGTCACGCTTAGGCCACAACGCTTCGAAGCAAGAGTCGAAATTGATTCTTTGCCAGGAACATTTCTCTTGATCTTTCTGATTTCATTGATGGATTTGATAATTGCATTACTGATTGAAGCTGACTTGTCGGTAGGCTGAGTCATGCGTTTGGTACGAGCCATAAGGAGAGGAGAGAATTCTTTCAGCCACTCAGCAAGCGCCCCACTCACGGCCCCACCGTCACTCTAAGGTATTTTGTTTTGTTAAGCCTACTTATTTCATTTTTTCCAAAATGAATTGAGGTAAATCGGCAAACTTGTTCAAAGAATATGTAACTACACTAAGGCTAAACACCGCTACGAAAAGTACACATGAAAGATTATTGCTGATAAATGCTAAGGTTCGTTTCACTTTGCAGGCTGAGCTAGCATTTGTCAATCATATCTTAACCTTATCTAGCCTGGACCTTTTGAAACACTCACTGCTTGGAGGTGGGAGCGGATTCTGCCACCCTTGTTTATCTCTATTGTTGTAGAGATATGGCAATCTAATTTAGCATGAAGGTTGCTCATTATATATAAAATGAATTTTTTGAAAAATAGTTTAATTAGCAATGTTTTTATTCTTGCTAGTGCATGATTATCATTATGATGCCTTTATGAGTCATAAAAATGAAAATGTGTTAAAAGGTCGTGAAACATTATTTTTTGTAAAGAAACTAGATATATAGATCGAATCATATGTAAATTCATGGCTTAGACTTGTGGTGACTTTGCAACGCGTTGTGATGAGCACAGAAAGACGGTTTTCAGAAATCTTCCTCTCTCGAAACTTGTTAATTGCTCTGCAACCAATTGGGATATCGAATCCAACGCACGAGTCAGCACGTGTGAAACAAGTCGGCATTCCTTCAAGACTGACAGTGCAAATCTATCTTTTTGATAAAAATCTCTTTTGCTTGCGCAAGCTAGGGAATACAATCTTTGAGTTCCATGGCGAAAAAAAGATAGGTTTGCAAAACATTGTGACATAAAATGATCAAATAATTTCATACATTGTAATCAAATGCAACATGATGCAATCAAACGAAGTTTCATTACATTACGAAGGTTCATTTCTAAGCGGCTGTTCCTTCCTCTTCCGTCACACACTGTTTTGCAAACCTCTTTCCTTTTGCATTTTTCTTTGCCTGAGGACTCAAACAAGATATTCCTGTTCGTGCAAGCATGAAAGATTTGTATGAAAAGAGATAGATTTGGCACTGTTAGTTTTGAAAGACTGCCGACTTGTTCTGCTATGTGATTACAAGCGCTTCACTGATTCTTTAGCAGTTGCCAATCGTAATCGACTACCCAGTTTTTCTCGTGTTCCTTGTCGAGTAGGTTACCAAACTCTAGAATCTTATTGCAGAAAACTGGCTAAGCTTTTGACTTCAAATTTGGCATGTGTATCGGTGAGCATATCTTGTGTTTGGTAAAAAAGTTTGATCAAAATCTTAAGATTAGCAGAGTGGAGAATGAAGTTCCTCTGAAGCTAGTAAAATATCTTGAAATAAGCCCTCTCCAAAGCCGTAAAAACAAACAGTCCTGTTTGATATGTCTTTCGATTGCCAAAAGTATGAGCAATTGCATACTTTTTACAGAATTTCAATAGCCAGATTGGTTGCAGAGCAATTAACAAGTTTCTAGAGAGGAGGATTTCTGACAACCGGCATTCTGTTCTCATCAGAGCGCGTTGCAGAGTCACCTTAAGCAAACATGAAGAAACTGCTAAATGAAATGAGGTCGGATTGGGTTAAACTGACGATACACGACTGTGCTAAAAATGGCGTCCAGACCTTTGCAGTATTGAATAATTATGTCTATAAAATCAATCAAAAATCAATGTGATCTTGAGCATTATAGCAAAATTCCTGTCCGCTATCTTCAACACATATAAGTTAGCCTGCCATTTAGAGATCTTATTTGAGTCAATCTGAAATGTGATAAACAAACGAATAAAATATTAGCAATTGCGCTGCGAAATGAAATGTGGTTGTTGATTTTATGGTAGAGAAATGCGGTTGCTTCAAAAACAGCATTTCTATCGTACATTGATTTAAAAAATTTTTGGACGTTTTATTTTTAGACATTTAATTTTCAGAAAAAAATTTTCGGACGAACTTTTTATGAATTTCGGACAATTTTGGACAAAATTTCGGACATTTTCAAAGGGGTGAATAAAATTTCGGACATATTCCATTTGATAATCAGTAGGCAAATCACAGAATGGATGTAATAAAATTCCGTCACTAAATTTCTCAAAGCGAAAACTAGCATAGTAATCAAATGTAAATACAAGCATTATAAGAAGAATCTTGAATTGAAGTTGGGACAAGAAAGACTAGTCCCTGGTGAAGGTGAAGGTGAAGTTGCGTTTTTCAGCGCCAAGCGCTGGGATCGCAGAAATAGAGCAGACCTAATCGAGTCCGCGACCCCTTGTCATGACGCTCAAGTGGTGGGGCTCTACCGGGACTCGAACCCACTCCACCTGACTATTCTGGCTGCAATGTCAGAGGATTACACCACGGCGCCACAACACCTTCATGTAACAACAGTAACATCAACAATGATGAGGATAACAAAACAATAATGATAGAAGCCAAGTACAGGTCATTTTATTAGGAACTTAGAATTTGGGCCATAGTACTGAGAGTTTCTTGAAATATCAGAGTTTCAGCATTCAAGAATTTGAAATGAGTTTCATGGGATCCGTCACAACCTTCAAGTTCATTACTTGTACTGTTTTGAACATTTCAAAACAATTTTTTTCAAGCCTTCTTTCCAATGTTTAAACATTACTCAAGGAAGCCCCCCATAGTACCCCTGGATAACGGATTCACGTGTTGATTTTTCGTTTTTCACGCAATCACGGACTATAAAACAGCATTTTCACTTTCACGCTGCAGAAATGTTAAGAATGCTCCAGAAAAGATAATTTCTATGTAAATACATAGCTGACGAAGACACACGAGGGAAAGCAGGGTAATTCTAACATGAATTTCAAAGTTTCGGAGCCAAAACTGTGAATGAAAGGAGATAAATAGGAGTCCAGGGGCTTGCCCCGGAAAATTTTTTGAGTATTCGCCTTCTGGAACATTGAAAAACGCCGTATTTTGGAAATTAATGCCTGGTAACCTATTATTTGCTTCTTAGAAAAAGTCGATTTTCATTCAAATGGACTGCATCTTTTACTTTGCCGGTGGCAATTGGAATAGTACCATGTATTATTTTTAGGTAACTCAGTAATTCTTCATGTAAGATGAATGCTTTTTATCTAAGACTTTCTAGGAGACAACTATCTTTATATAGGGTAGATTGCAAGCGAATTGAGTAAAAATGGGGGTCCGGGGGCATATTTATTCACGGAAAATTTTTGAGACTACACACTTCAGAATGACGGAAAACAGCATTTCTTTGTGAAATTTCAAGGCGCAATCACGTGCTTTAAACGTCCATTTCATGAAATAACGACCAAATTTTTGGCAAATCACGCTGCACGACAGAATCTTCGATCACGAATTCACGAGTCGAAAATATCAAAATCACGAAATCACGCGCCTGAATTAGCCAAATAACGCTTCACGTACAAATAGGGGGGGGGTCTCCTCAAGTACCATCTAAGTAATATGATAAAGAGAATAAGTGAAAAATGTTAAAATGTGTTAATTATTTCCTCTTAACTTCTTGGCAATCTGAGAGCTGAGTTTTACAAATTTCTTTTTTATCGCGAGGAATGAGACTGTGGTCAGATTTGAATTCTAAATGTATTCCATAAGTGCTAAAAAACAAGCCAAGTGGATGGAAAATAAACCAAAATCACAATATCTGTGCATGACGTCAATTTTCCTATACTGCGCATGCCCAGTAATTTCTACTGCGCATGACATCATTGGCTCTCTTCAAACGCATGCCCAAACAAAGCCAATTTTTGTGTCTGTCAGTCATCAGTGTCGTTCAACCAAGTATGGCATCCAGGGATGGCCTAATTTGCAAAAATGGTGCATTATCACACAAACAAAAAGACCTTGGAAAAGAAACGTTTGAAAGGAAAACAGAAATTTAAAAAAGCCAAAATCGGGAAATTTGGCTTGAAAAAGCCAGTATGGCAACCCTAAATTTGAGCCAAACACAACAGCATTATTATTTTAGATTGACGGTGTATTTTTCCAAGTCTTAACTACTGCAAATTGGACCATCCATAAAGTTTCAGAAATACAACATTGCTTGCCTTGGATTATCGATGGGCAAAGTTTCTCTTAAAATTGTTGAAAATTATGACGTTTTTCGTTCATTGAGACATTGCCTGTCCTTCGTTTCATTCATTTTTCATTCATTTTATCTTATTTATTCACGATATCCATTCAGTATAATAATAAAAGAGTAATTGCAATTTCCAAGGCTCCTCCATTAGAACAATCGTAATCTTATAGCAGAATTTCACTTCATGTCCAAAGAAATTTTGACATTGTGATTTGCCAGAGCATTGATTATTCCGACTACCAAAAAATTCGAACACTTAAATTTTCAGACAATTATATTTTCGGACTAATCTTTTGTCCGAAAATTAAAACGTCCAAAAAGTTTGGAAACTATTGTAGACGGGGGAATAGGCTAACAATCTAACCAAGTGCCTAACTTCAGTTTTAAGGTTTGTATTGTTAGAAGAGACCATTGTGATTAATTTGAGACAATATGGCACTTTTGAAAATCTTCGAATGTCCCATGGTTGATGACGTTAGAGAAGGGACAAATGCTCCGAAATACTTAAAACACTTTTGAATGGTGAGTTTTATTGACATGGAATTGGCATGGTTGAAAAGAGTCTTTGTAATTTTCCCTATTGTGTCACTACTGACACAATACATAGAAAAAGTAGTCATGCCTAAATTGACATTCCTATGAATGATAGGTGTTTTTTGACTGCAGAATCGGGATCTACATTGTCGATGTAGTAAGATTCAATGAAAAAATTTATACTAAAATGGTGTTTGAAATTTGTCGATTATGACGTCATGTCATCGATGACGTCATGCATTTTTCTTGAATTTCATCAAAATGCAAAAAGTTATACATCATTCGAAAGCTCTTCAAACTTTCTTTCCAAGTATGCAAATTCCATGTCAATATAACTCACCTGTCAAGAAGAGTTTTTGAAGTATTTAGGAAAATTTGGCCCTTCTCTGACGTCATCGATCACGTGACATTCGAACATGTTTAAAAGTGACACATTGTCATAAATTTATCAAAATGGTCTCTTCTAACAATTCAAACCTTAAAAACTGAAATTAGGCACTTGGTTAGGTGGTTAGCCTATTTCCTCCGTCTATCGTACTCCAACAATGTCAGAATAAAATAAGCTTTCAAGGAAAGCGTTCCAGCGTCATATTACAATGTTTGCTAAACCTTTTAGCATCAGTGCTTTCCATTCACAAGAGAGCACTTTCTACCTTTTGAAAAGTTCAGTGAAAATTTTTATATGATACCAGGACCCTTTCTTTGAAAACTTACTTATTTTGGCATTGCTGGAGAACAATAGAAATTCTGTTTTTGATGCACCATTAATTTTTGCCTTTTCTCCGCCATTGTTTTGTTTTGTTTTCAATTCGTTTTGAGTGCGCTTGTCACAATATCTAGCTTCCGAAGGACTACGAGGTGAGTTGTGAGGTCAGGCCTCCGAGGTCACCCATCCGGTGTTTGACGTCACTCGACCGAGCTTAACTTCAGTTCCCTGACAAAAACTGTTTAAGCCATTCGGCCATTCACCCCGTGGCCATAGATGAGCTAACCACTTGTCAGATTGACTTATATCACTTGTCACTCGGCCATAAATGAGCAACCACTTGTCAGATTGACTCATGCGAGGTAACAAACTCGAAGTTGTAGCTTGACCTATGCAACTGTGTAAAATTCGAGATCATTTAACCTACAGCTTCTCCACAGTAGCTACACAAACGGGGCACAAATTTTTGGGACACCCTGTACAATATTGTGATGATGGATTACCAAATGTAGGAAGATCTTTCAGTTCTTGTAAACAGCATTCAAAATTGATTTTAGTCGGTGTTGATTGCATGGCAATGCTTTATCTTACAGATTTGGATTTCGCTCTTCCATTTATTAGAAGGTTATTTTTCATATCTGATTTTGGTTGGATCTCACCCAATGCATTTTCTTCTATTGCTGTTCAGGTAATCGTCCGATACAACGAGCTGAATCTAATAATGCACCCAGTTATTCTAAACCTGATTCAACTGAAATGGAATCTTTTTGGTAAGAAACATGCTCTCCATTTTCTGGGCATCAATTTTATCTACACGTTGATATGGACTGCCATTGGAATAACAATTCCCAAGAAAGAAACCGTTAGCTACTATTCTCCTGTCAGCAAATACTGGTGGAGAGTAGCGTTAGAAGTTATTGGCTGCATTATGACACTAGCTTTCTTGGTTCAGGTATGTCTTTCTTTTGCTACAGTATCAGACGCTATCAATCATAATCAAATGAAGTAGGAAAATGAAAAACCACGCTGTTCATACAGTATATTGTACTACTGCTATGTTGCGAGATGGACGCTAGAAGCCAGACTACATATAAACGCCATGTGCTTGTCCTTGGATCGCTGTTGCCAGCTTTCAAACGAATTTCTGCGAATTTCTGCTTTCGCAAATGAATTTTAACGCAGGATACAACATGTACCCGTTAAGGTTACAATAAAAGTTTGTAACACGAAATTTCGTATTCTCTCCCTAACGCCGAACCATTAACGGAATCTAGTTAAACCATACATCATTCGAAGCACAAGAACGTGGGGATTTTAACCATATCTACATGATTGGCAAATATGGTAATACGATGTATTCCATGCAAATTTATTGCTTAGAAAAGTGCACCACCTTCAAAAGCTATCTTGTACCCTTGTGTTTAAGGTAACAAAATCTGACTTACATCAGCTGGCAGTGCAGATCCCAAGCCTTTATGTCTGGGATTTTTCTATTTTGAAACCAAATGCTGTCAAAAACTGGCAAATGATTTGGCTGCCCTCCGACTGTTATATCTTAATATAAAAGACGAACCAGAGTACATACAAAGAACTTGGGATACACTTTCCAAGCTCCAAGTTTGGCTTGGCCGAGTGCAAATTTTCGAGCCATTCGATTGATTCAAAGGGCACAAAATAGCTCTTTCGTACCTGTACCTCGTGGATTTGTGAATCCTGGGAAAAAGGGATTTTACTCATCGAACTGTCAGTGTACACATCGGGGCCACATGAGCCACTTGTAATCCGGGTTAAGTCAAGCCATTTACGCTTTAAACATCAATTAGAGTCTTTGAATCAACACCCAATAAATACGACGATACTTGAACGCGCGATGCCATCTCAGAAAGTAAAACGATTAGGATTGGATTTTAAAGACCTCACATAAAAAATTTGATTAAAAAAGTCATGGAAACCTTACTATGAAAACCTGAGATTTCTTCCATTTTCAATAGGCGATTACGCTAAAGATGGCGGCAAGGAACTTTTTACCAAGATGCATTGCGTTCTAATTACGAACCCTAAATGATTCCATAGGAATTCGATTAAAGAGCGCAATGCATCTCGGTAGAAAGTTCCTTGTCGCCATCTTTAGCGTAATCATCGATCCAACGAGGTATCATTGTGTGCCTTGAACGTTCGGTTGCCAGAATATGAAGAAATCGGAAGAAAAATCCAGGGGGTCTGAATGACACAATTGTTTACTAACATTTTTGCCCGACTAAGGTCTTTATTGCCATATAATAAATATTGCGTCAGGACCTTATTTGAAAGGTTGTTATATCCGAATGGTCGTAATATTGCCAAAACTCCAGCGAGAAGATCTCGTCGCTTCAAATCAAACGAGGGGCAGAGCAACAAGTGTTCAGTATCCTCAATGCCATCATTCGAAGGGCACATTGGATTTAAGGTAGAAATTGTGTTGGAATTTATGCAAGTTCAGTTTACTGAGACCAACCCTGAGTTGAGTTGACCGCAATTTACCGCAATTTACCTCAGTTTACCGCAATTAGCGTGACCGTGACCGTGGAGAGTCAAGACGTGCAAAACCTTGCTCTCGTATTATATCAAATTTTATGTTATAAATCTTGTTCAATCATGGAAAATAACATCGATATAGTCGTAGACACTACTGAAGCACTCAAGGCAAGCAGCAAAGGTCGTTATTTGGAAAACATCGCAAAGATATGCCAAACAAAGCATGGTTGGAGCGAAGACACCACCAAAGCGATACTGGACGAGGCCATCAAACAGAGCAGAATTCAAACAACTACCGTAAATAATAAAGTATCGTATCGAAAGTTTGAAAATAAGAAAGTATGTATAGAAGATGATTGCGAAACCAATGCCACTCAAAGAGACCCGTTGCCTTTGAATGATTTTGTGACCAAGGATCAGTTGGATAGATTTCAATGCGATTTTGTTGAATTCAAGCGATTCTCGCATGGGGAGATTTTATCATTGAAGGCTGACATTGCCAGTAGAAGCCCAAACCCAAAAGTAAATACCCAGTGTGATAGAGATCGTGAAGCATTGGTAACTTGCTTACAACAACGAATTATTTCATTGGAGAGACAGTTGCAAGATAAGCAAATCATCATTGAAAAACTATTAGACGGCCATAAACCTGCAGTTCCATCTTTCAGGCAAGCAACTCCCACAGGAATAGAAGAAAAAGTAACACAATGTAATAAAACAAATGGAGAACAATCAATGAAACAAACAGTTGATACAACGAAAACAAAAGATACAAAGAAAACTATTCAAAATGATCAATCAGGAGAACAGAAGCAAGAACAAAGGTCTAAACAAACAACGATGAAAGGCACGGAAATTCAAAGTAAACAACCCCGAGAACAGAATCAAGAGAACGGGCCTAAACCAGCAAAAACGAAGAGTCGGAAAAGAATCACGATCGTTGGTGACTCTATGCTAAATGGAATCTTAGACGAAGGCTTGCAAAAAGACCACAACGTCCAAGTCAAACGCCACCCTGGAGCAACAACGAGAGATATCGTGGATTACGTTAGACCAGTTATCAGGAAAAAGCCGGACTGTATAATAATACACGCAGGAACAAATGACCTTACGAGTCAAGAAAAACCTGATACAATAAGTAATTTCAGAAAGATCATAGAGGAAGCCAAACTTGAATCATCGGACACGTCCATTGTTCTTTCCACAGCGGTGATGAGAAAAGATAAACAGGCAATTGATAAAAAGGTGAGCGTGCCAGCGTTAAATCGTGAGATCAGAGAGTTTGCCAATGCTATGAAGATTTCAGTTGTCGACAATTCAAATCTAGACGTCTCTTGTCTTAGCCGCAAGAAGTTACATCTTAATGAAAAGGGAAACGCCTATTTAGCAAGAAACTTTTTAAACTTTATTAAAAACTTTTGAACTGCGGTGCCTCCAACGGTGCCAACCAGCCACAGACACGAAAACTGTTCAGAACGCACTAAGAAAAATAAAGGCATTGACATTGATAGTATTAACGAAGTCATAGATAATGACACCCTACTGGGTCCATCTGAAACATCATCTTTATCAACCCCAACTGAAATTGAGGCAAACTGTTTTGATGATCTGAAACTCCTCCGCCTTGAATACCCACGAAACGTCATAATTAGTTACATCAACATAAACTCCATCAGAAATAAATTTAGTGGTTTTTCTGAGATGATTGGTGAAAACGTCGATATTTTGGTGATAGCCGAGACAAAAATCGATTCATCCTTCCCAACGAGCCAGTTCTTAATAGACGGCTTTAAAAGTCCCTATAGACTTGATGTTTTTGGGAATAGCGGTGGAATTTTGGTTTATGTAAGAGATTGCCTCCTTTCAAAATATGTAAACCTGGTTGAGACCCCTCCCGATATCCAGGTCGTGCCAATTGAGATTAATGTTAGAAAACAAAAATGGTTGATATTACCAATCTATAGGCCTCCACTGCAAAATTCAGAATATTTTGTAGAAGAAATATCAAAATTGATTGATAAATGTTCTAGATATGATAATGTAGTGGTCCTTGGAGACTTCAATCTTGAACCTGATGACATAGCCCTGTCATCATTAATACAAGATCATGATTTATATAACATGATCAAACATCCAACATGTTTCAAGTCTTCCAAGGGCCGTTGCATTGACTTAATATTTACAAATAGAAAGCATTCCTTCATGCATTCCAAGTCATTTGAGACTGGATTTAGCGATCACCATCATATGATCTACACCATCTTAAAAACAACATTTATTAAACTTCCACCGAAAACAGTTACCTATCGAGACTACAAGAACTGGTCTCAGCTGCATTTTGAAGATGAGTTGAGGCAAAATCTGATCTCAGCTCACCCATCTACATATGAAAACTTTGAATCAATCTTTCTGAAAACACTGGAGGCAAATGCCCTTACTAAAACAAAGATAGTCAGAGCTAATGATAAACCGCACATGAATAAAGATTTGCGGAAGGCAATGAGGAAAAGATCAACTTTGAAAAACGTTGCAAACAAAAGTAAGCGAGAGGAAGATATAAGAAAATATAAGGATCAAAGAAACCTTGTCGTGAAATTGAACATTCAGGCTAAAAGACAATTTTTTATGTCGATACAGTCAAAAACAATTGACAACGATAAGAAGTTTTGGAAAACTGTGAAACCTCTGTTTTCCAATAAGAGTCCCATGAGCGAGAAGATCACATTGATTGAAGATGGTAGAATCCTCTCAAATGATGTGGAAGTTGCTGAATGCTTTAATGAATATTTTTGTAATATTACAGATAGTCTGGATATTGACCCCCTTTTTAAGGAGGTGCCAGAACAAATGTCTGTGGAACAAATGGTTTTGAGAGCGATAACTAAGTATAAAGATCACCCCTCTATAAAGGTTATCAATCAAAATGTTGCATTAAATGACAACACCTTTAGTTTCTCTCATGTAGGCCCAAATGAGGTCATGAAGCAGATAGACTTGCTTGACAAGAATAAATCCAATAGTGGGAATATTCCAACTGGTATGTCAAAGGCAACAAGGGAAATAGTTTGCCCCTACCTGACAGATTGTTTTTCAACTCTGCAGTCTATGATTGCAAGTTTCCAAATGAACTGAAGGAAGCTGATCTCAGCCCTCTGTTCAAAAATGATGATTCAAATTATAAGGGAAATTTTAGGCCAATAAGTGTTTTACCTGCAGCCTCCAAAGTCTATGAAAGACTTCTAAAAGACCAAATATGCCGGTACTTTCAAGACAAACTCTCCGAAATCCTGTGTGGTTTCAGGGAGGGGTATAGTACGCAACATGCTTTAATAAGGTTGATAGAAAAATGGAGGAAATGTCTTGATGCATCAGGTATAGTAGGAACAATTCTAATGGATCTATCTAAGGCTTATGACTGTCTGCCCCATGACCTCCTTATCGCAAAACTGGAGGCGTATGGATTTGATTTCAACAGCCTCTGCCTCATGTATAGCTATCTGGATTGCCACCATCAAAGGGTAAAAATTGGTTCACATAGAAGTACCGCAAAAAGAATAAAAATTGGGGTACCACAGGGATCTGTCTTAGGTCCTTTGCTCTTTAACATATTCATCAATGATCTGTGTCTCATGAGACTAGACTCGGAGATCTGTAATTTTGCAGATGATAACACTATTTACTCATGTGGGATAGACCTACATGAAATTGTTACCAATCTTGAAAGTGATCTCAGTAGATTGCTGGAATGGTTTACAAATAATGGAATGGTAGCAAACCCAAAAAAATTCCAGCTTATGTTCCTTGGCTTGAAAGGCCAGAGAAGACTGCGACTGAATATCAATGAGAACAAATTATCTGCAACAGATCATGTTAAATTGCTAGGAATTGAAGTTGACAACAAATTAAAGTTTAACAAGCATGTTAAAACGTTATGTTCAAAAGTCAACAAGAAAATCAGTGCCTTTTCTAGGCTAAATACGTATATTTCTAGAGAACAGGCATTAACAATTTGCAACGCGGTTATCTTATCGAACTTCAATTATTGCCCTTTGATCTGGCTATTCTGCAACAAAGGTGCAAACAAAGAGATTGACCGCACACACAAACGTGCTCTTCGGATCCTCTATAAAGAATACGAATGTCCCTTCGAAACATTGCTCACGCGCAGTGGCAGTTTTTGTATACATGTTAGAAACTTGCAGAAACTCTTGACAGAAATCTACAAGTCTATGAATCACCTTAACCCATCGCTTGTATGGGAATTTCATGAAAAGAAGCATGTAACTTATGATCTAAGAATACAAAATCTTTGTAAACTGCCGCAAATAAAGACACAGGGCTATGGGCAAGAATCACTGTCCTTTAGAGGGAGCTTCCTCTGGTACACCCTTGATGATACTATTAAAAATCAGCCAACACTTGCGGCTTTCAAAAAGAGGATCAAAGACTGGGCTGGTGATAAACGCACCTGCAAAATATGCCGCTAATGATTCTTTCTTTTGTATAAAGTATATCTTTCTTGTAAATAGTTGGTGTGAATTAGTATTTTATTATCTACTATTGTAAATACCAACTTTAAATATGATTTAAATGAAAATGAAAATGAGTAGGATGGGATAGGCCAATTGGGTCGTGAATACCAAAAACGGGTTTTGCAGGGGGGCGGATTATCGCGAGTAGCTTTTTCTTAAAAGCAGCAACTGAGGGTGCAAGTCTAATCTCGGGATCCAGGTTGTTCCCTTCAGTTAAGCAATTTGGATAAAAACTAGATTGAAATTTTTCTGTCCTTGCCAATATTTGTCGGACCACGTCCTGGTTGCGAAGAGAATATTGCGACTGCCGAAGTGGCGGGATTGGATCCTTAGTATACCCAGGAGTCAGATTATTTATGAATTTGTAAAACAGAGTAAGTCGTCTACTCCACCTTCGTAGACTTAGCGATTCCCAACCAAGCTCAGCGTATACCTTCTCTCGCAGCAGAATATTGAACGGATTCTAACTTTTCCATTTGGTTCGGCAAAATGACGCTATGGCTAAATTCGCAAACTTTTGCAGGACTGTGGTAAATGACATCCCCATAATCTAAATGTGGTCGAACATACAGCTTGTATAATTCGTTTAAGGTGTGCCTGGGCAGATATTTGGAGAGATACTTCAGCATGCCAATGCCCTTCCTTGTTTTAGAGATAACTTCTTTGAGATGAGTGGAGAACGAGAGTTTTGAGTCAAGGAACATTCCCAGATGCTTGTGTTCATCTACTACCTTCACAAGTGTGTTATTAAAGACGATTACTGAATGATCAACTGCCTTATTTTTCCTTGAAAATATTACTTCGACAGCTTGCTTTCGCGCATCAGGATTAAATGACATCCTCCAATCATGGGCCCACTTTTTTATCAACTCCAAGTCGTAATTCATATCACTGGCCGCTGTATTCTGATCTTGCAGGATCGTAAAAAGCGATGTGTCATCAGCAAAAAGCTTAACATTACACTTCAAGTCTATAGTTAGATCATTTATGTAAACAAGGAAGAACAAGGGACCTAAAATGGAACCCTGCGGCACTCCAGCTGAAATATCTCCCCAACCAGAACTCTGACCATTCAGCACAGTTCGCTGTTTTCGATTCTTCCGAAAGTTTTCAACAAGGGAAAGAAGTTGCCCTGAGACACCACACCGCTTAAGTTTGTAAATTAGACCATCATGCCATACCCTTTCAAATGCCTTAGAAAGATCAAGATAAACTGAGCGAACATCGAGGGGGGGGGGGGATTACAATCGAAGACCTTAAAAATTGTATGCGTCATAGAGATTAATTGGTTGATAGTGGAATCACCGGGACGAAAACCTGATTGATTTGGATTCAATAATTCACAAGAAACAAGGTGAGTGTATAATGAATCGTATACTAGTTTTTCAAGTATTTTCCAAAAATTGGAAGGAGAGAAATTGGACGGTAATTCCCTTTGAGATTTTTCTCATTTTTCTTATGAACTGGCACTACATTTGCATGTTTCCATATTTCAGGAAATAATCCATGCCCCATGTGCTTTATTAATGTTAAGTGCTCTGATTATATTTAGTATCTTTTCCTCAGAAATGGCAAACCCATCAATCAATGAAGTTGTTACTGAATCATGTTGTGGAATCTGACTGCCTGTATCAATTGTAGTACACTGAAGTATAAAATATTCATTGAATAACTGAGCCTTTTCAGTGAAATCTGTTATGAATAGCTCATTTTCTAAGAGGGGCGGTATTATAGGAATTTTGGCTTTGTTAAGAACGGTGTTAATTAAGGACCAATATGTTTTTCTGGCAGTCCCAGGATTTGCTAAAGTTTCCCCAGCCTTCAGAAAGTAATTCCGTTTTGCATTCTCTATCAATTTCGAACCTTCACTTATGATCCTTTGAATTCCTTCAAATTTGTTTTCTGGTTGGCCATTCCTAACAAAATTTTTATAGGCATGATTCTTTTTCCTCAAAAAGTTTTTAATAGTTCGTGTTATCCAGGGTGCTTGGCGAGGCCTAATCGTCTTAACCTCATTAGGTATGAAATTGGTATAAATGTTCAAGAGGACTTCATTTAGTAACTTAACCTGTTTATTAGGGCATGTCAAGTTTTCAACATGCTCGCGCCAACGAAACATTAACCAATACTTTTCCTAATTGCTACAAAATCAGCCTTGTCATAATGCCAAATCCTACGAGTGTACGGAGGTACTGGTATACTCGAAACAGATACTTTTCCATAAACAATTTGATGATGACATTGCTCATGCAATGACGGATGAACTCCAGATTCCACGATAAGGTTGGGCTGATCAGTGAAAATCAAATCAATACAGGACTTAGAATCACGCATCAAATGAGTTGGTTCTGAAATTAATTGATGAAGCCCAAGGTCAGATGTCAATGGCTCGAATTCTTTTCCCTCACTGTTCTCAATATCTTTCGCCCACAATTGTGTTGACCGACAGTTAAAATCACCAGTGATAACAACGCAGAAAGGATTTTCTGCGTGGATTTTGGATAACAACAGCTCAAAGTTGAGTGTAAAGTTGTCAAACTCACCCTGGTTCTGGCTGGGACTCCTATAAACTACCACAAAAAAGTATTTTTTTCCTTTTTAATTGGATCTCGCATACAACGCACTCAGGGAGAGTCACCAAATCTGGACGATTTTTGGAGGGAAGGGAATCCTTAACCCTATTACTACCGGGGGGGGGGGCCAAAGTGCCCGCGGCGCAGATTATTTGATGCAGTGCTGTCAGTTCGAGAGATACAGAGCTGAAACTTGATGTCTTTTCCTCAAATTTAATATACTAATTAAAAATTTAAATTTTTTTTTCAAAATGGTAGACACTGATCACGTGACCAACATCTTTTCAATGCGTGGTCAGCAGTAATAGAAAAGAAGGGACTCTTATTTTTTCCAGAATGATCACAGATCATTAAAAATACTACCATTCAATAGATCTTGATGAGAACTTTCAGATGATATATAGTTTTATTCATTTTCGATGACGTCAGCAATTTTAAGCGTAATGACGTCATCAATGTTTATGACGTCATATAAATAATAACAAATGTATTACAAAAATTTTTATGACCTAAAACGATTTTCTTAATTATTTTACATCGTCTTAAGGCATTTTAGAGTATTTACATCGATAATTAGGGGTTTAAATTAAACAATGAAAAACTGGTGTATATAAATAATGAATATATAATGTACATAATGAACTTAAATAGATATTACACTATGGATTTTTACTTATTAATACTTTGTGATTCATTTTGGTCCATTTGTAAAAGGAATAGTCACATAAAAACTTGAATATTTTCAATTTTGCAAACAGCAAGCAAATACCGGAATTTTCCTCAATTATGACATCATTGTGACGTCATGGATGTAATGAAAAATAAAAAAGTAGCCTATCGTGTAGATGTTGCTACTGTACACCATTGTACCAAGTTTCGTTCTCATATCTGCAATATTGGCAACTTTACTTAGGGGGGCACTTTGTGCCCCCCCCCCGGTACTACAAGGGTCAAAAAGCCCGGTATTAATAGGGTTAACGTATAGCCCAACACCACCTCTTTTAACATTTTGGGGATGGTTTTCTTTATGGAACGAGTAGCCATCTAGTGCCAGTCTTTCTTCATCGATGGTGCTGTCAAGGTGAGTTTCTACAATCAATTAAGTCATAATTATATACCGAATTATATGCTTCCATAAGAGAAACTCTTAAGAAATCATGCGCAGTAATACTATTTAGATTCCAAGTGCAAAAATTAAGCGTGTCAGGACCAGGATTAGTTTCAATATCACCACTGAACAAAATCGTCCTGAAAACCAACCATTGCGCTTGAAGTGTGTAACATGTTAAACACCCGATGTAAAAATAGGAATACAGAAAAAGAAACCGCCTGACAGCAGAATTCTTAAAGCAAATGAGACCAATGATAGCAAATGGGATTCGTTTCAGGAGTTCCACAGTCGTGTAAACTATTCTCTTTGCAAGTTGATGCAGACGGGCAAACAAAGGCAAGAAGCGTAACTGAGTTACCACAGTGTGCACTGCAAGAAACTGTGCTGCTAATGCAAATGGCAGAACAAGGATTGAGATTGCAATGAAATAGCAGCAAAACCAGTACAACTTAAGAACTTGAGTAAACATTGAAATAGGCCTAATAGTTTTGCTTACTGGGAGTGATAACAGCATTGTTGGACAAAAACACCCTATTGTTGCTCGCCATTGGTTGATTTCAACCGGCATCATCAAAAGAAAATTGTCTCGGTGGCCCCAACAAGCAATAAGTCATGTTGCAACAGTCAATAGTAAGTCCCAGGGAGAAACATAAATAAGTTACTGCACGATACACAAAACAAAGAAACACAAATATAACACAAACTCTATCAAAAGACAGCGGTGAGTGCATGTGAGTTAAGATGCATGTGCCTTGAGGGTTTTGGGGAGTCAAGTTGTGATAATTGATTCATTGAGCAGATAATAGTTGTAATTATTTACTTATGACGCCCATTCCCAACCTTTAATACAAAAACTTGGGTGGCCTACTATTCAGGAGGTAATTGAGTCAGAAACTGGAAAGGTTGTTTACAAGGCTCTCCACAATGAGGCCCCTGATTACTTAAAAGGGCTTTTTCATAGACTGTCTGATACTCAAAGTAGAATGCTGCGCAATTCCAATACTGATCTACGCATTCCTCTGTTCAAAACGTCTTCAGGACAGAAAAGCTTCGAATTTAGAGGAGCACGTATTTGGAACAACCTTAGCAATGAGGCAAAACAAGCAAGCACATTTTTGGCTTTCAAGCACAAATTATGAATATCAGTCCTTTTTATGACGCCACTTTGGCAGGATGTAACCGTTTCTGTTCAAATTTTTATTTTCTTTTTCATTAACGTATTTTTAGGGTCTTTCTATTTATCTATTTATTTGCTTATGTAACTTTTGTAATTAGGTTTTCAACAGGGCAGCTTGTAAATCAATTGTTATTGTAGACTTTACCCTGTATAAAGAATTCAAAATGAAATGGAGTGAAATGAAATGAAATTCTCGAGAGAGAATCCCGTACTTTTTCAACCTGGAAATAGTTCGCAAGGGACCTTGAAAGCGTAGTAGGAATATTTCAAAGTAATATTTAAACAATGCTCAGAGTAACAATACTCATTCGAAGGTGAGACAGAGAGAGCATTCTGATGCCCAAGTGTACGAAAAAAGTAAAGGTTTTTTTAAACATCTGAGTTGTTTACCAAGTTAAAAATTCAGCCGGAGCGATTTCAGAATTTCTAGGCGGATAAATAGATACGTCTTTCTCCGCACGTTTTCTCCGCGCATGTTTTTTCTGCGCAGAAGAACTTAAAGGAAAAGAGACTTAAATACAGCCTGGGTGCCTTGGGGCTTCTGCTTCTAAAACGACCTGTCAGCATAAAAAGGGATGATGTATCAACCCTGCATTTTGAAAAAGAATGAAGTAACTAAACATAGGTTTAAGGCTTGGGCTCACACCAGAGCAACGAGCTGAAATTGAAATTTGCAAAAGATTTGACACTGACAACTCGGGATTAAGCCTCCGTTCTACTAAATTTTACTAGAATTAAGGCAAGACAATTTAGGACTTATTTCTATAGCATAACCAATGCATTTCAAAACGCTCCTTCCTCTGCTGTGAACCAAGATTTGCTAAAAAAAACTCCAAACATGGCACATAGAAACGAAAAGGGGTTCCCTAACAAACAAACCACAAAAGTGACAACAAGGTCCAGTTAGTATTGCAAAGCACAGGCTTTCTGTTCCATAGATGTCTCCAAGGAAGGCAATACAGGCTTTCATTCGTTTTCATCAGATTCATTCTTCATTTTTGCTATTTGATCTCTCAGCGTACACATTGAATCAAAAAACACTGTCTTTTCGTTTGAAAGTTTAGCTCCCAATCTGCAATTAATATCGGCGAATGCATATTCAATGTCATCGGAAACCTTTGCAAAATCATTCGCAGCAATCAAGGTACTCAGCCTGCTTTTGGTAAGATCAGGTCTAATTTTGAAATCACTTGTAATCTCTTTGCGGCATCTGTATACTTTTTGTACGTTCAGTGAAGGACTTGAACCTCACAATAATTTGCTGTGTAGTGACGCCATCCTTTGTCTTTGTAAGGCCAATTCGGTGAGCGCGATCAATGGCTGCTTTTCCAACCCCACACTTGGTCTTGCTGAGGATATCGACAATGATTTTGACACAGTCCTCTTTGCCACGGTTAGCAGAAACCTGAATGTTGTCAAAGCGGAGACACACGCGCCGTCCATACTGCTCGACTTCTTCTATTCTCCTGTCAAGTTTATTGACTACTGCCAGTTCACTCTCGAGAGCGGCAACGCGGTTTTGGAGGCTTTCAAATTCTTCAATACGACTTTCCAGACTTTCTAAGTGTTCAATTCGTGCCTCCAGACTTCTAATAGCTTCGTCTTGAGCGTCAAATCTTTCTTCAAGCTTCAGAAGCTTTCCAATGTCTGATTTTATAGGACTTAATGCATCGTCAATAATATTTTTTGATTTCAACGACAGTTGCCATTGCTGCACAAAGCGATCTCGTGTTAGGCCGTCCGTACGCGTTGGGAATTCCGCTCATGAATCAGAACCATAAACATCTATTAATGTTCAAATTCATATGGTAAATGGAACTATAACCAATTCACAATCACATCAATCATAACCAAAGTCATCATAACCAACCAAACACACACATTTCGAGGAATCAACTAAATTTTTTCAGAGCGTCGAAAACACGTCTGCACTCCACGTGCACGTGCACGATTAAACGTGACGTCCACGTGCAGGTGCACGATTTTATGACATTTCTTCCCCTTTGCTGGACATTTGCCTTTACTATGTGCAGTTTTTGGATTGTATCCACAAAAATCACACAACTGAGTTGGGGTTTCCCAGGACCTTTTCCTGCAGATATTCGTGCACGCTCTTCGTGCTGTATGGCGCTGACTGACTCTGTTCTTTCCATTTTTCCAAGTCATTGGACTCTGTTCTTGAAGAAGTTTGGCCACTCCAGACCCAAGGAATTATGGCACAATGGTGTAATCCCCTCACTTTGACGCCAGAACAATCAGGTGGAGTGGGTTCGATACCCGGTAGGAACCCACCACTTGAGCATCATGATAAGGGATGGCGGACTTGATTAGGTCTGCTCTGTTTCTGTGATCCCAGCACTTGGCATGGAGAAATGCAACTTCATCTTCAACTTCACCCAAGTTTCTTGCCAAAAATCAGCATAATTGATGAAAAAACCTGAAACTTATGTCTCCGTCCTGTGCCAAGAGTGTTTTATTGAGAACTTTGCCCCTGTAAGTAAGTAACTGTCCCAAGAGCATCTTCCTAACACAGGAAACAGTAGAGAATGCTCGTCACCGACCCTGGAGGCACGGGGTTCAAGTTGAAGTATGAAGGGAGTATAAAGAAATCCAGGGAAACTGAGAACCCCATGGAAATAACCTTATTTTGCAGTAGTCTCATAATGTCTCATAAAAATTTTTACATAGGCTTAAAGTCTATGAATTTCTCGATGAAATATATCAAGCACTTGCATGGGCATGAATGGGCGTAACAAAATCAAGGATTTGCGTGCTTTGTTGTGACAAAAACATTTCGCTGGCCTAAGTTGCCGCCGAAGTAGAGCACTCCTAGCTGACAAACTGGTGTTGCTAATTTGTTTAGAACTGGCTACATTTGCAAAATGTAGCACCGAGTTAACAGAAACCAATTTACATAAGATTCAAATGGTACTAACATTGTGAAATTCTAACTCAAAACGAAATCTGCTCTCCAAAAACATGTCAACTTCCATCTTGCTTCCACAGCAAAGCTCGCTGTGTGCTCTGAAGGAGATTGCATACCACCTCGCAATTGCAATGCGCGTTTCCTCTCCCGTCTATATCTCCCTGGTGTTAAGTGTTTCGTTCCCTTTAATATTTCTATTGAATATAAAAAGTCTAACAATTGGAAGATGTCCAGAACAATGAAATTATCTGTTTGAATACAAAAATGGGACCAGAAATCCGATCTAGCCGTCGACTTAGAGTTGATACCTTGGATCACAGAACAGACATTCTTCCATTCAGTTGTTCATAGGGTTCATAGGCTCCATGAAGGTTGTTTAAAATTCAGATTTGTTGCTGTGATAATCGTGCCATTTTTGCAAACGTAGGGACATGTTGAATAGAATTTTGGGGCCGTATAAAATGTTTTTGTCAAATATATGAAAATATAGACGAAACTGCCTTTCATCTAAAAGTTGCAGTTTCTATAGCAATGCTTTCTAAAACGGTCAAAAATTGTTGTTCCCATTACATAATTGACTGCAGACACAAAGCATTTCTGAAACCACCTGACTTTCCAGAATACAACTTTACATTGATGCATAGTAGCCTTTAAAGAGAACTTTGTCAACGGCCAATGTGACAGCAAGCCATTTTTGAAGTAGCTTGTAAGTCAAAGATTGATCTGCGTACCATTTGTTATATTTCTGCCAAGTTTTATGCCTGTACGTTTTATTCCTGTTTGTAGTTTTACCGGGTGACCCAAAAAAGTGTTTTGTAGTGTATTGTGTGACATTTTCGTACTTTTTCGTAGTGTGAAGTGCAGCCCGGGGCCATGTGAAAAGGAGCAGCCTTCATTTGGCCGTGCGGCTGCCGCTTTTGCAAAGCGGTGGGGGCCCCGCGACCAGGGGTGGCTTTGCTCAGCAGGATCTTGTGTTGTACTTCATTGTAGCAGATAACCATTAAAATCTCATGGATTGTTAAAAAAGCTATTCCTTCTGATAAAAGATCTTCCCTAAATCGTTATCTGCTACCTTAACGTAGTGTAGTGTCTATTGGTGTGATGTGGTGTAGTGTTATGGTCGTGTTGTTGTAAAAAAGTTGTTTTGTTAACATGCATTGTAATAGCCATTTATAGTGGGGACTAGATGACCTTGTGTCTTTACCCGCTATTATTGGCTCAGATTATTGTATTGTAGTTGTTTATGCATTGAATTAAAGAAAAAGTGGCCCGGCAGAATATGTTATAGAAAAATAAGGAAGAGGCCGATTGAAATGCTTCAGGCGTTGTTCTGTCGCTAAAAGAGTACCCTACATTAGGATTATCTTTAAAATTTTTTTTGACACAGTAAACTTTCCAAATTAACGATTTGAGGAAAATTGCATGCCTGAAATCCTCAAAAAGTCATCAAAAACAGTGGATCAATTTGCAGCCATTTCAGATCTTCAAAACAATGGGGAGAGTGTTCTATTTCAAGCCGAGAATAAGCAACTCAACCGAAAGTTTTCAGAGCAAGTCTATAGGTCCTAGATACCTAAAATATACTTGTCTCAAGGGACAAGGATACTTCTGCTTTGATGTAAAGAATGCGCCCTTTCAACGAAACGGTGCATGCTGGGTAATCAGGATCGATATCTTTCACGTATTGTATTGTTTCTATTGTGCTCACTTATTCTCTCGCCCTTGGAAGTTGTTTCTCGAAAGGTTTTCGACGAGTTTACTCAACTAAACAAGGGAAGATTCTTCTGAAGTATATTTTGCACACTTTTAGGTACTTGTTCTTGACTTTTTGGTGATGTTACACTATAAAATGTGATGAAGGGCTTCGTTGATTGCAGGTGTAGCGGACCTTTGGCCTACACTTCCTGAATTTGCCAGTGGCAAACAGCATATCTTCGCTACAGCACTTCTTTCGCACATTACTTCAGTGCCGCATTTACCCATGGGCCCACTGGGCCCGGGCCCAGGGTCCCCCAAAAATTCTTAAATTTAGGGGGCCCCCGAGCAAAGTTTTGAACAGCCTTTGAAATGCTGCTGATTTCAGCCTTGTGCTTGGATTAAGTAGTAATGTCTTCACACAACGTAGTGCTTTATTTATTGACAACACTTGATGTGCAAGCAACAATAGTGGCACAATAGTAGCTGATTACTTTTGTCTCAACAATACCGGGTGAGCCAGAAGAATGTTCCCACTTTAAAAAATTCATAGCACCAAGAGCATTTCTTAGATTTGAATGATTCAAATTTCAGTTAAGAGCCGAAATATTGGAGTATTTTTGTGATTTTTCTTTCTTTCTTACCAGCACTAGAAGTATTGGCAAATTTAACATAACAAAAATTTTTCACGGTTACAAAATGACTGACAACAGGACTAAAACAATGATCAAATGACAAGGACTCTCCTTACGCAGAAAAATGTTCAATGGGCATTGCACCTCGCTCGAGAGTTATAACACATCCATTTTAAAACAAATGCTATAGATGTTCAGTCCCAGAGCAATGCATGGGTAATGGATACCTCTCACCCGTGAATTTTCTTGATTGATCTGTACGAGGAGTCCTTTGTAATTTGATCAATGTTTCAAACCATTTTTTAGTCATTTTTCAACCATGGAATTCTTGCAAAGTTGAATTTACCTATATTTCTAGTTCTAGTAACACAGCGAGAAAAGTCACTAAAATACTTCAATCTTATGGCTTTTAACTACGAATTGAAACATTCAAGTCTGCGAGGTACTGTGGAGCTATGAATTTCCAAAAGTGGGAACTTTTCCTGGCTCACCAGATAGGTCAATCATAACTTGGTTTAGACTTCAAATGACTGTCGAGTTGATGAAATACAACAAAAGTTTATATTTCGTATTAACTGTTAGAGCAAATTGTGAAGGACTTGTAGCTGGAACTTTCCCAAGTGCGATGACCGCAATTAGACTGTTACTCACTTTGCCATGCGGAGTTGCCTCTGGTGACGGAAGTTTCTCTATGCTATATGGGTCAAGAGTCAACTAAGGTCCACAATGTCACAAAAGCGCATTGTTGCCTTATGTTAAATTGCAGCAACTTTTGATGTCCTAAGCGTTTTAGACCCAAGAAAATCATTCGAAAGTTTGCAGGAGTATGATCAAGAAGAAAGACATCATGAACTAAGGGACAAGGGTAGTTTTATTGGGATTGTACGAAAATCTATATATTTGTACCTGCTTATTCATTTGCTCGATCTTTCCCCCATCAAATTACAGTATTAAGTTGATTTTAGCTCGTGTTGTTATGACTGAATCTTGGGCCCTTATCCATAAAAAGTCATACTAATACGGTGCCAAGTACCATGCACGTGGAAAAAACTTTTTAGGTACGTTTTTAAGGGCCCCATTTCAGTTTTGGGCCCAAGGCCCCAACGGACTTAAATGCGGCCCTGCATTACTTTTTACATCGACAAGATCCTTTCAAGCTTTTTCTGTAGCCAATTAGCTAAGACATTGATTCAAGTAAGAGAAAGCAAAAATACTTCTCCCTTTTCATTCAGGCGTGAATGAAAATCGAAGTTTTTTAAAATCAAATGGCAGTTGTTTGTTTACACGAGCAAGTGAACAGTTTGTTTACATTCAAGTCAGCCCGACAAATTTATCACAACGCAAAGGTTGAAAGGAAGAGGCATTTTCCTTTCCTTTTGCTTGAATTGATGTCTTAGTTAGTTAGCTACAGTAAGAGCTTCTCAAGAGCCTTGTCAATTTATAAGGTAAAGTATGAAAGTAATAATGCCGCGACGATATGCTATCTATCACTTGAAAGTGCAGGGACTCTAGGCCTTTGGCCATCTGTGCCTGTTATAAGCGATGTCCTGTACCATATTTCAGAGTGAAACACCACCAAAAAGTCAAGAAAAAAGTAGCTAAAAGTGTGAAATGTATATGAGAGAAGTTTCTTAGCTCGTTTAATTGAGTAAAATCATCATAAACCGTTCGAGAAACAACATCCAAGGGCGAGAGAATAGGCCAGCACAATAGAAACAATGCAACGCGTGCGAGAGATTGATCCTGATTACCCAGTTCAGTTCAGTTCAGTTCAGTTTTTTATTTCAAAAATTCATCTACATACAATAGTCATTCTAACAAAATTTACAAATATTACAAATAACAAGTCACAGGAGATGATAAATTACAATGTGGTTACAAAGGACATCAGAAATTTGTATGGAGAAGAATTTTCTTAAAGGATGAGCTCTCTCAGTAGATAAACTAATCGAGGAGAGAGTACCCCCTTTGTTAAAAACCTATTATTCGATCTGAAATATCTTAAACATTTGAGATTGATTGATGCAGAAAAGAGTTAAAAATCTAAACTTGATAATTCGTAGAGAACAGGTGTTATTTGAGTTGACGGCGAAAACTCGTCACTGAAGGAGATTGCTTGATATTGAAGGGAATATTGTTCCAAGATTTAGCACCAGTGTACCTAATAGAACTTTCACCATATTGCAAAGTGTTGTGACGTGTCATGAAAATATCACCCTTACAAGCCTGCCTTGTATCATGTTGATGAGCATCTGACAGAATTTCAAAAAAATTGTGAAATAGCACCAGTGTACCTAATAGATCTTTCACCATATTGCAAAGTGTTGTGACGTGTCATGAAAATATCACCCTTACAAGCCTGCCTTGTATCATGTTGATGAACATCTGACAGAATTTCAAAAAAAATTGTGAAAGACAGAAGGAGATATCCTATTAACAGACTCATAAACAAATAAAAGCAACTTCAAATGAAATAAATCATTCAACTTAAGAATCTTCAGATCAGAAAAAATAGGAGACGATGGAGAAGTAAAGTTCATGAATCCAATAGCTCTAACAACTTTCTTTTGTAGAATATATATTGGTTTGATATAGATGTCATAGGTAAGACCCCAGGCAATGATTCCATATTGAAGAAAGGATGCAAAAAAGAATTATACAAGGAAACTAGAACATCAGTAGGTAAAAGATGTCTGATTTTGAAACATATACCACAAGTTCTTGCTAGCTTTTTTGAAAGTTCACTTAAGTGATGCTTCCAATTGAGGTTCTCATCCAAAAGAAGACCAAGTAACTTGACATATTTAGCCTGTTTTAACATGTTCCTTGCCAATTTTGATAGTAGCAGTTTCATCCAAAGAATTTTGTGGGGAATGAAAAATGATAAAGTTAGTCTTGTTCATATTCAATGCAAGTTTGTTAGCATCTAACCATTTTTTGACATGCTTCAGTTCTTTGTTAACCACCTTTTGTAGCTGTTTTACACTACTAGATTCAAAGTAGATATTTGTGTCATCAGCAAATAGATAAAAAGATAACTTGCTTGATGAATTTGGAAGATCATTTATACAGAGAAGGAAAAGAAGTGGACCAAGAACAGAGCCCTGTGGTACACCACAGGTAACACTAAGATGACTTGAGTTGTGTCCATTTACAGATACATACTGACTTCTACTGCTAAGGTAGGATTTAAACCATTGTAGAGCTGTACCACGAATACCATAATGTTGAAGTTTGTTCAGGAGGATCTGGTGATTGACAGTATCAACGGCTTTCTGGAGATCAAGAAAGATACCACATCCAAAGTTTTTATTTTCCAAAGTGTTTTTAATGGATTCTGTTAAACTGATAAAAGCATGATTTATTGAACGAGAAGCACGAAAACCAAACTGAAGATTGTACAAGATTTTATGAACCTCCAAAAAATTGTATAGACGCTTATACATTAATTTCTCTGAGATTTTGCTGAAAACAGATAAGAGTGATATTGGTCTATAGTTTGAAACTTTCATTGGACATCCTTTTTTGAACGGAGGTATAATTTTTGCAAGGTGCATTTTTTGAGGAAAAACACCAGACATGAAGGACTCATTGATGATTAGAGACAGAGGATCAGAGATGTGAGGAGAGAGAATTTTTAATAACTTTATTGGTATACTATTGGGACCTATGGATTTACCAGCTTTCAGTGAATCAATTATATCTGATACTTCATAAGGGGCCGAGGGAGCTATGAAAGACGAATGAGGATTTTCATTCTGAAGATAATCTAAGGGAAATTTTGGTGACGTGGGTATTCTTTTTGTAACACCATCAGCTACATTAACAAAAAAGTCATTAAAGACAGTAGCCATAGTTGCAGAAGCTGTTGTTAGATTTCCATTTGCATCCTTAAGTTTATTGATAACATTTACCCGAGAATTCTTAATGCTAATGATTGATTTTATCCCAGTCCATAGAAGTTTAATGTTTTTGCTATTTTCAATGAAATAATTATGGAAATATTTGGCTTTACTTTCCTTTAGTACAATGGCAACCCGGTTTCTAAATTGTTTATGCAGACGGCTTGTTGCAGCATCAGACTTTTTCTTGAGTTTCTTGAGATATTTATCTCTTAGACAAATCATTTTTTGAATTCTACTGTTTATCCATGTTTTATTGCGTAATTTCAGATCCTTTTTGGTGAGCTTCTTCAGAGGAGCATTCTTTTTAACAATTTCATCAAGATCAGCTAGAAATCTATTAAATTTTCATTGAAATCATTTTGAGTGACATTCAGGTAAGCAAAGTTAAGGTTGTTAAAATCTCCAAGAAACTTTTCCTGGACAAATCTTGAATAGTCATGCTGATAGTATGAAAGGGTTTTGTTAGTGATACCTGCCTTTCTAACAACTAAAAACTGAGGAAAATGATCCGCAATTTGTGTCAGAATATTACCACTTTTTGTGTCTAAATTACAGACATTTGAAAAATATTATCAAAGTAAGAGAAAGCAATTTCTATTACCCAGCATGCACCGGTTTGTTGAAAGGGCGTATTCTTGAATTGCATGGAAAGTTGAATTCCTTTGAAATTCAATAAGTTTACAGGGAAGGTTATTCACAATTCTTAGATACCTGGTAACTATAACCTTTGCCTGGAATCTTTTGACTGAGTTGCCTATTCCCAGCCTGAAATAAAGCACGCTCCACATTGTTTTGAAGATCTGAAGTGGCCGTAAATCGATCCCCTGTTTTTGACGACTTTTTGAGGATTTCTGGCATGTCCTTTTCCTTAAAATTCTTAATTTGCAAAATTTACCGATCCGAAAAAGTTTCAAAACATGATCTTAACGTAGGACAGTATTTTAGGGACAGAACAACGTTTGAATCATTCCCATTGGCTTCTCACTTATGTTACAATAACAGATTGCGTCAGGTCACTTCTTTGGGTCATTGGTATGTCCAAACGTTCCTGATTTGGGTAATAGAACTGCACCTATTTCCTGACTACCTACAGATGATCTCATCTTCATTCATTTCAGCAACTTCTCGAGCATCTGAGAGTTCAAAAGTTACGCCGTTCTTATCAGGACTGGAAAGTAAGAGAGATAGAACGTGATTTCCAATATTGCCACCCACAATGGCCAGAAGAGAAACGATTCTTGAAGTCTGAAGTTGATCTCGTCAATTCATCATCGAGTGCTGCTATGCCTGATCCATGGGATATATTTGAATGGATAACATTTGCAGGAATTCTTATTTGCATTGTTACAAGAGGAGTGGCAATTCTAATCAACGATCCAATTGCTGACAAAGTTCACCACAGGGTCATTACCTTTACACTGATTTTAGTCTGGCTTCGCTTGATGAAATATTGCCGTCCTTTCCAGAGCCTTGGTCCCTTCATTACAATGCTTGGTCACGTTATTGGTGCAACAGTTAAATTTGCATTTCTCTTCTTTGAGATTTTCATCCCTTACTGTTGTGCCTTTTGGATTCTGTTTGGTGAACAAAAAGGCACAGAATTTGAAGTCTTTAATGATCTGATTTATCAGGTCTTCATGATGACCTTGGTCGCTGATTATGAATTCTCCGATCTCACGAAGAAAGACAAAGTTATAGCTCAGATTCTTGTTGGTACTTATTTAGCACTTGCTGGAGTCGTGTGTCTAAACTTATATATTGCATTGATGTCTGAAACATTCTCCCGAGTATGGAGTGCAGCAACAGCTAATGCCTACATGTCACAAGCATTTCAATTGTTGGTCACTGAACGTGCTCTTGGGAGTAAAGGTTCAGAAAGGATTCGAACTGTGTTGCTAGAAGAATGTTCTCCTCAGGTAGGTTGAGTTGATTTTGCAATCAGGGAATGACGTGGACCCTCTTTCTGCATTGCATAGCGGGCAAATTTCTAATCTGTTTAACACTTGGAAGAAAAAAGGAAGCCCAGACGATAAAAATGGACAATCATGTGTTTACAATCTTAACACCGTCAATTGTATAATACCTTTGTGTGCTGTCTGTTGCATCTCTCTACCGCTGCGTTGTATCTCAATGAATTCACTGGATAATTGTTTGAATGCGAGAGTTCGATGTTCAAGAGCTTGCAGATGCTTATGAATAGTTACCAGGCCTGAAAGTTATCTTCAAGCCAAATTCAATAAGCTGCTTTGTCCTCGCTTGCAATCCGGCATCCTAACTCTAAATTTGCAACGCAACATATCAATATGTTGATATGTTCCTCAATCGTTGAACTATGCTTTCCAACACTTCGCATCTTCATCTGCACTGTTTGAAATGCAACAAATTGCAACTTTTTCGATGCAATTCTCTTCAAATCCCGATTTTTGTAAGGCTTGTACTATCAAATGATTCTAGTCGTGATCGAAATACGAATGCCTCACTTTCCTTTACACAGAATGTAGACTGGGATTGCTCCTCTATCCGTTTGTCAACTAAAGCAGAAAATTGCACCCCTTGTATGAATATTTCGACTTGCCAATACCATAGGTTCTCCGGGGGCGTCAAAAATTTACGCTCGGCCCTGTCTGAACTATGTTCTACTCAGGAATACATACATTTATCTCCAAAGCAGTTTAAAGTCGATGAAACAACCGAGTTTTGGCCATCACCGTTCTAGTGCAACTTACCGCGTTTTACGTGGTAAAGTGAACTACCCAAATGCTTGCGAAAAAGACGCTGATCCCTGGAAACTCCAATCATCAAAAATTTAGAACATGAATCAACATTTCAGCAAAGACCACAATGTCACTATAACGCAAGCAGGTTTGATATTTTCATCGTAATAATAATTTGTTCTACTAAAAGCCACAAAATAGTTCATTTTACCCCGTCTTGCCCTATTGTATTTCCAGAAATAAATAAGATATTGCAACGAAATTTTAGGGAGGAGATGTGCGAATTAGCAGAAAGTTACCAAGATAAACTGGGAGGGGGGCTATTTTAGCCCCCCCCGTTCCAGGAAGGGCTAAGGCCATTTCTCTTCCTAGCCTTAGTTGGGTTATTTGTAGAAGTGAGAATTTGTACTTCAGAGTTTTTCTTGAATTTTATTTCCTAAGCTGTCCGAATCCTAGCAGCATCTAAAATCACTACTTAAATTACAGCAAATTTTCTAACCTCGACATCATTGATGTGGAGTCCGTCTTTCCAAAGATTGCAGAAGAGAATTATTTGCGTTATTGATGAAATCAAAGCCGTGGAGACTTAGCTTTTCTTCGAGGACTTTGTTTACCGCCGCTACCTCTCTGTTGGAGGTAGGGTCGTTCTTGTGATTACTGCAAAACATCGACGAATTTGCTATTTGTGATGATGGATTGCTTTCTTGGATTTCTTCAATGTGCTTATGACATTATCCCTCAGCGTTTCTGGATTGCTACTCCCTACGTCGTTAGTTCCTGCGTGGACACGATGATATTGGTGTCAGAGTTTCCGACTTGTTGCATTGCCTGTCTAATTTTAGATCCACCCTTCGTTATCATTTTGACTTGATGATGATGATTGCTTAGTTTGGTTTCATCTTATCTGTTTAGTTTCTAGTCTCCAACGATGGTAATTTTGACTCTCTATGACACTGTTTCATTTCGTTGACCCCCTCTTTGTAATGCCATAGTTTTTACATAATTTCGATAGTCTGATTGGTTCCAGAGCAATTGATAAGTTTCTGGAGGGGAGGATTTCTGAAAACCGGCTTCCTTGCTCACCAGAGTGTAAAGCAGAGTCACCTTTGTTGCCTAACATCAAATGAGAGACAAAATTGACTACAGTTTGAATGTAAAGCTTGAATATTTTTTATGACCGCCATTTATAACAAAGTCCCTTTCAATGACTAAGCTCTCGAGAATCAAAGCTGTAACATTGATCGCCCTGACCCAAATTGCAACAGGCCATATTCTTCTTCTGCAGTGATTTACGCCTTGTTAAAAATCCACCATTATTATTGTTATCAATTTTTTTTACCGTTGGATAATTGTAAAATAGCTAAAAGTAGTTAGATAGCTAATCAATTCCTGCTTAAAACATTACAAAATACAAATAATATATAAAATATTGGATGAAATATTTACAAATCATAAAAATTAAACTGTATAAAAACAGATATCTAAAAATGTGCGTCATAAAAAGCCCACGTTCGGAATAAATGTGCGGCGTTAACCTGCATATGAGGCAAGT
This sequence comes from Aurelia sp. 4 Dawson et al 2005, assembly GCA_964019985.1. Lineage (NCBI taxonomy): Eukaryota > Metazoa > Cnidaria > Scyphozoa > Semaeostomeae > Ulmaridae > Aurelia > Aurelia sp. 4 Dawson et al 2005. The sequence goes on along the minus strand of OZ026500.1, from coordinate 10,751,071 downwards.
TACCTTTAAGCATTAAGGCATGGAGAACCAAAGCTAGACTGAAGTATGAGGATGGTTACACAAAGATGACATTATCAAAGAGTACATAAACAGAGCTCACTCTCAACGAAACATTGGCTGTAGTGGGGCTAACCTCGGTCCTATCTTTAACAAAGAAAATAATACGTTCCTGACGTGCGGTCAGCTCTATGTGCCATATCTAACTTCCGTCCATTTCATCTACAGATCGTTCAGGAGAGCTCTGCACTGGGAAATGCTTTCAATGAGAAGGAAATGATCAATATATTATCGCTTAAAGTTGAAGAGATAAATGGAGCTTTGCATTCTGCTACAGAGGGTACTTCCACTGTGCTCTCTGAAATTGATAAACTCAGAAATGAGGTAAGAAGAATGGATTGGTAGTGAAGGTATTGTCGTACTGCTTTCGTTTCGTTTTTTCATAAGATTGCTCCTCTTAAAGTGCCCATAAAACCAAAAATTTCTATTCTATTCTCCGATAGAACTCATCAAGTTATGGGATTGTGCAAAAAAAATTTTTCAAAGTCTTTTTCTAAACCATTTTTACGACACGTTTTGTGTGGTAGGGATTGTGGACACTTCAGCACTTCAGGGCATCTAAGGACTGGGTACTAGTGACATCTACAAATCTCGCAAAGGCTTTCAACATCCTTCGCTATTGAGGACGGCAGTACTTCCTTTGTGAATCCACAATTCGATCGACGCTTGAATTTGCTTGGCTGTTTTTATCAAGAAAGAAAGAACCTAACAACGATGGTGATTGCTGTCCTTATATCTACTGCTAATTCCCCGGTGGCAAGATTGGGGATTTCACCCTTTAGTATTGTTAGTATTTTTATTATTTTATCATCAAAATCTATTTAAAGTAGCCTACAAAACATATGGAAGTTTACAGAGCTGGCATAGACTCATAAGAAAGGCAGAGAAACTTCCACGGCAAGCAGAATTTCAACATAGTTTTATAACGGGCCTAAATCTGTGGTGTGGTTCACCCTCATTTGTGATCGATTGTTGTTGCGGGATCCTTTTGCAAGCACAATCATACGTCTATTGGCATTGTACTTGAGTTGAGGTAAGGTATCTTTCAAAATATTGCTAGTTCGTTTTAAAAGCTTACTTCCAACGATACTCAAAGGAATCGCATTTTTGAGCGAAGTAAGGTTCAAAGAAGAACGCAGACCATTTTAGAATAGAATCATTAGGCCAATGCACCTGGAAAACGCCAAATAAATTGCGTTCATATACCACTGCTGCGATTGTGGAATATCACATACTGACATCGTAGAAAAGCAAAACAGCTATGCAGAGAAAAACTAGCATGACAACGTTTAAGCGTTACATCTTTGGAACAAGCTCACAAGTATGTAATATGATCGAGTTGAGCAAAACTGCCTGAGCTGAAAGATTGTTCTAAGCTGCAAGTTGGAGGTTATCATTTGATGAGCCGGTAGATCTTAGAGATCTGGGCTATTATCGATTTAGAAATGGAATGCTGTTTCTATTTTAATTTCCCTAGTGGTCAATGTACACATGCTGCACACCATGTAGAATGAATGTACAAATGAAAAGAGAGACAAAGTCATTTGATTTTCACATTCTTTGTATTCAAATGAATTAGTATATTGGATGAAAAATCAAATGCATAAAACAGTGTATGTCAATGAAAATAATTATATCATATTTCTGTGAATTGAACAACTAGGAACAAGGACAGATTTTGTAGGACAATAGCAGCAGCTGCTTTTATTGACACCTAAATTCAAAGAGATTTGCGATTGCTTACAAAGGAAAGTCTCTCAAGCAAAAATTCAAAACAAACGAAGCCGTAAAGTTTCTCTGAGACCCAGCTAGCTATCTCGCTTCTTGTACATTCCAGAAATGGTTTTTAAGAGCTAACATGAGCGTATGTTGAAAGAAGGAGGATATATCTAGATATCTACCACGGGCATTTTACTTGTTTGGTATAGGAACCGATTTTGAGGCGATTCAATTCTCGTATTTTTTGGTGGCAATCAAAGCAATTACTTCTCAGCTTCTGAACAGCAAAAATAAAATGCCCGCGGTAGATGTTTAGATATATCCTCCTTCTTTCAATATACGCTCCTGTTAGCTCTTAAAAATCATTTGTGGAATGCACAAAAAACGAGATAGCTACCTGGGTTTCAGAGAAACTTTGCGGCTTCGTTTGTTTTGAATTTCTGCTTGAGAGACTTTCCTTTGTTTGCAATCAAAAATCTCTTTGAATTTAGGCGTCAATAAAAGCAACTGCAGCTATTGTCTTACAAAATCTGTCCTTGTTACAACTAGGAGAATTTTTGCCCTTCTGTTTCAGTAATCTTCTTCCAAAATAGTGGCAAACACTCGATTTGTGGAGCTAAACTTGGAAAGTATGACCTTTGTTAAATCATGAAAGGTTCTATCAGCTTTTTATCAATTTCTATGGAAAATTTTACGTAAACATATTCAGAAATCTTTCTCATCAATTATAGCGCAGCAATGCCATACTCAGATAAGGGTACTCAGGTTACTTTTTTGGTTTTAAAATTCGGGCAAGCTTATTTTTTATGGTCAGTCATATGTACAGTTACTTTTTTGGTTCCTGAAATGCTGCACTACTTTTTTGGGTTTCAAGTTTGGGGAAAAATAGGACAATGGGGATTAACACATTTTAAAGACAAAGCCTAAAATCAAATAGCTTTAATGAAATCAAAATACTTAAACATTGTAATAGATTATGAGAAATCTGATCAGTTATATATGGTACTTTTCCTAAGATTTAAGCTTGCTTCATGGCTCTGGTATTTTGGATCAGAAAAAAATTTGTTAGACTTTTTCTCTGCCAGAAATTGTTTAGGGCTGATGCTCTGTACCCTAGCCTGAGGACCCCTATCCTGAATATACCTGAGTACCCTTTCCCCTGGCTGCCATACCTTCCAGCCGGTAGAAAATACTTTTTCAGCAAAAAATATGTGCACCCATTGTAGGATACAAGAATGTTGCATTTTGCCATTGTTTATGACATGACTTCACTACTTGCCACATGGCGTCTGTCAATGCAGTACAGATGTTTGTAACAAACATTGAAATGGTCACGTAAACCATGCATCGTAACACAACTTTGACATGCAATGCGGCTGTTGTTTTGAAGTATTTACATTATTTTTGAGACATTCTCCCTCCTTTCCAGAAAAAAGTCATTTTTGCAGTAGTTATTAAGGGGTCCTTGACAGACAATTTTCATCACATTTTATAGATTTGAGCCACCAGGGGGGGGGGTTCTGCTGAAATCCACTAGAAATATCAATTTAGTTACAAAAACTGACAAATGTGAAATTTATATCAAGTTTTAATGAATGAGGTCTACTTGGGTAGAATGGGCAGAGCAAAATGTGGACAGACTCCATAAACATAAAAATCTTGAGTGCAGACTTCATGTAGCTATGACCGTTAACCCTAATCCACATCGGGGGGTGTTTTCCACCCCCCCCTCTAGGTTATTCTTGCCGCGTTTTTCAAAGACATCAACTATGTCCCCCAAACCTATCTGACTTTTACTAATTATCTATTCGCCACATTTTGACCGAAAAATTTTCAAACAATAAAGCTCACAGGTCACGTGACATGCCCATATTTGGAAGCAGATAGCAAACAAATCATTGTTTTTAATGATTTCAATGGAAAAATTTGATCATATTATGAAGTATTATACACCAAATGAATCAGTAAACGAAGAGTTTTAATTTGATAGCGAAGTTTCTGGAATTTGATTATGTCAGCATTTTTTGATAATGACGACATAATGGCCACCATTTTGAGCTAATTAGCAAATTATTTGATTTTTTTCGAAATTTCTCAATTGAAAAGACTCCAATGATACGTTTGTAATAGAGTATTACCATTTTGCAGCTTCATTTTGTCTATTTTTACAGAGAACAAGTTAATTGCACAAATAACGTCATTAAAATTGGCTAATTTCTGCCAAAATATCACTCCAAAATCTTCAATTTCAATGAAAGTATATTTTTATACCAAATTTGTGGCTAAAGTGAACCAAACCCTGCAAAATTTTCATGCAAAACCTTCTTTAAATTCAAATTTAACTTGAAAGCCTGACTTTAACTGAATTTCAACTTCATGACGCCATTGTGACGTTATAGGATGTGATAGCCACACCCAAATAATGCTACTTGCTAGAAACTACCTGATCTGTAACTGTGCGAAATTGTATTGAATTCTGAAGAGGCTAAGGCAGTTTTCAAAGGGTGGTGGAAAGAGCCCTCCCCCCATAAATGGTAGCTCGAAAAAAGCCCATATGGATAAGGGTTAAAACTACCCTCCTAGAGGTACTGAATGTTAATTGAACATTACCATTTTCAGCAATCTACAGTACCCCATTTTCATCCAGCCTAACTATTCAACCCTGCAGATCACGTATTGTAACAATTGATATTCAACCAGTGCACTATTGATCTGGCTGAAGAAACTGATGTAAGTTTTGGTTCAAATCCAATACACATAATAGACCCATAGAGAGAGGTGGTGGTGGTGATGCTCTTAACAATGAAAAATCTGATGATAAGTCTAGCAGTTTGCCAAGAGGATGTGGGATTGAGCCATTAATGGTCCAGTTCCATTAATTGTGACAAACAGTTTCTGTCAATGAACGCTAAATACATAAACAATACATTAACAAGGCTACAAGGCAAAATCTGCTTATTTCTCTGCGCCGAAGATTGCATCAAAGATTGTACAAAATCAGGAGGGCTTTGTATGGAGAAAAAAGTTTCTTAGTGTCAAAGATCTTCAGAAAATATGCAGCCAGATGCATCAAATAAATTCCTTTGCCATGAAAGCATCAAGGTCTCAATCTTCAGAGTTTAATTCTTGGATTGCAACTGCATGACAGGTTATTGACTTTCATTTTTAAACAATCTATTTCCATTCCTGCTGTGTTAAAGTTGTGTTTTATGTGCCATTGTCGATAGCAACAATAACAAACTAAAAGAAAAATCAATCAATCTAATTACAATTGAAAGTGTGAAGCTTCATGTAGCTTCATGGATGGCATTGGTTTTCAGTCTTAAGAAAGAGTAAACAAATCCATAATTGCTCAAATACCCCCATTCACATGCATAGCGTGCTAAGGTGGTTTAAACTAAACCAGGTTATCAAATGAGGCCTTCTAATTTGGTCAATTCAACAAATCGAATGCAGTTGATTGGTTGAAATGTAAATTGGTGTCGATAAAGCTGGTTTAACTGTATCAGTGTGAATGACGTAAAACTCTCAATGCTGCGATTTGACAATCAGTGCAAGAACGTGGTCTCTCAGTGAACAGTGAGAGACCACATTTAGATTGCCATGACAGTATCGATTGCCATGGCAGTAGAGTCAGTGGTAAGAAATTAAGAATAGCATTACCATTCTATTTACGAGAATTTCCATACAAGGTCTTTTATTGGAACTGGATGTTGTTTTATGCGCAAAGCCTACCCTTTTTTCCACCCGGAACAACCAGTTAAGTTTTTATGACAGAAACAATATGAATAGCAAATCACATTACCTTCTTATTCAAACAGTGACATTTGAAAGATAGTTTTGCCATATTTATCTTGCTCGGACACCCGAACAAAATAAGACATTTCGCCACTTCCATCCAGGTTCTTTGTCAGTTTGAGTGAAGCTAAGTGTTCTCCAAAGTCAGGAATCGACCAAGCATTGCCGCAATATGTTTCTTCGAGCCATATTTAACTTGAAAATGTCGCTAATAGATGCTTAAGTCAGATTGCACTTGCAGCAGGCTTATTTAGGCCACACTATTGTGTTCCTGACTGAACGTCACATGCGCTAATGACCCAGACCCCAAATTGGCCAAAAAAGGCCTGAAGTTTCCACAAAAATTGTCCAGAATCGCGATTTTGGTGGGGCATAACTCCGGAACCACGCATCGGAATTCAATTCCGTTTTCGGATTTCAACTCATCTCAACAGCATCTATCATAATCGAGAATAAAAAGTTTTTGGTTTATGGGTACTTTAAGTGAAGTTGAGCACTGATTCTGATTCCATGATCTGACATAGGCAGTTTTCTCTCCCTGGTTGTGATGTGATGGAGCAAGAATTACAAGCGAGAATCCCTAATGTCGTTACCTCACAGTGATGACATTCAGCACGCTTAAGCACGTGCTTTCCTTTTGGCGGGTTTGAAGATTTTTCCCCTAGTGTGAATAACTTATTCAGGTGGATTCCATTCTCTCATGAGGACAAGATACATGAACACATCTAAGAGTCTGTATTGCTAGGAAAGAGAACAAAGAGAAATCTTGCTTGGTGTTTTCACTCGATATTGGTGGTTTTTGAAAGGGTCTTGCTGCAGAAAATCTCCTATTTCGACGGGAAGAAATGGCCGATCGAAGCCGGGTAAATTACTGAACCTAATTTGACATTTCGAGAATAAAACAAGACAGTTTTCAATATCATTCCTTTGATATTCAGCAGCAGGATTTTTTCAAATGCTGGACGTTTTTATTGAATCACCCAGTAGATTCTGGTAAGAAGACTAAGACCTCTTTGAAATGGAAGTGAGACTTTTTTCCACAAATTTCCCCTTAAAATTTTCATCAGACCTTTCCTGAGGCTACTATGAATTTTGAAAATTTGTTAGTTGCTTTCATGGTACCTCCACCCTAAACAGTTCCATTCAGAAATATAGTACTTTGAGGGCTTGCTTTCTGTGAAGGCCTCAGAGAACAGGAACTATCATTGGGATTCTATACTAACTTTGTAGCTTCACCCTGCCATTATGGTAAAGTTTCGCTGTGCTCCTTACTGGTTTGCGCTGAGTCATCATAATCATAAACTTAGCAATAATTCTTTTTAAATGCACAATCTAAAAAATTTGCAATTTTATGAAGCATATTTACAAGAACGATACCATTGGGAGCATGATAGGCATGGCTACCCTAAATGATCTTTAGCAACAAATAATGCAGATGCTAAAGGCCATACCAAAGTTCTAGTCTTTCATAGGGAGAAACAGCTTATCACAAAGATCATCTAACACTTCTGCTAGATCGAAATTGAAAGTTGACAGGTTTTGGTATAGTCTTCAATAACATAGATATATTTACGATACATTTATGGTGTTATGAGAGATTAAAGAAAGATTAAAGCAGCTATTTGATTGGCTGGATCTCATCTTACGCGTGCACATTGCACCAGACCAAAATCCAAGATCATAACTCATTTTTCGATAGCATGAGTGGTATTGAAATAATAGAAGTGATGACTAAATAATATTACCATCATGATTCACTCGGACTGACGGGCCTAGGTACTGGCACTCTTCAAGATAAGGTCTACGTGTCCATTATGATATTTTCAGTATTAGAGGCTATTTTTTAATTCAGCGATTATGTCGGACGGACAATCGATACTTTGAGCCTTGATTAAATGTTTCCTGGACGTTGGGTGGTAAATGCCTGCTTTTTACATGCAGAGCTCAGTAAGCTCTGTAGCAAGCCCAGATGCAGAATTCAAAGCACTTTATTGTGTTACCACAGTTTGACGGAGCAAGGCAGAGTCGGACGGACAGAGATAGAGTAGGCGTTCGAAGGAAAACCATACTTCACGTAAAATTCTATCAAAACTATAAACATCAAGAATACACCCAATAAATTTCTGAACGAAGACACAAATTCAACATACTGACAGCAAATCAAAAAGATGTTAACAGAATCATACTACTCTTTATAATTAAATATTTGAAACCAAAACAGGTGTGTCGGACGGACATGTCGGAAGGACCAAAATGCAACGCAAAACCAACATGTGATATTTATTCACTTGATTACCATAGAACGATGCAGGATACCGATATGCTATGAAAAGACATATTCAAACAATGTAATACACACATTGCTCTGCTACAGCGAGAGATTAATTTGCTTGTCCGTCCGACATGAATTTCAGTGTTTGGGCATCTTGCTCTTAAAGTGTCCAGAAAAAGAAAATCTGCTTTCAATGGCCGACATTTGAGGTTGCATAGGCCTTGTGATGATAAGTAAATAGCTTTTAAACTATAAATCGGCACTGTAAGGTACTAAGCAATGTAACCAACATGTCCGTCCGACATACTTTCGAACTGGTCAGGGAAGAGGAAATTAAAACGTCATAGTTCTAACAATGCTTGAATGGAAATGAGAACAATCAACAGTCAGTCCTTTCCTTAAAGATGAAAGCATTCCTCGAGAAACCAACACTTGCAGATGGGACGGCGGAGCCATCGAAAGCCATCATCTCTTGCATAGGCAGCAGGGCAATGATTGCAATGATCATCCCCAAGGTTTTGGTCCAAGTGACCGGACACTTCTGGATCATTTGCTTTTCGGTACCATTGTGTGTGAAATGGAAAAGCATCTGATGCTGTCTGGTAAAACCGAAGCAAACAGACTTGATCTTTGTTGTAGAGACGTTCAACATTATGTGCCTGCAATGTCGCGGGTATCTTAGGGGCTTTCATGACTTTCTATGACTTCTGCCAGATTTTTGTTCCACAGCCACCACTGTTAGTGTGTTAGGTTTTGTTATTCGATTAGGCGTTGGATGGACACTGCTTTAAGTTTAGGTATCTAAATGCTTCGTGATCGGATCGAATCTTGGCATCATTTTCTTCTTTAATATGCTATGCTGTTAATACATGTCGGACGGTCATAGGTTTTCTCAATGAAAATATTCTTGTGCGAAATTCCGTAGACAATTTTCCTTGTTTTTGATGAAAAGGCAGCCACATTTAGAGATAATAAAAATTGCTACTGAATGCTGAATGCCATCAGCGTCCTAGAATGACAACTTTCCCTTTTGTTTTTTATGTCGGACGGACATCATGCTGCTTTGGAACTGCATCTCTCTGCTGAAGAAAAACTTACAACCTAGATATTTCAATTCTGAATTAAGAATGATAAGCTTTACATAGTAAAAGAAAGATAATTCATGCTACGTGAGTGGAGTTAATTTGTTTCTTGAAAAACAATTGTCCGTCCGATATATGATTTTTAATGACTGACAACTGCTTTCGTTGATTTTTTGGAAGTTACATCGGTCAGATTGATAAAGCTAACATCATACCAGAAGCAGTAGATGTATCGCGAGGATAGTTCATGCAAACTAAAATATTTTAACCAGTTTCGATTTTTTATCTTGTGATCAACCATTTCAAAAACAGCCTCATTATGAAGTGCTAAGATTCACTTGAAGTCCTTCTTGACGGAGGCATTGTCCAGCTTAGCTACCATGGAACTCTTCCTGCATTCCATTGCTTCAAACTGGACACTACTATCACTTTCAGTAAAGTTCCTTGGCAGTAGTGGGTTAGGGGTAGCATCACTTTGCTAGCTAATTTCTCACCGTTTGTACATACGAAACTATTTGTTATGAAACATTTGTTATGAAAAGAATGGCTGGCGCTGGCAAAAGAGTACTATATCTTGACTTCGACACTTCAAATTAAGTTTTTGCACAGGTTTACTGAATTTTTACAAACGGCACCAAACGATATCAAGGCGAAGCGGCTCTTCCATGAGCTGTGCAAACAAGTCGAGAAAGATCAAAGAAACATTGAAACTCGCAGAGAAAAGAAATTGCCGAAACTGATTCAAAGCAAAACGTTTTCAAACATTACTGGTGGGTTCCTTGCAAAAGTAACATTTTTTTGAGGACATTAAATCATTCTGGATTTCAAACGTGAATGAAAGTGGTCAAGAGAATCACACTAATTGTGAAAATACAAGGGACGTAGATATGACAGGAAGAGAACCTGATGTAAATGATTTTGGAATCCAACAGTTAGAAGAGGAGGGGAGATCAATAGCACGAGTTGAAAACAACGCAGCATTTGATGTTAGACGGGATGAGAATGTAAGACTTGAAGGACGATTTGAAAACGATAAAGTCGTTAATCTCTCGCAGCGGGCTCTAAGTCATTCAGAGATTCAGTTTTATCTAAGGGCCTTAAATTTGTAGCAACACCAAAGGAAATTGATTTCTCTCAAGTTAAAATTGATTTGGAAAATTTTGGAAGGAGGCTTCGGTTAAAGTGGCATTTTAGGAAAGAAGAGGGCAAGCGAGAACGAGGAGAAATAGATGAGAAAACATTACAGTATTTATTTGTTAATAACCCTAAGTTTGAACGCTTCTATCTTCTACCAAAAATCCATAAGAGGTTAAATGGCGTTCCAGGAAGACCTGTCATCTCTAAATCTGGTTATTTCACGGAAAATATTTATGAACGTTTGGATCATCATTTGCAACCATTGGCTAAAAAAGGACACTCCTAGATTAAAGATATTAACCATTTTTTACAGAAGCTCATTTTCATTTCATTTCATTTTATCATATTTAAACACAAAACCCTATCAGCTAAGAAAGAAAAAAAAATAAAACTGTACTAATATCTATTTACATATGTATATAAAATTTTAAGTTTGCTGGTCTTCCTAGGGATCGTGCTTCGGGAAGGATGCTAATTTCGTAGGAATTCTTTCAGTTTCCTCTTGAATGTGGTAATCGTGGAACTCATTCTGATTTCTAGTGGGATTTGATTCCACGCTTTTGCACCAGAATAGAAAAAACTGCCTTTGGAGAATTCTAGGTTCTGCCTTGGAGTCTCAAGATCTAACTGATTTCTTGTTGGATAGTTAGATATTTGAGATCTGGTAACCAGTCTCCCTCTCAAGTTGTCCGGGCAGAGACCATTCATTATTTTATAGATCATCACGGCCCTGTCAAATATTATTAAGTTAGAGACTGAAAGCCAGTTGCAACTCCAACCATCCTTTAATCTAGAGCTTTCTATCAGTGTTTGTGCTCTAGTTTGCAGACGTTGAAGATGATCAAGCTTTGTGTTTGACAAACTGCCCCAAAGTTCATCACTGTATCTCAAATGACTCTCGAGCAGTGCCTTATGCACCTGATCCAACTTTGATTGCGGCAGCATGTTCTTTAATTTCCGCATGGACGAAAGGGCATTTTTGATTTTACCTTTGAGGCTCTTATATGGCTCATTCATTGAAAGGTTTTCGTCCACTGTAGCTCCAAGGTATTTAACTTTTTTGACTCGTTTAATTGGTCCTCCATTTATGTTTACCTCTAATGGACCATTGATACGGTTAGTTTGTCTTTTGTGACCGACAACCATGCACTCAGTTTTATCAGTGTTCAAACTAAGCTTATTCTGCCGTAACCATTCTGCAATATTGTCCACCTCAGTTCTTAGATCATTGCAGAGTTCGTCAATATCTTCAGCAGAGCAAGTTACGCTAGTATCATCTGCATACATGTTTGAGGTGCATTTATAGAGGCACTGCTCAAAGTCGTTGACATACAGGATGAAGAGGAGAGGCCCCAAGCACGAGGAATACCGCAGTGAACAGTTTTCAGGCTGGATTTGTGGCCATTCTCTTGACAGTATTGTTTTCTATTCGTCAAATACGATGTGAACCACCGAAGAGGTGTTCCTACTACGCCGTATTCGGTAAGCTTGGAGAGGACAATTTCGTGGTCCACCCTGTCGAAAGCCTTTTTGAGGTCGAGAAGTACGCTTATGTTAATTTTGCGTTTGTCGATGTTAGAAAACCACGCATCTGTTACGTTAAGTAGTGACGTTAAGGTAGTATGCATTTTCAAAAATGCGTGTTGATTTTTTAAAAATTTCTTGTGCACTTTCAAGTAATTTGATACTTGGTCGTGCCCTAGTTTTTCGAGCAACCTCGAGAAAACAGATAACACGGATATATGCCTGTAATTTTCCATGTCGTTTTTCGACCCAGACGTAAAAATAGAAGTCACTTTTGCTATTTTCGACATGTCAGGAAAGATACCCTATTCAAATGAAGATTTGAATATGGCAGCTAGCGGCTTACATAAAATTTCTGCTGCATCTTTAACTAACTTTACAGAAACTTTGTCATGTCCTGCAGATTTGGAGCATTTCAACTTTTTGATTTCTTTTTCGATAGTGCTTGGATCAATTGGGTGAAATTCGAAAAGAGGTGTTGTTGAAGTTTCTTCATCAATCAGGATCTTAGTGGGTCATCAGATTCTTTAGTTTCAATTTTTTCCGCAAGTTTTGGGCCTATGGTGGTAAAGTGGTTATTGAATGCTTCCGCAATTTCCTTTTGCTTTGCAATCAGTTTACCCTCGTACATATCGGATCTGGGAGCCGTGGAACATTAATTTTTGTTTAGGACTTTGTTAATCGTTTTCCACATCTCCTTGGGGTTATTGGAATTCTCATCTATCAAGCTGCGATAGTAGCCTTCGACAGCTCTTCGGAGTTCACTGGTCAACCTGTTTCTTAGGTGTTTGTATTCAGGCCATATTGAACGGTCTTTTTCAGCTTTTCTCTTAGCCCGGTCTCTCTCACGTATCAAGTTTTTGATACAGGGAGTTATCCAGGGAGAAGGTGCATGCCTCGCTATTCCTTTCCGTGTCTTTAACGGTGCATGCACATCTAAGATCGAGTGAAAAAGATCGTAGAAATTACTTGCCATTACATTAGGGTCATCCCAGGCGGTGGATGCAGCCATTTCCCAATCCACGCTTTGCAGGTCGAACAGAAAAGCTTCTTTATCATAATTTCTCATGCTGCGAAATTCGGTTTTAAATTGCTTCCTTGGAGCTTGGAATTAAGTTTCCTGATTCCTAAGATCATATAATGACCTGTCATGCCAAGTTTTATGACGCCAGAGTATGAAATAAAATTTGGTCTGCTCGTGGAGAAATGATCAATAATTGTTTTGGATGTACTAATCTCTCCATTTTTAGAGCTTGTTGTAGCTGCTACCCTTGTAAAATCTGTGATCAACTGTTCAAATTGAAATTCTGAATAAATAAGTTTCAGCTTCCTTGTGTTACAGTCCTTTGGCTTTTTATAATCACAATTTGTGTCACCAACAAGAATAATTTCCTTACCTTCTTCATCTAGCTTTTTTATGATTTTCGTTAAAGCCTCAAAGGTGGAAGCGTCTGTACCCTCCATTGGCGGACGATAACCTGTTGACAAACCTAAAACGAGGCCAATGAGACTCAGGAGACCCCCAGTGCGTTATCTCCCTTCAGAGATTTCATTAGCCTTTCCAGTCGTAAATGCTTTTTTCCCCTGTGTTTTGGTGGTGTGTGCCTCTCTCGATTCCCTGAGGAGCTCAAAAATATTATTGCGAGACAGAGTGGGAGAGGAGTCAGTTGTGCAGTTATGTTTTGAGGAGAGTACAAGACGCAAGATAAACCGAACGCGTTCAAGTGACGTCAAGATAGGCCAGGCCGCAAGTCAAGCGTCGACCCTAGCCCAACCGATGACGGCATGTTGGTGAGCGTATTTTTTCTTATTATTTGTCAGGGAGACAGAGCTGAGGCATCAAAGAGAAACTTTCAACAACATTGAATGACTTAACTTTGTTGTGTTGATCTTATGATCGTATCTTTTAGTATTGAAATTGATTGCATTGCATTTTAAGGAAATAGCATATTTTGTTTTGTCGTGTTATGGGCCGCACGAAAATCCACTACATGGTAGCAGAGGGTAGTTGAATTGTTAAACTACACATTTTTGGGGTACAGCGTGAAGTTCTTCCTACTAATTTAGCTTATTACGCTGGTGCTAACATCATTTTGACATGATGAGTTGTACTTTGTTATATGCTAATGTGCGTGCTGAACTTTGCGTAAGCATCGGTGTATCTTTTTCCTGTTTGTTACATTTGCATGATATATCAGTTTACTGAATGAGGTGGTGCTCAGAGCTCTTCCTTTTAACATAGCTCATTACGCAGGTATTTACATCATGTTGACATGATGGGTTGTACCTCGTTCTCTGCTAGTGTGAGTAGGGGCTTTGTGTGCTGCTTCGATTTGCTATTTCGATGTGCTATTTGTGTGCTAATTGAATTCATGCTTGCGTCTTAGTTCTTGTTTTTTTGCGCGAAGCGCTTTTTTTTCGCTATCTAGAAAACTAGAAAGACAGCAGTTGTATTCTGGTTTTTCATAATTGTGTAAGATATAGATAGCAGAGACACAAAATTTTGAAAGAATTTGTAACTTGTTTTGCTAAGCTAAACTGATAGTTTCTTAGTTAGTTAATTCTATTTGATATTGGTATTCTTTGGACATTGGTCATTGGACATTGCGTGTTGCTGCTATTTTATTATTGGACGTTGTTTACTCGCTCAAGTTTGAAGATTTGGATCAGTTTGTTTGACAGTCGAATCGCTCGTGGAACATTTTGTTACTTCATTGTTTACTGGATCAGTCTCTTGTGAACTTGCTATCTGTATTTCTCATGGGACAATGTCGTCGGAGGATCAATTGTATAAAGACATTTTGAAGTTGAATGTCGCGGAGCTCGGAAGGGAATTGGAGAAAAACGCATTGCCAACAACGGGGAGAAAAGCAGAGTTGATACAAAGGGTTTACAAGTTCACCAAAAGGGAATTAATTACGAGTAAAGGGGGTTCTCCCGAGGATTCTGTTCGTGGTGAAAAGTCTAAAGATAAAACAGAGTGGATGTCGAAAACTCCTTCGAGGATACCGCGTTTATTCCCAAATATTGAAGAGATAAGCAGGTCTGCACGTTCGCGTTTGGGCAGGGTGTCATCAATTTGTGAAGGAGATATTTTGGACCAAGATTTGTTGAGCGCACAGTTCGAAGATCCGGACACTGATCTGTTTGGACATTCCAAACTTAGTGATGGTAACAGAGACGAAGGCAAGGTTTTACATGAAGAATTGCATGATAGTGGACAGCGAAGCAGGGAACACAGCGGACAGACCATACAAACCGGACAGCTCTCAAATACCGGACAGCCTCGCTTTCAAGTTAGTTCAGATGAATTGAAAGATAACATAGATCACAGAGAATATGAATTTCCCGGACCTATCGCAGATAACGGACATGGAGAAAGGAATGACAATGAAAATATTTTTCAAGAAATTAGTGAAATGAAATTTTAACGGAAAAACAGTCGAATTTTGTTCGTCAAATCGAGAAAGTAATGGATTTTAAGATAAATAGTTGGAGCAAAAAAATAT
This sequence comes from Aurelia sp. 4 Dawson et al 2005, assembly GCA_964019985.1. Taxonomy (NCBI): domain Eukaryota; kingdom Metazoa; phylum Cnidaria; class Scyphozoa; order Semaeostomeae; family Ulmaridae; genus Aurelia; species Aurelia sp. 4 Dawson et al 2005. The sequence continues at coordinate 10,735,973 of OZ026500.1, read as the reverse complement.
TAGAGGCAGTGCAGCACAAAGCCCAAGTTAATGCAGACACGAGAAGTGGTGATGTAAGAAATCCGAATGAGATGGAGCAACTTTACAGAAAGTACAAATTTTATGGTTCAGCAATAGAGGTGATACTGTTAGAGATTTTAGAGTTTAATCAGGGTGAAGTATCAAAAGCAGAAATGGAAAATTCATTACATCGACTAAGTGAGAAGGAACAGCAGTGTGCGTCAATAGTTCAAGAAATCATTACTCTGCAGAGGGATGCAAGTATAGTAGACAAAGAGATAAGAGTTTGGACAGAATTTCAACAACGAATCTTTCGTGCATCAAGAAAGGCAGAACGTTTTATTTCACAATTAACTAAGGATGAGGAAGCAGAGTTGAGATCAATAGAAGAAAGAACATCACTAAAGGATTACAGAAAATCAAACTCAAGTAGCAATTTGAAATTACCTAAGTTTACATTGCAAGAGTTTCATTGCAACATCATAGAATGAGTTTCATGGTGGGATCAGTTCAAATCTTGTACTCATGAGAACAATGCATCAAGTGAGAGAGAGAAATTCAATTATCTGAGAGCATATGTCAAAGGATCTGCAAGAAGAGCCATTGAATACATTAAAGTTACGAGTTCAAATTACTCAAAGGCCATAAATGCATTGAAGAAGCGTTATGGTAGAAAAAGTTTAGTCGTTGAACATTTGGTCGAATCGATACTAAACATAGAGAAGAGAGAAAGGGTTACTGCACAGTCACTGAGATACTTGTATGACACTTTGGTTAATAGATATCACACTCTGGAGCAGTATGAGCCAAACCTTGAAGTGTGTCACAGAATTCTTGTGCCAATTTTCCAAAATAAGCTGCCAAATGACATAAGGAGAAAGTGGGAGTATGAAATTTCCAAGCTAGAGAATGAAGAAGAAGATAAGAGAGTTACGGCAGAGTTTTTCTTTGATTTTCTCAGGTCACACGTAATGTCTGAAGAGGCCATAGAGAAGTCAACTCCAAACCGTTCAACTCATTCCAGTATGTCAAATAGGCCACGTATGCAAAACAAGGATCAAGGGGACAGTAGGTTTTCATCAGTAACAGCATTAGCAGCTCAAACTAGTCAAGAAACTGTCAATCAAGGTCGAAATAATCAAGATAAATGTGGTTTTTGTGAGAAAAATCATGAATCAAAGAAGTGTTTTGGATTCAAGAAGAAATCAGTCGCGGAAAGGATACAGACAGTTAAAGGCAAAGGATTGTGTTTCAATTGTTTAAAGCCTATAAGTTCCACACATTATAGTTCATGTTGTATGAGCCAAGGATGTACGATCGAGGGATGTCAAAGAAAACATCATGCATTACTACACAGAGCAAGTTCGAATCCCAAGACAGAAGTAGCTAAAGATGAGAAGGTCAGTTCTTCGGACAGAGTAGAAGCTATAGTAGCAAGCCATGTTGGAGTTTTAAACGGTATTGTGAAAACAGATTCGGACAACAAGATGAGGCTGCTACCCACAGCAAAGGCAAAGTTAATTCAGAATGGCACTGAAACAGATGTCAGGATTCTGATAGATAGTGGAAGTGATCACTCATACATAAAGCAGGACATAGCAGATTCATTAGGAATGCAATCTGAGGGACCATCAAAACTGATGACAATATTCATGCATGGTGGTCAATCAAGAACAATTAAAGTGAGAAAGTTCAAATTTATTTTGACAGCATTGGATGGCAGTAGGTCTGCTGATGTAAGTGCATGGGCGGTAGATAAGGTGTGCGCACCGCTAGAAGCAGTTCCAGTTGATATTTCAAAATATCGATATATAAAGGGATTAATGTTAGCTGATAGTTACCCAAGACAAAAAGCAAACATTGATATTTTGTTAGGTTCAGACCAGTGGGGTCAGATCTTAAGAAGTGGACTAAAGAGGAAAGATGCTAGCAGTCCGATAGCAACAAATTCAATATTTGGATGGATGATCTCAGGAAATTTAGAAGTAGGACCAGAATATCATCTAAACAGCAGAGCAATGACAAATTTTGCTACAGTGAAGACAATAGAGGAAGAGCTCAGCCTTGATCTCAAGCGATTTTGGCAATTAGAATCTTTGGGAATCGATGAAAGTGGAAAAAGGCTCACGAAAGATGAGGAGAGTGCGATGCAACAATTCAAAGATAACCTTTTCTATGATGGAGAACGTTACGAAGTTGGATTGCCATGGAGAGAAGATTGTACAGGCTTAGAAGACAACAGGCAGCCAGTTTTTAGCAGACTTGTGAAGGTAGAGAAACGTTTTCAGTATGACAAGGAAAAGGCAAGCATGTATCAAGATGCAATATATCAGTATTTCAAGGATGGGCACGCAAGAGAAATAGACGATTCGGATTGGAATTCAGAGACAAAGATTAACTATCTGCCTCATCATCCAATTTTTCACACAGACAAAGTGACAACCACATGTAGAGTAGTGTTTGATGCATCTTCTAAGAATAAGAATGGATTTTCTCTCAATGACTGTCTTCTACTAGGACCTGTGATGCAATCTAATTTAGTTTCAATCATAATTAGGTTTCGCCTTCATCGTGTTCCCTTAATGGCTGATATCAGGAAGATGTTCTTGCAAATAAAACTTGCAAAGCAAGATCAGAATGTGCATAGATTTTTGTGGCGTGATTTTAATACCAAGATAGAGCCAAAGTCATACTGCATGACACGCCTAACTTTTGGAGATGTTTCAAGTCCTTTTGAAGCAATAGCAACTGTGCAACATCATGCTGAAGTGAACAAGGGATCATTTCCAAAAGCATCAGAAACCATCAAAGAGAACATGTATGTTGATGACTATTTAACGGGAGCTGAAGACAATGAAAGTGCGTTTCAGTTATATCAAGAAGCTACGGCAATGATGAAATCTGGAGGCTTCGAATTAGTCAAGTGGGCAAGTAACTCTAAAGAGGTTCTTGTTCGCATACCAGAAGATCAAAGAGCAACAAAGAATGTGATAGAGATTGAAAGTGAAGGTGACCCATTGAAAGCATTGGGCATTTCGTGGGATACAGAAGCAGATGAATTTTTGCTCAATCAAGGAGAGAAACTAATAAATATTCAAGATCAAGGAACCAAGCGGAGTCTTATCAGTATATCGTCAAAGCTTTTTGACCCAATGGGATGGTTAGGTCCATTTTCTGTTACAGCAAAGATCCTATACCAAGAACTGTGGACACGGGGGTTAGATTGGAATCAAAAGTTACCTGCAGATCTTATATTTTCATGGAACAAGTGGAAAGAAGATTTGAAAGAGCTATCAAATCTGCGCATTCCTAGATGTTTGGTAAGTGATCTTACTAATGTCAATAGCTTTGAGCTCCACGGATTTGGAGATGCTAGTCCCAAAGCCTGTGGTGCATTAGTGTATGTCGTGTTGAAAGATGAATTTGGAAAAGTGAATGTTCAGTTAGTCATGTCCAAGAACAGAGTTGCACCAACTAAAAGAGTGACTCTACCAAGACTTGAGTTGCTAGCTGCATTTATTCTTTCCAAGCTGTTGAAGTTTGTATTGGAATCATTGAAAGTGACTGTCGACAGAATAGTGTGTTGGTCAGACAGTTTGGTAGCACTCAGCTGGATTCGAAGGCCAAGCAGAAACTGGAAATTCTTCGTTGCGAATCGAGTGCAGTCGATACAAGAAAACGTATCACCTGAATTTTGGCGTTTTTGCCCAGGAATTGAAAATCCTGCCGATTTGTTGACTCGGGAGGAGAATCTTAGTTCAGTAATTAATAACCAACTTTGGTGGAATGGGCGAAAGTAGTTAAAGAAGAATGAAGTAGAATGGCCAGGGAATAAATTCGATGTTTCACCAGAGTCAGAAACAGAGATGGCCACAGTTACAGTTTGCAACCATTCAACTACAAAGTCTGTAATAAGAGTCATTGATCCAGCCAAATATGAGAAATTTTTGAAATTAGCAAGAGTTATTGCTTACGTCTTGCGAGCAGTTTGTAATTTTAAGAAGACTTTAAGAAGTAAAGCTACAAGCCAGTCGATGGAATCATTTGGAACAGATTTAACGTCAGATGAGATAAAGTCAGCAGAAGAATAATGGTATAGAACAGCACAACTAGAAGAATTTGCTGAAGACTTTGCAGCACTAAAGAACGGTGAACAGCTTCCGAACACTAGCCAATTGAAAAGTCTGTCTCCAATATTTGACCATGAAAAGGAGCTTATCAAGGTTGGGGGTAGACTGCAGTTTTCATTGATATCCGAGGAAAGTAAACATCAAATCATATTACCCGGTAAACACATAGTCGTAGAAAAGATTATTCAATCAGTACATGAAAGAGAAGGTACACATGCAGGACCTGAAACTACTTTAGCCATAACAAGAGAAAGATTCTGGATAATTCACGGACGCCGAAATGCTACTAGAGTAATTCACAGATGTCTCAAATGTAAAAGACAAGTTACAAAGCCACTGATGCAGAAAATGGCTCCTTTACCAGTAGAGAGAGCCAGTCCTTCACCTCCATTTACACATATGGGATTAGATTTCACCGGACACTTGTTCTTTAAGTTGAAAGAGAGTTCAGTACCCCCAAAAGGCGTATGTATGCATATTTAATTGTGCATCAACACGAATGGTTCATTTCGAGTTAACCAATGATATGACAATTGAAGAGTTTTTGCAAGCCTTCAAGAGGATGTATAACAGGAGGGGTCTCTGCAACACGATGTGGTCAGATAACCAATCTACTTTTAAAAAAGCTAATTAAGATCTGAAATGGATAGTGGAGGCTTCAAAGACAAAAGCAGAGAAAATTTGGAAGAAGATTGACGCTCTGAGAGTAGAAACATATTTAGCAAATAGAGGGATCAAGTGGAAGCTCATTACCGAACGAAGCCAACATTGAGGAGGATGGTGGGAAAGAATATGTCGTTCGTTAAAGGAGCCACTGCGAAAGATCCTCGGTAGAGCATTCCTTACATATGTAGAAATGTACACAGTTTTGACAGAAATTGAATCGACAATTAATACAAGGCCTTTGACTTTTGTTGGAGAAAGTATCAAAGATGGACAAGTAATCAAACCAGCACATCTTGCTCTTGGAAGAGCACTGAATACTATTCCAGACATACCACATGGGAAACAAAGTGAAGCTCCAATCAGTGAAAGGTATCTTTATCGTCAAGGGTTGATTGGTCATTTCTGGAAAAGATGGCAAGAAGAATACTTACCGAAGTTAACCGTGAGACAAAAGTGGACGCATGAAGTTTCTCCGTTACAGAAAGGTGATTTCGCATTAGTGTTTGAAGACAATGTGAAAAGGAATAATTGGCCAATGGGAATGGTGACAGAAGTTCATGAAGGAGCAGATGGATTTATTCGGACAGTCACCCTCAAAACGCAAAAGGGAACTTTGAATAGATCTATCCAAAAGTTACATCTACTTGAAGGTCACAAAGAACATATAAATGATGAACTACTGAGAGAAAAGACATGTATTCCTGCAACAGTTACCAAGCCCAAATCTACCAAGTCATTTGATGTGGTACATCAAGGCGGGGAGAATGTTGACAAACCTAAAACGAGGCCAATGACTCAGGAGACCCCCAATGCGTTATCTCCCTTGAGAGATTTCACTAGCCTTTCCAGTCGTAAATGTTTTTTCCCCTGTGTTTTGGTGGTGTGTGCCTCTCTCGGTTCCCTGAAGAGCTCAAAAATATTATTGCGAGGCAGAGTGAGAGAGGAGTCAGTTGTGCAGTTATGTTTTGAGGAGAGTACAAGACTCAAGATAAAACCGAACGCGTTCAAGTGATGTCAAGATAGGCCAGGCCGCAAGTCAAGCGTCGACCCTAGCCCAACCGATGACGGCATGTTGTTGAGCGTATTTTTTCTTATTATCAGTCGGGGAGACAGAGCTGAGGCATCAAAGAGAAACTTTCAACAACATTGAATGACTTAACTTTGTTGTGTTGATCTTATGATCGTATGTTTTAATATTGAAATTGATTGCATTGCATCTTAAAGAAATAGCATATTTTGTTTTGTCGTGTTATGGGCCGCACAAAAATCAACTACAATACAAATATAGCACAATGTAACTCTTAGCGTGCTTGGGGGTCATTTCAATCCCTATAATTTCTAAATTGGGATCCCTGATGCCCTCTCTTTTGTGATGAGAAAGGGTATCTTTCACATATATAGCTACACCACCTCCTGAGGTGTCCCTGTCGTGTCTATAGATATCATATCCCTCAACTGAAACCTCACAGTCGCGTATGTCTTTTGACAGTCTGGTTTCATTGAGGCCGAGAACATCTAATTCATTGTCGTGCATTAATTTAGCTTCTTCTACCTTGTGCTTTCTAAGAGACACCACGTTCATCTGCGATATTCTTGCTCCTTTTCTGCGTTTTTTCGTTACATTGGCGGAGTAATTAGCATTTTCCTGAAGTCCCTAACAATATTATATGCATCTACTGTAATTGGAGGCTAGCATTTTAACACCTCCGTCATTAACATGAAGACCATCAAATGAAATATTTTCATGCCTTATATTATCATTATTAATGAAGTCCAGTCCGCTAAAAAGCAGTTTTTCTTCAAGAAGTTGATTCGTTTTAAGCACTTTTGCATTGAGTTCTAGATCGTCATTTCGTTTTAGGATACTTGAGAATACGACCTGTGCTTTTGGCAGCTTTGCTTTCACATCACGAAGTGTTGACACAATTTCTTCTGCTAATTTTTCTGGATTTGTTTGTTTTCGCATGTTGCAGGTGCCTGCGTGTACAATGACAACATTTACGTCATCTTCGATGTTTACGCTCTTCATCTTCGCAATTTTCGCACCAGGTATTGCATTGACATTCACGGAATGGTGATCTCTGGATAGTGTCTCGCCGTTGATTTTTCTTAGCTGAGAATCTCCAATAGTAAACACTTTTCTTGTCTCAGTTTCCTTCGTTTCCCGGCTCAATGAATTGGAAGGTCTTCCACAGAACGCTATTTATGTGCAGTAGATGCAGTGGGTCTGTACCCAAGCATACCACATGATGAGGGGCTGGAGTCCATACGAGAAGCTCTTAATTCTAGAGGTCATCAATCAGTTTCAGCAGAAACTCTAGTTGAATTGACGATGGCGGGGGGGGGGGTGGCAATTTACGTAAAAGAAAGCTTGCCCGAACCTGCTGTAAGAATCAAAGGCAATGAATTAGAGCTTTTAGCACTTGAATTTCTACCGAATCATGGAAAGCCTTTATTTGTTGTAGCCTGGTACCGGCCTCCTACTTCGAGAGTTGATGAAGCCTCTTTTGAAAAGCTAAGAGAGACTTTGAAGGAACTGGATAGGGAAGAAAAGGAGACCATATTGATTGGTGATACCAATTGCGACTTTAAAAGTAATCATACTGGAAACGCTAAAAAGCTCAAACAAATTTACGCCGAATTTCAATTTTCTCAAATGATTAATAAGTATACCAGAGTTGCTGTGACAAGAAATGAAAGGAAAGAGCAACGAACCACGAAAACGCTTATAGACCATTTTTCTACAACGAGCCCTAAGCGCATTTTAAGAGCTGATGTTCTGCGAATTGGGATGGTTGATCATTATATGGTGTATGGGATAAGAAAAGTTAATGCATGGAGACTCAAAAGGAAAAACAAAAAGAAAATTGTTGAGACTCGTAGCCTTACCAAATACGATAAAATATCATTCATCAATGACCTACGCCAGATAAATTGGTCAACCATCCTTTCTCCTCTCGCAGAAAATCCTAATTTAATGGCATCCACTTTTAAGGAGATTTTTGAGTCAATCTTAGACATACATGCTCCATTGAAAAAAAGAACGGTCCGTAGTGAAAATGCACCCTGGCTCAATCAGTCCATAAGAAACTTGATGAAGGAAAGGGATTTGGCAAAGAGCATTGCCCAAAAATCTCCTGAGAAGTGGTCAGTATACAAGCAGCTTAGAAACAAGGTAACAAAAGAGATAAAAGTTGCTATAGAAACACATTATCGCAGGTTAATAGAAGAAAATAAAGATAACCCAAAGAAGATGTGGAAGACGATTAACAAAGTGTTAGATAAATCTTCACAATCAATAGCAACCTCATGTTTAGACGTTGAGGGCAATAGAATTACGAACGAGGCAGACATAGCAGAGGCACTAAATCATCATTTTGTCACAGTAGGCCCAAAACTTGCAGGTAAAATCCAACAACGGACGAATGATGATCCCCTAAAATACGTAGTTAAGCAATCTAGTGTCATGAAGTTTAATCTTGTTAGCGACATCTTCATACTTAACTCCATCAAGCAGTTAAAAAATGGGAAGGCACCAGGACCCGACAAGATTCCGACTATGCTAATAAAGGATGCTGGAGAGGTTATATGTAAGCCGTTAGCGATGATTTTTAACTCCTCCTTACGGCATGGTATTTTTCCTGATATCTGGAAATTGGCGAGAGTCACTCCCATCTTCAAATCGGGCTCGAGAAGTGATGCAAATAATTATAGACCTATATAAGTCATCTCCGTTTTTTCTAGAATTCTGGAAAGAATCGTGCATGACCAGATGTATGATTACCTAAGATCACGTGGCATCTTGACGATTAGCCAATCCGCTTTTCAGAAACTCTGCTCAACGGTAACATCTTTAATTGACAGTACGGAGTTTTGGTATGAAAATATTGATCACAGGAAGGTTAATTTGGCAATATTCCTTGATCTGAAAAAAGCGTTCGACACCGTTAACCATGAGATCTTGCTTGAAAAATTAGAAGCGTATGGAATCCGAGAATTAGCCGGTAACTGGTTCAGATCATATCTGGAAGGCAGACAACAATACTGCAAGCTTAACTGCTATGAGTCTAGGACTAAGACTGTCACATGCGGGATTCCTCAAGGATCCTGTTTGGGCCCTCTTCTGTTCATAGTGTATCTAAATGACTTTGAAAAATGTTTGAAAGCATCTAAGGCTGGCATGTATGCTGATGATACTCAAGTATCGTTGGCATCTTCAAGTGTCGATGAGTTGGTTCGCAAAGCCCAAGATGAACTAAGTAATATTTCTGAGTGGATGCGACTAAAAAAATTAAGTGCTAATCCACAAAAAACAGAATATATGTTTATGGGCCACCCAAATAGAACTAATAAGATAACCGAGCAAGAAAAACTAAAATTAAATGGCTCAGAAATAAAACGAGTGAAGAAAACGAAATCATTGGGGGTAATTATTGATCAAGGACTCAATTGGGAGGACCAATTTAAAGCTATCAAAGCGAAAGTACGCGGGGGCCTTGCTTCTTTAAAAACCCTAAAAACATTGTTTCGCAATCTCAATTAAGCAATGTCTATCGTGCGCTCGTAGAGCGTCATATAAGATACGCTGATGTTATCTGGGGTAGTGTATCCAACTCCAAAATGGAATCATTACAGCGTTTTCAAGACAGGGCCATTTCGATAATTGACACTGCCAGGATAAAGGATGACTGGTCGAAGAATTTTTTACAAGTTAAACAACTCATTACGTTCGATCGATCAGTCATGACATATAAGATCATGAACAGGCTATGTCCAGAAAACCTTTGGAATAAATTTCAACGAAGATCTCATTACTCTAACTATAATACTAGATTTTGTGAGAACCTTCAAATCCCAAAGTATAATCTGGAATATTCTAAAAAGAGATTTTCTTACACAGCTCTAAAGGCTTGGAACGAGATTCCTATGAATATTAGGAAGCTCCCTACCTTGTATCAATATAAAAAACAGTTAAAAATTCATTTGATGAGCTGAAAACCAATACAAACACGGCCCCCTGGAAGATCAGCAGTAGTTTGTTCTCTGTTTTAAAAATGATTGTAATTAGATTTATGTTTTTTTTGCTAAAGTTATTTGTTGCTGAAGGGTCTCGGTGTATAAAGAATTAGAAATAGAAAATAGAAATAGAATAGAAATACGAAGTTGGTGTTAAAAACAACTTTTTTGAGTTTAAAGGTGAATTTTTTCAGCAGGTTAGGGGGACAGCTATAGGAACAAAATGTGCACCATCATATGCAATTTTGTTCCTAGCAGCTTTGGAACAAAAACTTCTTGATCATCATGTAGAAAAACCATGATTATGGTGGCGCTAGATCGATGACGTAATTTAGTCTGGACACATTGGGAAGAAAAATTGTTAGAATTCATTGATTTCCTCAATTCAGCACATCACTCAGTTAAGTTCACCGCAGAATACTTTAAGGAGACAATAAATTTTCTGGATGTTCAGGCAATTGAAAAAGATGACAGGATTGTTACTGATTTATACACGAAACCGACTGATACACATCAAATTCTCCACCATTCCTCGTGCCACCCGAGTCATACGAAGAGAGGCATACCGTACGGGCAAGCTCTCCGCCTCCTTCGTATTTGTTCAGAAGAAAGGCTCTTTGCAAAACGGCTCGGAGAACTGGAGACATACCTTCTGGACAGGGGATATAGTAAAGGGGAAATTGATAGCCAAGTCGACAGGGTCAAGGGGCGGGACCGTAGGGATCTCCTGGATCACCCTCAAAACCGCAATGATGATTCATGCCTACCTCTAGTGCTTTACCTACCATCCTGCATTCTTCAATGTGCGCGAAATTTTGTGAAATTGTTCAAATACGTTGTTTGTAGATGATAAGCATCGTAATCTCTTTCAGAAAAAAATGTATATTTCTTTTCGGAGGGCAAAAAATCTTAAGGACATACTTTAGTAAGGGCGAAACTTAAGCCATCCGTAGAGGAACAGGTGGAGAAGAGTACTTTTAGGTGCAACGGTAGAAGGAGCAGTCAAATTTGCCCCATTGTCGTGGAGGGGGACACTTTCGGAAACTTTAATGAATCTCGGTCTTTTGCCAACTTTTCAGGGGCATACAATTGCAACTCGCAAAATGTGGTTTATCTGTTGCAATGTAATATTTGCAACAAAAACTATGTTGGCACCACAACGACTACGTTTCAGCAACGATTTAATGTTTATAAATCCTATTATCGCACCTATTCCCGCAAATACAATGATAGCAGCCTTGACAATGGTAAGCCAGTCCCGCAGGCAAACTTTTTTGCTCTCTTCTTCAGCGAGGGTCACCTGGGTACATTTTCGGTTAGTGTAAAAATTATAGATGGGGCTCACGATGTGTTTCCAGTCGGACGCAAGGAGTTGTTTTGACCACATGAATTGGGACTTTCATACCAAATGGTTTAAATGAAAGAGCAGCGGATGTTGAGCTGGATATGTTTGCTTGCGGTATTGCTTAACTTCTATCGACATAAAGGAGAGAAGTTTGGATCTGGGACATCAGATGGGTGGGTGTGTACTCTGACATACTCAGTGTAGTATACACACGATGGCAGGATAGAACCCCTGTCAAGCCATCGGGGATCTAGCAATTTACCAAAAGGAGATCCTGGAGGGTATTTTGGAGTCTCTATATGGCCATCCAGGATTTAGCAATTTACGAAAAGTAGATTCTTGGAGGGTATTTTGTATTCTCCATTTGGCCGTCCGGGATTTAGCAATTTACGAAAAGCAGTTCCTTGGGGGGTATCTTGGGGCCTCTATCAAGCCATCAAGGATTTAGCAATTTTGCGAAAAGCAGGTCCTTTGAGGGTATTTTGTTTGGAGTCTCCATCTAGTCCAATGTCCTGGGTCTTTATAGCATGGATTCTAGTCCCTGGTCGATGTTAAAACTGCTGAAACTAGATGAAAAACAACCTTGGATTCTTTCATTTGAAAACGGACAAGCATGCTTTGATTTGGCACAAAATGAAAGGTTTTCAAATATTCTACATTCTAGTTATACCTTGGAGACTGTTAGATAAATATTTCTTTATCTAAAAATACTTGGCTGTTTTCATTGTAAAGCACTGATGAAGATTTTATAATCGAAACGTCTAGTTTTTAACAGCTGTGTTTATTATTATTATTGTCAAAATTGTTTCTGTTGCTTTTTCTTGAGTCCTCTATACTGCTGGCTAATGCCTAGGCAGACTATTTTTGTTGTTATTGTGTCTTTTACTAATTTGTTTTTCTTTTCTAAGATGACATTTCAATTTTTTTCATAGTTCTATTTTCTTTCGTAAAAAGTTTTAACAATCTCGCTCTTTTGGCTGAGTACCCATTTTTGACATTGTTCGATTACTAATTTTGCCTCCTCTCCTTCACATAGTCTCTTGATTTGACACTCCAATTGCTTGCTGTAACAGCCTAGAAAGTCGAATACAACATTGATTTGATCTATTTCGTATCCACGATTTAACCGTTCCAGTGATTTTCTCATTTCAGAATACTTGTCCTGTTTTTCTTTCTCTCTCTTGGCAATACATCCGGGTGCACATATTGTCCCCTCTATCAAACTGATCTTTTTCCTTCTTTGTCAATTATCAGCATATCGGGCTTAATGGCATTGTTGCTTGGTCTTTTGTCTAAATGTATCGGTATGTCCCACATAATCTTAGCATGATCATTTTCGATGCTTGCAAGAGGTAATGCTTGCTTGTACCATGGAGCTCCACGATTACTTCCATCAAATTCAAACTTTGCTCGCATTAGATGATAAATAGGTCTTAACATTCTATCGTGTCGTGCTTTGTAGAGTGTTTGTGCTAGTGCTGCACAGGAGCACAGCAAATGAACAACTGTTTCTTCTGCTTGCTTACATAGACTGCATGTTGTATTTGCAGTTTCCATCTTTAACTTATACTTTGAATATGCTTTGGTAGGTAGTAACTGTTGCCTTATTGATTCATTTGTCGATAAAACTATATCTGGGATGTTTTTCCAGCTTTGAAATATGTTTCTACTGTTCTTTGATATTTCATCACTATCTAGTATTGATACCGTGTAGAATCCTAACCAAGGTTGGTTTCTAAAAGTCGTTGGAGGATACTTCCTAGTCTTCGTTGGATTAGTTTATAGTTGTCATCTTTTGTCTCCACTCTTTCTTGTTCGTACTTAAATACAGACTTTTCCTCTAAAAAGCTCAAGTCAGCTTTGAAATGTTCTTTTGCGTACCTTGTTGCTTCGACAAAAGTTGACTTGAAGTTCTTTTTGCTTTTGTAATGTTGGAACGAGCGTACCAGCTTCATTCTAGAATCTTTGCTGATGTTAATGTGATGTGCCACTTTAATTTTTGAGATCTTATAGGTATCCTCCACAGACTTGAAGCCCCTTCCACTACACTTCTGTGGCAAATAGAGTAGTGCTGTTGATTTTGAGATGTGTTTTCCTTTATGCATCTCGACTACCTTTCTGCTTTTTCTATCAAGATTTTGAATATCTGCTATCAACCAGTCACTTGTCCCCATGAAGTATTCTAATGAAGGCATAGCGAAGACGGTGCTAGCTGTCAGTTTTCTTCGTACTGACAGGGGTGATGACCATATAATACTCAATCTTCGTAGATACTCTTTTTCTGCTTGTTGGAACGTGAACATGTCTAGCTGTTCAAAATTTTCATACTTTCCAAGGAATTTATACTTGTCGCTAGATTCCATAACTGAGATTGAATCCTTTGCTCTTATTGGTAAATCTTCACTCTTTGATACTTTCCCTCTAACTATATGCAAAGAAGCACACTTTTCCAGGCCCCAGGACATCCCAATATCTTCGTACATTTCCTTAACTTTCTTTGTCACGACTGATATTTTGTTCTCTGATTTTGCATAGAGTTTTAAATCGTCAACGAACAATAGGTGTTTTATTTTCATTGTCCTGTCGTGCGTCAGTTGGTAACTCTCTTGTCCTCTAATTTCCCAAGTTATTGGGTCAAGACATAGTATAAAAAGCTTGACCACAAAGCTGTCTCCTTGCAATATGCCTCTCTTGACATTTATTGGCTCTAATTGTTCCTTTCCATTTACTGTGTCGACTGTTATTGAGATTTTCCAGCCTTTCATTATGTTTTCTACAAACTTTATGATTCGCTTGTTTGTTTTATTCATTGATAACACTCCAAGAATCCAAGCGTGTGTTACAGAATCAAATGCTTTCTAACATCAGTCCAAATCATTGATAGATTCTTTTTATTCATTTTTGCATCCTCTAGGATCATTTTGTCAATCAACATGTTGTCAGTGCAACCCATTACTCCAGCTCTGCCTCCTCTTTGACAGATCTGCAGCGTCCTTAATGGTATATATTCGCCTACAAGTGAAGTGATTGACTTGTACATCGTATTTAAGCAGGCGATGGGACGGTGGTCAGGTGCTTTTGGTTGGAGCTTTTTTGGGTGTAGCCCACATTTTCCTTCCAATAACCATGTGGGAATAGGTGTCTGCTTGTTTATCAGTTCCGTGACTGCTACAGATATACCTTCATGTGTAGTTGTAAACACTTTGAGCCAGTAATTCACTATTCTATCCTTACCTGGTGACGACCAGTTTTTTTTCGTTTTAAGCATATTGGTGAACTTCTCTTTTGTGATATTTACGATTTCATCATCCTCGACTGATGTTGACTGGCTAATGGCTTGCTCAACGTCTTTGATCCATTTTGCTTCCAGATTTACCCTCGGTTCTACGCTCCAAAATTTTTAGGCCAGAAGTCTTCAAAATCTTCCTTGGTAAGTGGTGTTTGGCTTCTAGTTTTGTCGCTTCTTGTTTTATCACTCACATCATCCGATTTATCGTTCTTCAGGATTTCTCTAAAAACGTTGTACACTTTTCTTTGGTCTGTGTCAAACAGCCTGTTAGTTTTGTTTCTCAAGATCTGACCTTTCTTCTTCTCCTTATTGTATTTCATTGATTTTATCACACTAATCTTGTGCTCCTTCATTTCCAGTAACCCATTTAGGGTTATTCTACCCTTCAGTTCTCTTTTCATCCACCTTCTCTTTCTTCTCGTGTTTCTCGTAAGTTTCTTATTGTTCCTTATTCTTTGTATTTCCTCTGTAATTTGTGAGATCTTGCCCCTAATTTTGTTCATTTTCTCATTCATTCGCTTTTCCCAGGCTGGAATTCCCCTTTGCTTTCTCTGGTTGTTGCTGTTGTTATTCCCATCTTTATGATCGCCCGTTGCTAACTTCCATCCACAAATCGTTGCATACATTGCACAGTTCACATCCCAGAGGTATTTAGTTGGTTCTTCCATTGGGCTATGCATTTCCAATCCCATAAGAATTCCTTGCAGGTCATGCAGCTCTTTACTTGTTGGCTTCTTTTTTACATATGGGCTTAAACCACGTCTACTCCAGTCCCCAGGGATTGTTTTACATCAAGATATTGTTGTTTGGCTTTTTCTTGTATTTCTTTGAAATGATTGTCTAGCTCCTCATCTGGTGTAAAGGATGGATTTTCAATGTTCCTTTGTTCGATTTCTACATCATTCAATGCAGCATTGTCTTGTATTGAGCATTCTCTTTGTTCTATTATCTCATTTTGTATTGTCTGTTGATCTGTTTTTATCATCTTCTCAATGCGTGCAGCTTGGTCTCGCAAGTTCTGTGCTGTTTTGCCTAAGTCTGCGTAACCGATTTCTTCCCAAAAGATTTTTTGAGCTCCATCACTCCAGTCTTTCGTCCATTTGGTTTGCGTGGGCAGCCAGCTCTTGTATGGGTGCTTTTTGCCTTTTCTCTGCAGGTGAGTAGATCAATATTCATTTTGGCGGTCCAGTTTGTTTTTGTTTGGCGTCGAGCATGGCTGCTTTGATGTTGTTCCCCAGCTTCCATTTTGTATTTCGCTTTTGCGACTCCTGTTTGACTTTGGAAGTGTTGCAGGTCTCTAATTATACATTGATATATAAATATCAAGAATATAATTACATGCTCCTTTCCTAAAATACGCATTATGAGAGCATTATTTTAGGTTCTCGTGCGAGATTCCAAGCACGTCCTCTCAGCACGGCGCCATCCGCATTATAATTATTATTATTATCACTATTATAATTATAATAATAATAATAATTATTATTATTATAATTATAGTTACTAATAATTATAATTATAATTATTATAATTATAATATTATAATTATAATTATAATAATTAATTGCTGACGAAGATTTTTAATCGAAACGTACAGAGTTTTTAACAGTTGTGTTTCTTTTTATAATTATAATTATATTTATAATTATTATTATTATTATTATTATTATTATTATTATTATTATTATTATTATCATTATTATTATTATTATTATTATTATTATTATTATTATTATTATTATTATTATTATGTACATTTTTTGCTCACTAAATGTCAGTGGTAGTGTGTTCTCGGGGTTTGGCATCAACAAGATTTCTCAAATCTCGAGAACCTTTCTCAGAATCCTGGCAGAATGTAAGATCACAGTTTTCTGCAACGCAGTAACCCTTGTCTCTATTCCAATGTCCTCAAATCTCTTCTTCAGTTTCTTTGGTGTTGTTCCAAGTGTTCCTATGACTATTGGGATGACAATCACCCTCATACCCCACAGCTTTTTTATCTCTCGTGCAAGGTCTTGATATTTTTCGATCTTTTCTACCTCCTTGGAGTTTACTCTCGAATCATAGGGAATGGCAAAGTCTATGATTTTAGCAAACTTTGTTTCTTTGTCTATCACAATCATATCAGGACGCGTTGCCTCAATCACATTGTCAGTTTGGATGTTAAAGTCCCACAATATCTTGTATCTCTCATTTTCTTGTACTGCTTCTGGCTGATGTTCGTACCACTTTGGCTTTACTTCGATCCCATTTTTACGACACACCTCCCAATGGATTCGTTTTCCAACCCAGTCATGTCGACGCTTGTACTCTTTCTGAGCCAACTTGCTGCATGTGCTAATGATATGGTTCACTGTCTCGTCTACCTGTCCACACATTCTGCATTTACTTTCTTCTTGTGTTTTGTCTATCTTTGCTTTAATGACATTTGTGCGTATTGCTTGTTCTTGTGCTGCCATTATCATTGACTCCGTTCCTCTTTTAATTCTTGCATTTCTAAGCCAATTCCATCTATCATTGCCTGCTTCATTTTCTGTCTGTCTTAAAACTGCCCATGTAAGGTCTTTTCCTTCCAAGCTTGACATCTTTCATTCTTTTTCCGCAACTTATATTCAGTTTCGCTATCTCCTTCATATTCATTTGCCGCTCTAGCTGCTGTTAGTAACCGTTCATTACTGTTACATACATATCTCTCGAGACCAATAACTGCGAGGTTTATGACATCTTCCACATTAAGCAATCCTCTTCCACTTTCTTTTCTTGGGATGTACAATCTGTCAACATTGCTTTTTGGGTGCAGTCCCCCGTGCATTGTCAATAGCTTTCTTGTTTTTCTATCTAACTGATGAATCTCTTCCTTCGTCCAGCCTAGAAATGCTGCAGAATTATTATTATTATTATTATTATTATTATCATTATTATTATTATTATTATTATTATTATTATTATTATTATTATTATTATTATTGTACTCATTCACAGTGTTGTTGTAATTTACTGGTTTGCGTCCTACCATCAGGCTACTTCCCGTAGCTTTCTAGGTAGGTTTCTACTGTTCAACTAATCTTTTCTTGATGTTATCTCATGTTCTTCTACTTTGTGTCCAAAACTTTCCTCAGTATTCGTGCTGATCCCAGAAGGCAGGCTCTTTGCACTACTTCCAACTGAACGTCGCACTTCAGCTGCTCTAGGTAACTGTTGAAGCTTTTGGTCACTGAGCCTAACGCTCCGATGATAATTGGAATGATAAAAACTTTGTTGACTTCACCTTTATATACTTTGAATATCTCGTACTTCAGATCGCAGTAAGCATCTTTCTTTTCCATTTCTTTTTCTCAATTCTGGTATCGAAGGGACATGCCACGTCTATTATATAACATGTTTTTGACTTTTTCTCAATGACAACTATATCTGGCCTGTTATGTTCGATTTTAAACTCAATCTGCATAGAGAAATCCCATAGAAGTTTAACTGCTTCATTTTCTAGTACAGCAATTGTGTTATCTACAAAGTGTTCATAGTTCTTTGATCCGCAAGAAAATCCAAACTTGTGACACAGATGCCAATGTATCACGGCAGCCACCTTATCATGACGCCATTTCTTGTACTCATTTTGTGCCAGCTTTTTACACTCCGAGAGAATGTGGCTTATAGTTTCATCCCTCTCCCCGCACATCCGACACATTGCAGATCCTTGTCTTTTATCTCTCATAACAGATACCCAGTTTGTTCTGAGTGCTTGATCTTGGGCTGCCATGAGCATTCCTTCTGTTTCCTTTTTAAGATATCCATTGGCCAGGCACTTCCAACTTTCTTTTTCATCTTTAACGTCTTTTTTCTCTTTGAAGTAAGCAGAATGCAACGGTTTTTCGCTAAACCTTTCTTTTCTATTCTCAATGATCATTCTTTTCTTTTCCTTAGGGCTTTGTCTCTCTTTGATGATATTATTATTATTATTATTAGTATTATTATTATTATTATTATTATTATTATTATTATTATTATCATTATTATTATTATTATTATTATTTGCAATTTCACAGTTCGTACAATTCAACTGGGTTCATCTCACTATCAAGCCACCTCCCGCAGCTTTAGATAGTAAGTCATTTGTCTCTTTAGTCACCAAAGTCCAACACTTTTCTGATAATTCTAGCTGTTCCCAGTAGACAAGCTTTCTGCAATGGCTCCACTCCCTTGACAAAATTGATCATTTCTAAGTTCTTTCCAAGCTTTTTTGTGACTGATCCTAGTGCTCCAATGATGATTGGGACTATGAAGACTTTCTGCACTTCCGCCCGCCATACTTTCAGGACTTCATATTTCAGCTCTGTATACGCTTCTATTTTTTCATGTTCTTTCTTGTCTATTCTTGTGTCAAATGGACAAGCGACATCAATTAGCCAACATACTTTCTGTCCCTTGTCAATCATTGTGATATCTGGCCTGTTATGATCCAATTTCTTGTCGGTTTGAATTGGAAAATCCCACAAAACCTTAACATCTTCATTCTCCAAAACTTTTTTCTCGCTATCAACGACGTGTTCATAACTTTTATCACCATATTCGAATCCACTTTTCTTACAAATGTCCCAATGTAGTATGGCAGCAACCTTATCATGTCTACTAAGTTTATATTCTTTCTGGGCTAACTGTTTACATTCAGATACTATATGGCTGATGGTTTCTTCTTTGTCTCCGCACATCCTACACGTTTCAGTGATATCCATCTTATCGATATTCTTCTGCACCCATCTTGTCCTGATTGCCTGATCCTGGGCCGCCATTATATTATCCCTTCTGTCTCCTTTTTTAAGTATCCTTTCTTTAACCAAGTCCAACTCTCCACACTGTCCTTTATTTCTTTCGTTTTTCTTTCAAACGCTCCATGTACATTTTTATTTTCGTATTTCATTTGTCTGTCCTTTAACATTGCTTTCTTCTTATCCTGAGGACTTCCATTGAATTCCAAAATTTGTTCTCGTGAGACCTCTCTCAGCAGTTCTTCTTCTTTGGTCTCCAAATAAAAAGCCAAACTCGCTTCTTCCAACTCAACGGTCTCCTCGACACTCTGTAGTCCTCTGCCTCCTGCTACTCTTTTCATATACAGCCTATCTACGTCACCCTGGTGGTGCATACTCCGATAAATGGTCAACAGTTTCCTGGTTTTTCTATCCATTTCCCGTATTTCGTTCTTTGTCCAATCAACTATCCCCGCCCCATACCTGATGACTGACACTGCTCTCGAGTTTATTGCCTGAATAACGTTTCCAGAGTTCAAACTTGACTTTAGCATTTTTCTTACTCTTCTAAAATATTCGTTCCTCAGTAACCCTTTCATTTCATTGTGCTTTATCGTGTCAAACTGTAGCACACCTAGGTACCTGTAATCCTGTCCTTTCTCCAATGATCTTACCTTTTCTCCATTTGGCAAGGATATTCCTTCGCATTCTACCATTTTTCCTCTAACAATCTTCAACATGGCGCATTTCTGTATTCCGAATTCCATACCAATATCTTGGCTGAATATTCTTACAGTTTGAATCAGTGAATCTATCTCATTGACATTTCTTCCGTAAAGTTTTAAATCATCCATAAAGAGGAGGTGGTTAAATTTTCCTCTGTCCTTTCCTAAGCTATATCCCATCTTTACTTTTCGAAGAATTTCTGATAATGGTATGAGGGCTATCACAAACAAAATTGGAGATAGGCTATCTCCCTGGAAAATCCCTCTCCTGATGTTAACTTCCCCTAGTGTTTGTCCTCCTGATGTCAGTTCAACTTTCCAACTTTTCATTGAGTTACTCAACATCTCCCTCACATTCAGTGCTATTCCAAGCATCATAGTACACTCCATCAGCCATGAGTGGGGCACCATATCATACGCCTTCTTGTAATCCATCCAAGAAAGGCATAGATTAGTCATTCTCCTTCTGCAATTTTTCAGCACCATTTTATCTATCATGAGTTGGTCTTTAGTACCTCTACTCTCCTTCTTGCAGCCTTTCTGCTCCTCAGGAAATAGCCCTTTACTTTGTAGATGCTGGTATGTTTCCTCTGCAATGATCCCTGTTAACAGCTTCCACATCAGTGGCAAACAGGTTATTGGCCTGAAGTTTGATACAGTATTTCCTTTGCTTAGGTCTTTCAAAATCAAAGACGTTCTTCCTTTTGTCATCCATAAAGCTACCTGTCCTGTTTGTAAGCATTCATCAAGTTGTTCTGCTATCCTAGAGTGCAAACTTGTAAACTCCTTCAACCAATACCCATGAACTCCATCAGGTCCACAAGCTTTCCACTTTGGCATCTTTTTTATCTGTGTTTTCACTTTTTCTTCTGTGATGTTGATGTTTGGTTGCATCTCGACACTCTGATATTCTCTTTTCAAGTCAGTCAGCCACTCAGCGTTTTCATTATGACTCACATTTTTATCCCACAATTCACTCCAAAATTCCTTGCTTTCGTCAGCATCGGGCCTTACTTCATTTTCTCTGTCATAACCATCGATCATTTCGAACAGTTTCTTTTGATTACTTTGGAATAGTCTGTTCTGCATGAAAGCATTGTTTCGCTCTTCGTATCTCTTGATCCTTGCTGTTTTTGCTTTTACCCTCTGTCTTAGTTCTTCAAGTACCACATTCATTTCTTTGGCTTTTACATGGTACTTTCTTTCCAAGTATTCCATTTTATCTTTATCTTTCAGATTGCTTCGCGACCACTGATCTAATTTACTTAAATCTCTTCTCAATTCTTTTATCTGCTTCATTATTCTTTGCTTCCACCATGGTTCTTTGTTCTGCTCTTTTTTCGGTCTTTGTTTACGTTTTACTTGCAGAAGGTCAGCCACAACATTTGCTCCGGCCAATGTTAATACATTTGTTTCGCTAATGTTTTTGGTATTAAGTTTCTTTATCACATAGTTTCATTGTTTCTTGTTCACGGCTTGCGTTGCTTCCTTCAGTTTCTTTCTATCTACAGCTCTAAGATTTTTTGGTGGTAACTCATTCTCTTCTAATAGCTTTGCTCTTATTGCTGCTGCCAATTCCACTTGCTCATCACTCATGTCTGCTTCATTTATCTGATTCTGTCCACTGATTGTTTGATGACCACTATTCAAAATTTCACTCATTCCTTCATCACTATTGTCTTCTGGACTTATATTCACTCTAACGTCTGGGTTTTCAATCGTAATCACTGCTTCGTTTGTATCATTCTGCTTATCTTCAATGTTCCTACGGATCTCTTCTATTTCCACCTCAGAAAGCCACCCATTCACCTTAATTGCCCTAACTTGATCTGCTAATCTTTGCTCTGTCACCTCAAAGACACCAATCTCCTTCCATATAGCTAGCATTCTTTTTCTGTATCCCCTTGCTGATGGATTACTCTCAATGTAGCATCTCATTATACGCTTGTTTACTTCTTTGTTCCAAGTCTTTCTAGCAGTAGCTTGTTGACGACCTGGGACTCGCTGCTGTCCCCGAGTACCCCTGCCGGACGAGGACCCTTCACTTGGGTCGGTTCCAGTTCCATTCACGTCGTTATCTCTAATTTGTGTATTAGACATCTAAGCATCATAATTTAATATTATGAGATTGGTTTTATCCAGGTTTCCTTCCCTCGGGTATTTTTATTGAGACACCATCGCTAGGAGGGTTGTCGACCAAGACTAAAGAGTCCCCCCCACCCATGAGACAGACTAGCCCCCGCCGGACGCCAACCCGATATTTCATGGCCTCGGGGAGAGCTGACAGGTACTACACCTTGCTCAAGGGTGACCTGGAGGTAGTTGTGGCAAAGGGTAACCTCATTCGCCCACGTCGAAACTCCACAACCGGATGCAGTTTAAAGTCATGCCTAGGACCAATTTATTATCATTATTATTATTATTCAATTGTACATTCTCGGGTTAGATGTGTTCCGGTTTATGCTTGGAAAGCAAGTTGCAACAAGCAACTAAAGGTTTCAAAGTCAATCTCCAGCTTCTTCAGGTTTCTAACACCTTCCTCAATATTCTTGCTGTGCCTAATAATGCTGTTTTTTGGACATGTCCAGTTCTCAAATCAATCCCAATCTTCTCTATCCATTTATCAAATTCTTTCGATACTGCTCCCAATGCGCCAATAACAACAGGAATGACAGTCACTTTCTTCATGCCCTACATAGTTGCTACTTCTCTTTTCAAGTCCCCATACTTGTCAATTTTTTCTTGCTCTTTCGTTCTTACTCGAGAATCCCACGGCACTGCTACATCAATGATCTGGCATTCCTTTGCATCTTCATTTACCACCACAATGTCCGGTCTTCTTGCTTCCATTTCGTGATGGCACTAGATGTTGAAATCCCACAATATCTTGGTATTTCCCTTTCTTGAAACACCCTCCGGTTGATGTTCGTACCACTTATTTGCCCTGTCAATGTCAAGCTCGCCACATAACTCCCAGTGTATATTCCTTGCAATGTTATCATGCCTTCTCTTGTATTCTCGCTGGGCTAGCATCTTACATTCGCTCACAGTGTGGTTGATAGTCTCTCCTTTTTCACCACATAACCTGCACAGAGGTGACTCCAACGTCTTATCAATATGATGTTTTACATAGTTTGTTCTTAATGCCTGATCTTGTGCAGCACATATTAATGCTTCTGTACCAGCTTTCAAATCACCATTTTTAAGCCATCCCCAGGTCTTATCTTTATCAATGTTTTCATCCATGTCTCTAATGTATTGTCCGTGCATTCTCTTTTCTTTCCACGCTTGTTCACTTGCGTTGATCTGCATTCTTTTGAATTCTTCCGGTCTTACTGTCTCCTCTGTTTTGATGGTCGTTTTCATACTTGCCACTTTCAGCATTGGTTCATTACTTTGCTTTACGTACCAACCCAAGCTGTTCTCTTCACCCTTTATGCACCATTCGCAAAATAGGTTGATTGCGGCAGTGGCTACATATGTGGGACAGAAAGTGGGACTTAAGGTCAAAGAGAACAGACCAGAGAGAAACAAGGAACCATTCTGGAAAAGAAGAATAAGAAAGAAAATAAATGAAATAAGAAAACATATCAACATCTTGGAGAGATACAAAAGAAACGAAATAAGAAATAAGGAGAAATATAACAACCTGGAACATAAGTATCACATCAAGAAAAATGGATTAAATACTGTAATAGAGGAACTCAAGCAAAGGCTTAGTGCAAAGGCTGCTAAGATCAGGAGGTATGAACAACGAATAGAACAATATAAGCTGGAATGTTTCGCTACGACCAGAAAAAGGTTTACCAAGATCTTAATGGAGAGAATCGAAAACAAGAAGTGAAACCCGATGCCCAGCAAAGTACAGCATTTTGGAAAGATATTTGGGGCAATGAAAAGCATCATAATAAAAATGCAGAATGGTTAAATGACCTGAAAGTAGAACAACAAGGTGAATAGCAGGAAAATATAGAAATCACAGAAAATTTGATAAGACAACAGTGCAAAAAGATACCAAACTGGAAGGCCCCAGGCCCTGACGGCGTTCAGGGTTATTGGATAAAGAAACTGACATCATTACGTGGTAGAATTGCGTGTCAAATGGATGATATGATTAACAACAGAATACCTGTACCAAGCTGGATGACTCAAGGAAGAACTGTTTTGTGCAAGAAAGATCATTCAAAGGGTAACGCAGTTGACAATTACAGACCTATATCTTGTTTGCCATTGATGTGGAAACTGTTGACTGGAGTAATAGCTGAGAGTATGTATGAGTACTTAGAAAGAAACAACATACTGCCGGAAGAACAGAAAGGATGTAGAAGGAAAAGCAGAGGAACGAAAGATCAACTCCTCATAGACAAAGTGATCTTGCAGGACTGCAAAAAAGGACATAAAATTTAGCCATGGTATGGGTAGACTATCGCAAGGCATATGACCTAGTTCCACACTCGTGGATTTTGGAATGCTTAGAGCTGAGCCAAATTTTCTGAGAACATCAAGAAATTTATAGAAACATAACAACCGTGCTTTGTTTGGATGAAGTCAATCGCCTGGTTCACCTTTTTTATTTCTTGATCTAATTTACTTCTTTCGATTTTCTTAAACCCCTTAGGAGCTTCCACGTTGTCTTCTTTCATCATGTTGACGATGCTATCTACAATCTCTGTTTGTTCTTCATTCATGTCCACTTCTCCCCCTGCTATCTCAATCTCAACCTCTTCCGGTTCTACTTCCTCTACATTGTCTGCATCATTAACATTTCTCTCTTCAGTTAAATCAACCTCCTGTTCTTCCTCTTGTAGCACTCTCCTCTTAATCTCCTCAAGTTCAACCAACGTCAGCCATTCATTCTTTCTGATTGCTCTTGCCTGATCACACAAACGTTGTTCACTACATTTAAAAATTTCCCTTTCATTCCATATCCGATGCATCCTTTGCCTATATTCTTTTACTGGTTTATTATTTTCATCCATTGGGTTACTGAGATAATAACACTCCATGACAGCAATATTAATCGCCTTATTCCAATTCATTCTGGCAGTCACAGGATTACGACCGGGCCCACGCTGCTCTTCCATGAGACACCTGCCGGGCGATGAACCTTCATCATTTCTGGATCCAGTCCCATTTACGCCATTGTTTGATAAATCTATTATTATTATTATTATTATTATCATTATTATTATTATGTTATGTTTCTATAAATTATTATTATTATTATTATTATTATTATTATTATTATTATTATTATTATTATTATTATTATTATTATTATTATTATTATTATTATTATTATTATTATTATTATTATTATTATTATTATTATTATTATTATTATTATTATTATTATTATTATGAAAATTCAACGCTCGTCCATTGACGGATTTAATGTTCTGAACATCTAGTAAAAACAAGTCTCCTTAGATTTCCAGGACCTTTCGTAGTATTCTTGCAGTGTTCAGTAATACGGTGGTCTGCATTTGGTTGATGGCAATACCTGATTCAATCTGTTCCAATTGTTTCTGCAGTGTTTTAGGAATTGTCCCAAGAGCACCAATAACGATGGATATGATCTTGGCTTTCATGTCCCAAACCTTTTGCACTTCTCGTTTAAGATCTTGGTACTTCTCAATCTTCTCTCTTTCCTTTATTTCAATGCGATGATCAGAAGGTACAGCGAAGTCAACAATTAAACATAATTTATTCTCCTTGTCGATAATCATCATGTCTGGTCTCCTTGCCTCAACGATGTGATCAGTTTGTACAGTGAAGTCCCAAAGGATCTTGAACTTCTCGTTTTCAGTTACTGGCTGGGGTTCATGTTCGTACCATTTATCAGAGGTTGCAAAACCTTTCTTTCGACAAAGGTACCAATGGATCGCCTTACCCATCCAGTCATGCCTTCTTTTATATTCCTTTTGGGCTAGTTTAGGGCATTTGCTTATGATGTGGGTGATCGTTTCATCTTTGCGTTGCACATACGGCACATGCTGTCATCTCGAGTCTTGTCGATTTTGGCCTTGATAGCATTCGTTCGGATGGCTTGATCCTGCGCTGCTATAATAAGAGATTCGGTTTCCCTCTTTAGATGACCATTTTTCATCCAGTTCCAAGATTTTTCATCGGCAACTTCCTCTATATCTCTAAGAAACTGACCATGTAGTTTTTTCTCCTTTAATTCCGCCTTTCTGTTTCTTTTAATTCGCTGTTTAACATTGTTAACACTTTCAGTTGATTCTTTGTCTTCCCCACGTGCTGCGATTATGAGTCTTTCTGTGCTATTTTGAATGTAGTTTTCTAATCCTAATGCAATTTCAACGCAATTCTCTATGCTAATAAGGCCACGCCCACCGTCTTTCCGACTTATGTATAAACGGTGAACGCTGTCTTTTGGATGATGTGCCTTTTGCATAGTAAGTAACTTCCTTGTTCGTTGGTCCAACTTCATTATTTCCTCCTTCCTCTCGTCAATAGTTGCTGCTGTATATCTAAACAGAGACACTGCCCAGGTGTTAATGGCTTTTATCAAATTCCCACTGTTTAGTTTTGACTCTAGCACTTTTCGCACTCGCCTAAGATACTCTTTTGACACTTTATCTTTCATTTCCTGATGTTTTATTCTGTCATCTTCTAGTAGTCCTAAATACTTATAGGATTCTCCTTCATCTAATTACTTTATCTTTACTGCATCTGGTAATAGAATGCCATTACTCTTTACCTTCGTTCCTCTTTTCATTATTAGGACTACACATTTTTCTATTCCGAATTCCGTTTTAATATCTGCACTAAAGATCCTCACGGTGTTAATCAGTGAGTCTAGCCCTCGTTCGTTTTTCGAAACAATTTTAAATCATCCATATAGAGCAAGTGATTCAATTTCTCTTTGTTCTTATAGAATTCATATGCCTCTTTACAATCACACAGAATTAATTTCAGTGGGATTAATGCAATAACAAATAGTAGCGGTGATAATGTGTCTCCTTGAAAGATCCCTCTTTTGATATTAACTTCTCCTAGTAATTTTCCATTTGGTGTTAATTCAACATACCATTTTTCCATTGTCTCTGTTAGCAGATTCCTGACATTCTTTGCTACTTTTGAACAAGTCCAGACATTCTATGATCCATGAATGTGGAACCATATCATATGCTTTACGATAATCGATCCAACACATTGCCAGATTCTTTCTCCTTCTTTTCACTTCCCTTAGTACCATTTTATCAATGTAAATAAGGTATTATTATCATTATTATTATTATTATTATTATTATTATTATTATTATTATTATTATTATTATTATTATTATTATTGTTATTATCATTATTATTATTATTATTTATTGTGTCGTTTTGATTTTTCTAGTGATAGTGGATAAAGTACTAAAACCAGCCTTCAGTCATGCCCTTGTTAGTATGAATATAGAAAATGAAAGAAACATTAGGCCAGTTCCAATTCAAGCATATGCAGACGACATTGCAATGGTTGCTTATGATTTAAAACTACTAAAAGAGATGATAATGAAATGTGAGCCACTCTTTGATCAAGCTGGTTTGAAAGTAAAGGCATCTAAGTGTGCACTGTTTTATGAACGAAGGTCGGGTAACAATTGGTATAAGGGAAAAGGTGACAAAAAGCCAGCAATTAAAGTCCAAGAGGAAACAATAGCAACGTACAAGAGGTCTGAATCTTATAGATATCTAGGTAAATCGTTTACCATAGCAGGCGAAGACGAAAAACAAGTTCAAAATTTTATCGAAGAATTTAAAGATATAATTGATAAAATAAAGGAATGTATGCTCCCTATTCCTTTAAAACTCAGTGCTTTCAATAAAATGACTTTAGCAAAGATTTCGCACCACTTTGAAAATACAAGGATAGAAGAAAAACAGCTTGAGGAATTGGATTCAAAGATTACGAAAACTATCAAAGAAATGTTTGATTTATATCCCAAGAGCAGTGACAAGATATTTTTCGTCAATAGACTACTTGGAGGGCTTGGAATAAAGAGACCATCAAAAGTATATAGGGCAACGGGTGTCTCTAATTTGATAAAAATGCTGAATCACGATGAAGAGAACATACAGTATCTGGCAAGAAAATCTTTGGAATTAGACATAAAATCACGTGGGTTAGACAGACAGATAGCGAAATCAATTTCCTATGTCATGCATTAGATGCTAATGGAAGACTAGCAAAGACAAAAACATATGGAGGGAACTCTGATTGGCCTGATCTACTTTTCCATGCTAGCAAGTTTAATGGATCAATTATCTACAAAGACGGTTTTGCTGTAGTTGTCGTTAATGGCAAGGAGCTGAATAGGAAAGATTTAAAAAGAGAAATCGAGGGACAATGAGAGCAACAGGATATCATTAAGAGCTGTGAGCTCCGCATGCAGGGAAACTTTATGGGAATGGAGAATATAGACAGAAAGATTTCGCATCAAGTTTATTACGGATGGAAACTGTCTGATAGCTTAGTCAAGTTTATTCTACGTGCACGTATGAATCAAATTCCTTGTAACCAGCTAATTCATATGTGAAATAAGGATCACGATAAAAGATGCTCAATGTGCTATGAAAGGACTGAATCAATTGCACACTTGATGAATTCCTGCAGAAACTACAAAGATTTATATTCATGAAAGCCACGATCGGGTCGTAGCATTCCTAGAGCAGAAAATCCGAAAAAAGAACTCAACATCAACGTTATTTGTCAACAAAATGGTAGAAACAGCCTTTCCACAAATAAGAAATGCATTGCAACAGCTAGACCAAAGGAAGCCTGATATATTAGAGATAAAAGTGAGCAAGAGAGAATGTGAAATTGTTGAAGTCACTATTTGCTTTGATTTGTAAATGGATACATCTTACCAAGAAAAAGAAAATAAATATCAACCATTAATAAACTTACTGAATCGACATGGAATTACAACAAGTATCAGTGTTATGTGCTTTGGAACTCCAATCAAAAAACATTATTAGAAACATGACAAACATCTGTATAAGGACAACGTATTATATATTTTGTAGAAAAGACAAAAACTGGACCAATCCAGAACTTTTAACATTCTAAAGACGTAAGATTGTTGAAGGCAGTAAGGCTTGACTAGCATGCCCTTTTATGGAGAGTGGTAGTCACGAATAAATTCTTTATACTGTTAAGTTTTACATTTTTAAATATTCATCTTGTTGTAAGCTTTATTTATGAGAATGAAAGTTTCCATTATTATTATGAATGCTACGCACAAATGAATTACATTTGGAATTAACGTCCATGATATCGGGTCACATCTAGTTTCCCTAGATATCAAGAACCTGTCTGATGATTCTCGCCGTGCCAAGAAGGGTTGACTTCTGGATTAACTCGATCCTTGTTGTTACACCTATGTCCTTCAAGTACTGTTCAAGTCTGTCTGTAACCGTGCCAAGGGCACCAATCACAATTGGGATGACCTTGGTTGATACATTCCAAATCTTTCTGATTTCTCTAGCTAGATCTTGGTACTTTACGATCTTTTCCTGCTCCTTGTTTCGTATGTTCACATCAACTGGTATGGCTATGTCCAAAATGATCGTTTCATTCGAATTTTTATCCACTATCACAATGTCTGGCCTTCTCACATGTATTTCAATATCCGTCTGTATTGTAAAATCCCATAATACTTTGAATTGTTCATTTTCAACAACGCTCTCAGATTGATGTTGGTACCACTTATTACTAATTTTAAATCCTCGCTGACTTAAAATATCCGAGTGAAGTGCTCTGGCTACGCAGTCATGCCGTTGCTTGTATTCCTTTTGTGCAAGATTGCTACATCCGCTTACAATGTGATGAATCGTTTCTTCCTTTTCATTGCACATCCTGCATTTTGCATCTTCTCTGCTTTTATCAATTCTTGCTTTTATTGCATTCGTTCTAAGGGACTGTGACTGTAATTATTATTATTATCATTATTATTATTATTATTTATTTGTTATTATTTATTGTTGTTTATTTATTATTTATTATTTATTATTTATTAATTATTATTATTATTATTATTATTATTATTATTATTATTATTATCATTATTATTGTGAGTTCATTTCACACCGTTGTTGGTGGATTTTTCTTGAAGGTCCAGTAGCAACAAGCCTCCTTAGAGCTCCAAGACTTTCCTTACGATCCTGGCTGTGTTCAGCAACGCTGTGGTCTGCATAGTGTCAATTTTTGTTCGGATTCCGATTTGGTCTAATCTATCTTTCAATGACTTTGGGACTGTCCCCAAAGCCCCAATCACTATTGGGATTACAGTAACTTTCTTATTCCATAGTACTTGTAATTCTCTTGCCAAATCTTGATATTTCTCCCTTTTTTCCCTTTCTTTCATTTCAACTCTGTGATCTCCAGGTATTGCAAAATCCACAATTTGACATGTCTTCTTTTCTTTGTCAACAATTATGAGATCAGGCCTTCTAGATTCTATATGATGATCCATCTGCACTTCAAAGTCCCACAGCAGTTGGCTTTTTTCATTTTCAAGGACAGATTCTGGTTTGTGTTCATACCATTTATCAGCATGATTGAATTCTAGCTGCTTGCATAATTCCCAATGGATTGCTGTTCCTACAAGGTCGTGTCTCTTCTTGTACTCTTTTTGTGCAAGTTTTGTGCATTCACAAATGATGTGTATTACAGTATGAGGCTATTTTCTTGGGTTTTATCTATTCTTGCCTTGATATAATTTGTTCGGATACATTGATCTTGTGCAGCGGTAATCAGTGACTCAGTTTCTCGTTTTAATGTTCCATTTCTGAGCCATGCCCATGACATATCATTTGCTATATCCATTGTTTGCCTTATGAACTGTCCATGCATTGGCTTTTCTTTCCACCTCTCCTTTCTTTCCGCTGCGATTATTATAATTATTATTATTATTATTATTATGAATTGGTACTTTCTTTTGATTTCGGCTGTATACAATCTAGCTGCCGGGGATCATCCCGATACCTGGGGCAGCAAGAGGGTTTGTTACTTGCATGCTAACATTGATATGCACTTTAACGTCACAGTTATATGCTGTTCAGATCTTTATATTGACAGTGCTTTGCGAAGAAGGTGGGTAGTACTTGTAAGTACTATTTTTTGTATTTCTTGCAAGTTTGGTTCTCCAGGGATTGTATTGAGGTGATTTTGGATTCCCTTTTTCACCATCCCAAGTGCACCAACTACGACAGGTACAATAGTTGTTTTAAGGTGCCACATCCGTTCTATCTCAATTTGAAGGTCTTTGTACTTTGATAACTTGTCAAATTCTTTGACGGAAATATTTCGATCTGTAGGAATTGTCATATCAATAAGGAGGCATGTTTTGCTCTTGTGGTCTTTGATGACTATATCTGGTCGGTTGGCTTGGATTGCTCTGTCCGTGTTTATTGGAAAGTCCCATAGTATCGTTGTGTTTTCTCCTTCTACTACTGGGGGAGTTTTATGTTCATACCATTCGTCAGCGTGCGATGTATTATAATGCTTGCAGATTTTCCAGTGTAAGTATTGTCCCACTCGATCATGCCTGTTCTTATATTCATTTGGTGTTAGAACAGAGCACCCTGACACTAGGTGATCTATTGTTTCATCATATTGATCACAAAATCGACATTTAGGGTCAGCCCCGTTTTTCGCTATTTTGGATTGGTAATTTCTGGTGAACAAGCTTTGGTCTTGCGCAGCCATTATAAAGCCTTCCGTTTCAGCCTTCAGACCCGTTCCTCGCAACCATTGATGTGTTTTGTCTTTATCGACATCAGCTTGTTGACTACGTTTTGGATACTGACCGTGAAGAGGTTTGCTTTCCCATTTTTCTTGTATTTTCTTCAGCCCTTCTTGTTTGGCTTTCTTCTTTAGGTTCTTAGCTTGTAGTGTACAAGGTAATTCTTCGTTTATTGTTGCTTCGATGTTTAGTTCCGAAGCAAACTTATTACTTTCTTTCTTGATTGAATGCATTTTTTTTCCTTGTTCATGGATATTTACCAATTGTAGCATCCAGTCCTTGGATGTTTCAAGGTATTTCTGTAAGCCAATTGTTGTCGTTTTCAAGCTTAGTTCTAATTGTATCATCCCCCTGCCCCCTTCCTTCCTTGGGATGTATAGTCTGTCTACGTCAGCCTTGGGATGATGCATCCGGTTGCATGTCATGAGTTTCCTGATTTTGACATCGATTTTCTTGATATCAGATAGGGTCCAGTTGATTATGTTGAAGCTGTACGTAACTACGGGAATGGCTAACGTGTTTATGGCTTCTATGCGGTTCGCAGAGTTAAGTTCAGTTTTTAGTATTGCACGAACTCTACGATAACATTCTTTCCTTATCTTTTCTTTCATTTGGCTATGTTGTATTCCGTCACTCTCATTGACGCCTAGATACTTGTAAAGCTCCTCTTGTTCTAGGTCTTTTATAACTGTGCTTCTGTCCAGTTCTAGTGATGTTGTTTGTGTTAGCTTGCCTCTTTTAAACGTTGCCTTCGCGCATTTGTCTAGTCCGAATGTCATGCCTATATCATCACTGAATTTCTTTACTGTTAGCAGCATTCCTTCAAGATCTTTGTCATCTTTGGCAAACAACTTCAAGTCATCCATGTAAAAAAGGTGACTGATATTTCGATCCTGGATCTTGTAGCCATATCCTGTATTGTTCAGTAATGCAGATAGGGGGACTAGCGCAAGACAAAATATGAGGGGTGATAATGAGTCGCCTTGGAAGATACCGCAATTTATATCAATTGTGTTTGATCTGAGCGTACCCTTCTCATGTGTTAGTGTAAGATTGGTTTTCCACAATGACATGTTTGCTCTTAAGAAATTGATTATCACGGGGGATATCTTGTATAGCTCAAGTGCTTTTACTATCCAGTCATGAGGTACACTATCAAAGGCTTTACGATAGTCAATCCAAGCCATACTGAGGTTTCTAGGTCTATTTTTACAGTTTTCTATGATCATTCGATTGATTAGAAGTTGGTCTTTATATCCATACGACCCTCTCTTGCATCCCTTTTGCTCTATGGGGAAAAGATCATTCGATTCTATAAATGTGTAGGTTCGTTCAGTGAGGATTGAGGTGAGCAGCTTGTATGTTGTACTTAAACATGTTATGGGTCTATAGTTCTTTGGTTTGTTTGTTTCTTTAGTTTTGGGAAGCAAGTATGTCAACCCTTCTGGTAACCAATCTGGGGAGTTCTCTGGGTGTCTCACCAACTCAGACAGGAGATTTGCGAGAATATTATGTGTACATGGGAGTGAATGTAACCAGAAGTTTGTTACTTTGTCTACTCCTGCTGACTTCCATTTATGTGATTTCTTTAGGGCTTTTTCAACTTCTTCAGTACTTATGTCTGTCCACTGTTGTTCTTCAATATGTTCATTATCCTGCTCTATAGTTTCAATCCATTCTGCCTTTTCATTGAATGTTTTATCATTACTCCAGATGTTCTTCCAAAACTCCTCGACCTCTTCAATAGGTGGAATTTCCGTCACCCTTATTGTTTCTTTTCCCACTTCTCTGTAGAACTTCTTGGCATCTGTCTTAAAAACCATATTTTGTCTGTAAAACTTTGATCTTTTTTCGTACCTCCTAATCCTTTGCGCTTTGAGTTGCATTTTTTGCTTTATTGTTTCTTTTACTGATAGAATGTTTTCTTTTGTCAGTTGGTATTTCTTAGTCATTTTTCTGTATTTCCTCCCTTTAACGTTTATGCCTCTTTGCAGCTCACTTAGAATAGATAATTCCCCTCGCATTTGCTCTATCTCTCTTTCTATTTTCTCTTTCCATGTTGGTTTCTTTCGCTTGTTCTCTTTTCTTTTCTTTTTGTTTGTGCATTCCTCAGTTATTACTTTTGCTGTTGCATAAATAACGTTGTTAAGCTGGTTAAGGTTCGGTTCAATCGTCTTTATTATTTCTTGTAAGGCTTGGTTCCCTATTCTTATTTTCACCTGGTTTTTCTTGTTGTTTTGGATCTTTCTAAGGGGCTCTCTGCTGTTGGCTTCGATGTTCTGTGTTATTCCAAGTTCCCTCAGTATATTCTGTCTCATAGTCTCAAGTTCAACACTTTGGAGCTCTGGTGTTATGTTTTCTGGGGCATCAGTTGGTTCTTTATCCCTTGCTTCTGTTATTATTTGCTCAGTTCCTACCTCATTCAATTCGTCTATAATGGTATCTCTGTTCTCAAATATCTTATATATATATCTTATATATCAAATATCAACTATATTATTATTATTATTATTATTATTATTATTATTATTATTATTATTATTATTATTATTATTATTATCATCATTATTATTATTATTATTATTATTATTATTATTATTATTATTATTATTATTATCATCATCATTATTAAATAAACTAAAACCTCATCAAGCTTTAACAGTAAAAAGAAAAGCAAAACGAGACCGTTAAAAATCCATACGTTTCGATCTAAAATTTTCCTCAGTGCTTTACAACCAGAGTCAGTCAAATGGCCTTCCAAAGTGTCCTCCTCCCTTTTTTTCTTTTTTTGATTTGGACTGACTAGAAAAGGAATGAAAGCTCTGCGTGACAAGAACTTTTACAACCCAAGACAAAAGGCAACGGGGTGTAAGCCAGTGACCAGCTTTCACCACTCAAAATGTCAGCAATATTTTGTAAAAATGCGCAGGTATCCCTCCCGTTGATGACGAGCATCGCAACCAATTTGCCGGAAAATGTTTCCTTTCATTTTGGAGGGCAGAGAACCCTAAAGACACTTTGGTTCGCGCTAAATTGCAAAGTCAAGATCAGGAGCTTGTGCCAAAAGGAACTTTTAAATACGATGGTAAAAGATGTCAAATATGCCCTATGATTCATGAGGGCTGCAGTTTCTCTAATGGAATGATTCGCGATCTTTCGAGAAGTTTTCAAGGGCTTACGATTGCAATTCTACAAACATAGTCTATACTTTGTACTTTGTACTTTGTACTTTGTACATGTTGCAACGAAAATTATGTTGACACCACTAAAACAAATTTCGTCAAAGATTTAACGTGTAAAAATCATACTTTCGGATTTACAAACAGAAACGTAATGCTGTTACTCTTGATACGGGAAGGAGTTCCCCTAGGCAATCTTTTTCGCTCATTTTTTCTAGTAGGGTCATTTCTAGTAGGGTAAATCACCGTGCCCCCTGGACCAGATATCAGTTATTGTTCTAAAAAGATGTCCTTATCTGAGAACCTACTTAACTGCTATCTTTCAGAAAGTTTGGCTAACGAAGCAGATTCCTTGTGCTTGGAAACAGCTACAACAATTTTAATTCATAAAAAAGGCCTGGCTAGTGATCCAGGTAATTTTAGGCCAATCACACTCCAGCCAATCTGTTTAAAAGTGTTCACTTCAATACTTCGAAATCGTTTATTTGAATTTGTAAAGAACAATAACTACATCGAATGCTGCATACAAAAGGGCTTTGTTCCAAAAATGTCTGGGACTTTTGAGCATACAGCTTTACTTGCACATTTGATCCGCGATGCAAAACTAAAACAGAAGTCCATTGTCATCACTCTCTTGGACCTTAAAAATGCGTTTGGAGAGGTACAACATAATCTGATTCATACCATCTTGAAATATCATCACGTACCAGACTCCTTTACTTCAATCGTCAAGAATTTATATGACGGTTTCCACACCAGTATTACAACAAAAGATTACGCAACCCCCTTCCTACGAATTGAGAAAGGAGTCTTACAAGGTGACTGCTTGAGCCCCTTATTGTTCAACTTATGCATGAATTCCTTTATCCAGTCCATCAAAACGAGGGAGTTCGAACAGTTAAGCTACAGATCAAGCAAACTTCTAATGCCAAGGCATTGGTTACAGTTTGCAGACGATGCAGTTCCAGTCTCTGCCACAGAATTTGAAAACCAGACTCTAGTGAATGCGTTCTGCAGATGGTGTAATTGGGCTAAAATGACAATACGACCAGACAAGTGTCATTCTTTTGCCATGAAAAAGTTCAAAACTCTAATGAAGCAATATAAACCTAAGATATGTGTGAATAATAAACCTCTCAGCGCAATAGAAGAAAACGAGAGCTTTAAGTATCTAGGTCGATGGTTTAGCTTTTCCATGGATAACAGTGAGCACAAAAAGGAACTCCGTGAGACACTTGAAAATAAGTTGGAAATAATCCACAAACTACCCTTGCACCCCAAGAATAAGCTCTGGCTGTATAGTAACTATCTGATTCCAAAGTTATGCTGGAACCGAACGATTGCTGATATAGATATTACTTGGATCAAACATAATCTCGATTTATTATGTCACAACTATTTCCGCAGATGGTTAAACATCCCTGCTGCCGGAACAGTTGAAACTTTACAACTCTCGAAAACAAAATTTGGGATGGAACTTCTAGATATCAGCTCTAAATTCACCCTTTGCCAAATAACAATTAGACAGTGTCTGAAAAAGTCACCGAATCCAGACATACATAATCTCTTCAAGGGTACATCAGAGAAAAATATCCAATACGATACATTCTCGACAGCTAAAGAGGCACTAAAAAGCATAAGATCTCAAAAAGAAAACACTGTAAAAAACTTTCAAGTGCAAGGCTCAGTAGTTAAAGAGCTATGGAACTGCGCATTGCCTTCTGCTCGCGAGTACTGGTTCAAGGCCCAGCATATGCTGCCACGTAACATCTACAACTACACAGTGCGCTATATTAATGACACACTACCCTCGCTCTCCAATTTATTCAGATGGGGTAAGAGCCTTACAGCCAGTTGCAGTCACTGTAGACACGTCCAAACAACGAGGCACATTCTCTCTGGCTGCTCATTTTGCTTAGACAGATACACATGGCGTCACAATTCAGTTCTCTTAAACCTGGTTAACGTGTTACAACCATTCGTCAAGAAGATTTTCGTTGACTTACCTGGAAGATTCTCAACTCCAGACATCATCACTGGACCTACTCTAAGACCTGACATGATTGTAATTGATAAAAGTAATAGGATGTACATCATAGAACTAACTGTTGGTCACGAATCGAACGCTGAATCAAACGCAAAGCGTAAAGCAGAGAAATACACTCAATTACTTCATGATGAAGCATTATTTAGGTCGTATAGGAGCATTGATTTCATTAACCTGGTAATGACAACCGGAGGGGTCTTCTCTAAAGACACGAGATCATTTTTCAAAATGCTGAATACTCTCAAAATAGACAGTTCTTTGAGCAAATACACAGCAGTTAAAGTGACATGTATCTGCATCAGAACATCGTACTACATATTCAGTATGAGAGATAAGGACTGGTCCTCACCTGAACTTATGGAATTTTGAAACAAACTTTCCTTTCTACACGCATTAACTCTAGATTTCATACTGTGTATGCAATTCAGCCATGCCTAGTTATATAGAGAGTGGTTGTATTGAATAGGCATAAGTAGAGTCTTTTTACTTTTTTTATAGCATTTTAGAAACATATGTACTAGGATATATATTCAATGAGAAGTTTCCATTATTATTACTATTATTACTATTATTACTATTATTACTATTATTATTATTATTATTATTATTATTATTATTATTATTATTATTATTATTATTATTATTATTATGTGTCTTTTTCACAGGAGTGATCTTATTTCCTGGTTCATTTGCCACAATAGCGGACCACACACAGTGGTCTTTGGTATCTTGACATTGCTTCTTTTCTTGATCTTCACTTTATATCCAATACTTTACGTATTATTCTCGCTGTTCCAAGCAAACATGGTCTCTGTAGCATCTCTACCGTAAGATCCAGTTCTAACTTTTCCAACCATTTATCAAAATTCTTTGTCACTGTCCCCAAGGCTCCAATAACTACTGGTATAACATCAACCTTTTTCATTTTCCATATTCTTGCAATTTCATATTTGAAGTCATTGCAATTTGTACATTTCTCTTCTTCTTTCTTTTCGATACGAGTATCGAATGGGCAAGATGGGTCTATCAGTTTACAACTTTATTATTATTATTTTTATTATTATTATTATTATTATTATTATCATTATTATTATTATTCAATTGTACATTCTCGGGTTAGATGTGTTCCGGTTTATGCTTGGAAAGCAAGTTGCAACAAGCAACTAAAGGTTTCAAAGTCAATCTCCAGCTTCTTCAGGTTTCTAACACCTTCCTCAATATTCTTGCTGTGCCTAATAATGCTGTTTTTTGGACATGTCCAGTTCTCAAATCAATCCCAATCTTCTCTATCCATTTATCAAATTCTTTCGATACTGCTCCCAATGCGCCAATAACAACAGGAATGACAGTCACTTTCTTCATGCCCTACATAGTTGCTACTTCTCTTTTCAAGTCCCCATACTTGTCAATTTTTTCTTGCTCTTTCGTTCTTACTCGAGAATCCCACGGCACTGCTACATCAATGATCTGGCATTCCTTTGCATCTTCATTTACCACCACAATGTCCGGTCTTCTTGCTTCAATTTCGTGATGGCACTGGATGTTGAAATCCCACAATATCTTGGTATTTCCCTTTCTTGAAACACCCTCCGGTTGATGTTCGTACCACTTATTTGCCCAGTCAATGTCAAGCTCGCCACATAACTCCCAGTGTATATTCCTTGCAATGTTATCATGCCTTCTCTTGTATTCTCGCTGGGCTAGCATCTTACATTCGCTCACAATGTGGTTGATAGTCTCTCCTTTTTCACCACATAACCTGCACAGAGGTGACTCCAACGTTTTATCAATATGATGTTTTACATAGTTTGTTCTTAATGCCTGATCTTGTGCAGCACATATTAATGCTTCCGTACCAGCTTTCAAATCACCATTTTTGAGCCATCCCCAGGTCTTATCTTTATCAATGTTTCATCCATGTCTCTAATGTATTGTCCGTGCATTCTTTTTTCTTTCCACGCTTGTTCACTTGCGTTTATCTGCATTCTTTTGAATTATTATTATTATTATTATTTGAATTATTATTATTATTATTATTATTATTATTATTATTATTATTATTATTATTATTATTATTATTATTATTATTATTATTATTATTATTATTATTATTATTGTCTCTGTTACACACTGACTTCAGTTCTGTTCTTTGTATATTGGTCAGTGGATTGATGTTCTTGAGCTTTGGTAACAACAAGTTTCCTCAAATCTCAAGCACTTGTCGGAGAATTCTGGCAGATTGTAGCAACACAGTCTTTTGGAACTCTACGATTCTGGTAGCTATCCCAATCTCCTTCAGTCTTTTTGGCAATGCTTTTGGTGCTGTTCCTAGCGCCCCAATTATAACTGGGATTACTTTAACTTTTTTGTTCCACAGTTTTTTCAGTTCCCTTGCTAAGTCTTGGTACTTGAATATCTTTTCCTTTTTTTTTCATCAACCCTAGTATCGAAAGGAACAGCAAAGTCTATAATCTGGCATTTGTTGTTTTTCTTCTCAACTATAATCATATCGGGCCTTCTTGATTCGATGACGTGATCTGTTTGTATTGAAAAGTCCCACAAGATCTTATACTCTTCGTTTTCGCATACAGATTGCGGCTCATGTTCAAACCATCTATCTTTTGTGTCAAGACCATACTTTCTGCATACCTCCCAATGTATCTTTCTTCCTATCCAATCATTCCTCCGTTTATACTCTTTTTGTGCCATTTTACTATGATGATGATGATGATGATGATTATTATTATTATTATTATTATCATTATTATTATTATTATTATTATTATCATTATTATTATTATTATTATTATTATTATCATTATGTACATTTGTTGCTCACTAAATGTCAGTGGTAGTGTGTTCTCGGGGTTTGGCATCAACAAGATTTCTCAAATCTCGAGAACCTTTCTCAGAATCCTGGCAGAATGTAAGATCACAGTTTTCTGCAACTCAGTAACCCTTGTCTCTATTCCAATGTCCTCCAATCTCTTCTTCAGTTTCTTTGGTGTTGTTCCAAGTGTTCCTATGACTATTGGGATGACTATCACCCTCATACCCCACAGCTTTTTTATCTCTCGTGCAAGGTCTTGATATTTTTCGATCTTTTCTACCTCCTTGGAGTTTACTCTCGAATCATAGGGAATGGCAAAGTCTATGATTTTAGCAAACTTTGTTTCTTTGTCTATCACAATCATTTCAAGACGCCTTGCCTCAATCACATGGTCAGTTTGGATGTTAAAGTCCCACAATATCTTGTATCTCTCACTTTCTTGTACTGCTTCTGGCTGATGTTCGTACCACTTTGGCTTTACTTCGATCCCATTTTTACGACACACCTCCCAATGGATTCGTTTTCCAACCCAGTCATGTCGACGCTTGTACTCTTTCTGAGCCAACTTGCTGCATTCGCTAATGATATGGTTCACTGTCTCGTCTAACTGTCCACACATTCTGCATTTACTTTCTTCTTGTGTTTTGTCTATCTTTGCTTTAATGACATTTGTGCGCATTGCTTGTTCTTGTGCTGCCATTATCATTGACTCCGTTCCTCTTTTAATTCCTGTATTTCTAAGCCAATTCCATCTATCATTGCCTGCTTCATTTTCTGTCTGTCTTAAAACTGCCCATGTAAGGTCTTTTCCTTCCAAGCTTGACATCTTTCATTCTTTTTCCGCAACTTATATTCAGTTTCGCTATCTCCTTCATATTCATTTGCCGCTCTAGCTGCTGTTAGTAACCGTTCATTACTGTTACATACATATCTCTCGAGACCAATAACTGCGAGGTTTATGACATCTTCCACATTAAGCAATCCTCTTCCACCTTCTTTTCTTGGGATGTACAATCTGTCAACATTGCTTTTTGGGTGCAGTCCCCCTTTGCATTGTCAATAGCTTTCTTGTTTTTCTATCTAACTGATGAATCTCTTCCTTCGTCCAGCCTAGAAATGCTGCAGAATATCTCAGCAAAGGTATTGCCCAGGTATTTATCGCATTAATAACATTTTGTCCATTCAGCTTTGTTTCTAGTAGCTTTCTAACTCTTCGTTTGTATTCATTCCCAACCTTCTCTTTCATTTTCTTTTGCTTAATCTGATCTGCCTGCAGTATACCGAGGTATTTGTATTCTTCATTCTCATTCAAAGATCTCATCTTTCTGTTATCGGGCAACTTTATTCCTTCTGACTTTACAACTTTTCCCCTTTTCAATACTAGTATGGCGCACTTCTCAATACCAAATTCCATCTTAATATCGTTGCTGAAGATACGCACCGTCTGGATCAGAGAGTCAAGCGTTTTCTCTGTTTTGCTGTACAATTTCAAGTCATCCATATATAACAAATGGTTTATCTTTTCTTTAGAACTAGCGAATTCGTATCCTGGACTTGCTTTTCTCAATATATGGGTCAGTGGTATGAGTATGATTACAAACAATAGAGGCGACAATGAATCTCCCTGGAATATCCCTCTCTCAATCTTCACTTCACCAAGAACGTCATTTCCATATGTCAGCTCAACTTTCCAGGATTTCATGCTTTCTTTAACAATTCTTCTAATCTCTTCATTTACACCTAGATTTTCCAGACACTCCAAAATCCATGAATGGGGAACTAAATCATATGCCTTTCGATAGTCAATCCATGCCATCGCCAGATTCTTATTTCTTCTCTTAACCTCCTGTAGCAGCATTCTGTCGATGTATAACAAGTCTCCAGTTCCTCGGGATCCCTTTTTGCAGCCCTTTTGCTCTTCTGGTAGTAATGATCTTTGTTCAAGAAAAGTGTATGTCTCTTTTGCAATTATTCCAGTAAGGATTTTCCATGCCAGTAGCAAGCATGTTATTGGCCTGTAATTGCTGGGATCATTTCCTTTAGCTGGATCCTTTTGTATCAACACTGTCTTCCCTTTTGTCATCCACTCTGGCACTTTTTCCTGCTTTTTAGCAATCTGCAAGGTTGTCCTTCAAGCTCTTGTGCATGCTCGTAAAGTATTTGAACCAGTATCCTTGAATCATATCTGGTCCGGGTGCCTTCCAATTCGGCAACCTTTGTAAAAACTTTCTTATTTTCTCTTCAGTAATTTCAATCATTCCTTGTTGTTCTTGCCTTTCCATCTCCTTTCTAAAATCTTGCAGCCACTTTGCCTCCTTATTATGATCCACTTTCTTGCTCCAGATTGAAGACCAGAAGTCCCTAGCTTGCTCCGATTGAGGTGCTTGGCTCTCCTTTTGCTTTTCACCACAGTCAACATTCTGATAGAATCTTTTCTGGTTATTTTGAAACGTTCTATTTTGCTGATATTGGCTTATTCGATCACTGTACCGTTTAATTTTTGCAGTCTTTGCTGCTATTCTCTGCTTGATCTCTTCCCTAGCGACACCAAATCCTTTCTGTTTTATCTTATAAGGATTCTGCAAATAATGTGTATGTTTCTGTTTGATTCTTTTCCCCTGGATCATTGCATTCACTCTTCCAAGATCCCGATTCAAATCAGTAATTTGCTGTTCCAGTCTTCGTTTCCACCAGGGCTGTTTTCTTGTATAGTTTTCTTTCCGTTTTATTCCTACCATTTCATTCACAATCACGGAACCACCATAAATAAGGTCGTTTGTTGACGTGATATCTGTTGTTACAATCTTGCCTAACACAGCATGCACGGCTTGTACAGCATTTCTCAGTTTACTTCTTTCAATACCTCTCAATGGCGGAAGTCTCATTCTATCTCTTTTCAAAATCTGCTCTATCTTCTCAATAATTTCTACCTCTTTTGGTGAAACGATACTTCCTTCTACTAACTGCAATTTTCCATTTAACCTGACCGTTTCTTCTGTATGCATTTGTGCATCAGCATTGGTTTCGTTTAGCACCTCCGTCTCCTGGTACTCACTATCACCTACTTCGTTCAATGGTTCCCCCTCATCTGTCATTCTTTTTATCTCTTCCATTTCCAAATCACTCAGCCATTTTCTCTTTCGAATCTGGTTAGCCTGATCAACGAGTCGTTGTTCAGTAACCGGAAACTTGTCCATTTGAAGCCATAGTTGCAACATCCTTTTTCGGTATCCATTCTTAGATAGAACACTTTCATAATAACATTTCATAACCATTCTGTTATCGTCTTGGGTCCACTTCCTTCTTCTTGTCACTGCAGCAGTAGCTTGATGACGACCGGGCCCATGTTGCTGTACCATGGAGCACCTGCCGGGCGAGAAATTTTCACATTCAGCTCCAGTCTCATTGACGCCGTTACTTGAACCAATTTGATTATCCATTTACACTCATTTGAGGATAGTGAATTTTAGGTTGCACCACCACCAGTGTGTTTATCGAGAACACCATCTCTAGGAGGGTTGCCAACCAAGGCTAAAGAGTCCCTCCCACCCATGAGGCAAACTAGCCCCCGCCGGACGCCAACCCGGTATTTCAAGGCCTCGGGGAGAGCTAACAGGTACTACACCTTGCTCAAGGATGACCTGGAGGTAGTTGCGGCAAAGAGTAACCTCATTCTCCCACGTCGAAACTCCACAACCGGATGCAGTTTCAAGTCATACCCAGGACCAATTATTATTGTTATTATTATTATTATTATTATTATCATTATTATTATTATTATTATTATTATTATTATTGTTGTTATTATTTATTGTGTCGCACACTGTCTTTGTCAGTCATGATAACGGCTTAAAAACTAATTATTATTATTATTATTATTATTATTATTATTATTATTATTAATTATTATTATTATTATCATTATCATTATTATTATTATTATTGTTGTTGTTATTATTTATTGTGTCGCACA
Organism: Aurelia sp. 4 Dawson et al 2005; assembly: GCA_964019985.1. Taxonomy (NCBI): domain Eukaryota; kingdom Metazoa; phylum Cnidaria; class Scyphozoa; order Semaeostomeae; family Ulmaridae; genus Aurelia; species Aurelia sp. 4 Dawson et al 2005. The sequence goes on along the minus strand of OZ026500.1, from coordinate 10,692,272 downwards.
CTGTCTTTGTCAGTCATGATAACGGCTTAAAACATGGTGTCAACAAGACTCCTCAAATTTCAAGCACTTTTCGGAGGATCCTTGCAGAGTAGATGATGACAGTTTTCTGCAGTTCAACAATTTGTGTTCCTATCCCAAGGTCACCTAATCTTTTTGAAAGTTTCTTTGGGGTTGTCCTAAGTGAACCTATTATAATAGGAATGACTTTCGTTCGCATGTTCCATGATTTCTGTACCTCTCGTGCTAGATCTTGATACTTTTTTATTTTTCTATCTCTTTTGCATTCACTCTACTATCATACGGTATGGCAAAGTCTATTACTTTGCATTCTTTCTTTTCTTTATCAATTAGAATGACATCAGGTCTTCTGGCTTGAATGACATGGTCTGTCTGAATACTGAAATCCCACAGTAACTTACAGCTGTCGTTTCGGTAACTGTTTCTGGTTGGTGTTCATACCATCTTTCTGATGCTGCCAACCCATACTTTCGACACAATTCTCAATGGATCTTTCTTCCCACGCAATCATGGCGTCGTTTATACTCTCTTTGGGCTAGCATATTACATTCACTAACAATGTGATTTACTGTTTCATCTACCTTACCTCACATGAGACATTTGCTTTCCTCCTTTGTGTTATCAATCTTGGCCTTGATAACATTGGTTCTTATCGCTTGTTCTTGGGCCGCTAGAATTAACGATTCAGTTTCACGTTTAAGTCCTGTTCCTTTGAGCCACATCCATCGTTCTTTTCCTGCTTCACCATCCGTTTGTCGTAAAAACTGGCCATGAAGTGTTTTATCTTTCCATTCCTGTTGCCTTTCAGTTTTCTTTCGATTCTCGAATTCTATCACACTTTCCCCTTTACAATCCTCTATTTGCCTTGCAGCCACTAGTAATCTTTCACAGCTGTTTCTTACACAGCTCTTCAGTCCATGCTTTGCTAGATCAACAGTATCCTCTTTGCTCAAAAGCCCTCTGCCGCCCTCCTTTCTAGGGATGTAAATTCTGTTTGTGTTGCTTTTCGGGTGCAATCCCTTATGCATCGTGATTAATTTTCTTGTTTTCCGATCGATACCTTGCTTCTCTTCTTTGGTCCAGTCTAAAAATGCTGCTGAATACCTTGTCACAGAGACTGCCCAAATGTTAATCCCTTTAATCATATTTTCTCCATTCAACTTCGTTTCTAGAACCATTCTTGCTCTTCTTTTATATTCTTTAGTGATATTTTCTTTCATTTCTTGCTCTTTTACTTTGTAAACTTGTAATATTCCAAGGTACTTATAACCTTTTTGTCTTGCAACGACTTTATTACCTTTTCATTTGGCAGTTTAATACCTTTCGATCTTACTACTTTTCCCCTCTTTTGGATCATTGTCGCACATTTGTCTATTCCAAATTCCATTCTGATATCACTGGTGAATATTCTGACTGTCTGGACGAGCGAATCAAGTGCTTTCTTGTTCTTCCCATACAACTTCAAATCGTGCATAAATAACAGATGATTAATTTTCTCTTCCAAAGCGAATTTGTATCCAGGTTTAGACTCTCGTAGAATACTTGTACGGGGCAATAGTGCTATGATAAACAGTAATGGTGACAACGAATCGCCCTGGAATATTCCTCTCTATTTATCTTTACCTCATCCAACACATCACTTCCAATGGTCAGTTCTACTCTCCAAGATTTCATACATTCTTTCATGAATACAATTATTTCTTCATTAATACCAATGCTTTTGAGACAAAATAATAATTCATGATAATAATATTAATAAATTATTATTATTATTATTATTATTATTTTTTTTTAAGAAGCACCATCGCATGATGGGGATGTCACACTTGATATCGGAGTTCTACCCGAACCCTGAGATGCCAAGCACTCTTCTCAAGATGAAGGCTGTACCTAGCAATGCAGCCTTCTGCAAGCATGGGACAACGAGAGGAATGTCTATTCGTTTAAGATGTTTCTCCAGCTCTTTGGATACTGTTCCCAGTGCACCAACCACTATCGGTACTACAACTGCTTTGACATTCCATAGCTTTTCAATCTCTATACGCAGGTCTTGGTATTTCGCGATCTTTTCTTGCTCTTTGGCTGTGATGTTTTGATCTCCTGGTACTGCAAGGTCGATAAGAATGCATTCTTTTTTCTCCTTATCTATGATAACAATATCAGGCCTCCGATGTTCCAGCACCTTATCAGTTTGTATTGTGAAGTCCCATAGCAACTTACATCTTTCGTTCTCTTGCACTGGCTCCGGTTCATGCAAGAACCATTTCTCATTGCAGTCTATCAAGAACTTCTTGCACAGCAACCAATGTATTTTCTTCCCTAGCTTGTCATGTCGCTTTCGATACTGATTCTTTGCTAGATTAGAGCACGCACTTACAATATGGGTTACACTTTCTGTTTTCTCTTTGCAAAGGCGGCATAATGGTGTGGTACTTGTTTTGTCTATACTATATGCAACCGAGTTAGTCCTTAGGGCTTGCTCTTGTGCAGCACAAATCAAACTTTCCGTTCCTCGCTTCAACTCTCCTGCTTTTAACCATTGCCATCTGCTCCTATTTACATGTTCTTCAGTTTCTCGGAGAAATTGCCCATGCAGCGTCTTTTCCTTCCACTCCCTTTGTCTATCCTTCTTCCTTTCCCTCACCAGAACCGTTGGCAGTCTTTTCACAAATTTGAGTTCTTCTTCAGCAACTTTGAGCAATTTCTCGGAGCTATCGATGACGTACTTTCCAATACTTAGAAGTTCTTCCTCAACACAATCTCGAACACTAATGAGTCCTCTGCCTCCTAAATTTCTAGGAATATAAAGCCTTCCAACATTAGATCTAGGGTGAAAGCCACCATGTATTGTTAATAGTTTTCTGGTTCTTCTGTCCATTCTTTCCAAGTCTTCGATAGTCCAGTTAATCACACCCGCACCATACCTTACCGTTGCAACAGCCCATGTATTGATTGCCTTTATAACATTTCCTCCGTTCAGCTTGGACTTTAAAATTGCCCTCACTCTATTGACATATTCTTTCTCCGCTCTTTCCTTCATTTCCTGTTGAGATATGTCACCTCTTTCTATTATTCCCAAATATTTATACCCTTCTATCTCAATCTGATTAATAACAACGCCTTCTCCCAGATCTATTCCTTCGCATCTGCATTCTTTCCCCCTTTTGAGAGCTAAAACTCCACATTTATCAATGCCAAACGACATCCCTATATCTTCCGTTACTACTTTGGTGGTCCTTACGAGTGAATCGATATCACTTTCACTGTTTCCATACAATTTCAGGTCATCCATAAACAATAAATGGTTTAATCGAGGCTTTCCTTTCCCAAAAGAATATCCCTGCTTTAATCTTCGTAACACCAGAGTTAAGGGGATGAGTGTAATGACAAAAAGCAGTGGTGATAAGAAGTCTCCTTGGAAGATGCCCCTGTTAATGTTGACTGCTCCAAGTGGTGATTCTCCTGAAAACAAGTTTGTCTTCCAGTCTTTCATGCTATTCTTTAGAAGCTCTATCACATTCCTGGGAGCTCCGATAAGATCTAGGGATTTTAACATCCAACTATGTGGCACCATGTCATAGGCTTTCCGAAAGTCAATCCAGGCCATGTTTAAGTTACTCTTACGCCTTTTACAGTTGCGAATTATTATTATTATTATTATTATTATTATTATTATTATTATTATTATTATTATTATTGGAAGAAAAATTATTGTCTCAAGCTCCGGATAGACCTTGGTTATGGTGGCGGTATATCGATGATATTTTCCTAATATGGCATCACGGTGAAGAGAAATTGCATCGATTTATAGACTTCCTTAACCAAGCACACCCCTCGATAAAATTCACTGCAGATTGGTCAAGGGAGAGGATAAATTTTCTCGATGTTCAGGTGATAAGGGAGGGCGATCGATTAATCACAGATTTGTTTACTAAGCCAACGGATACTCATCAACTCCTTCATCGTACCTCATGTCATCCTGGTCACACTAAAAAGGGTATACCCTACAGCCAGGCCTTGCGGATTAGGCGGATTTGTTCTGAGGATCGATTTTTTAATGAGAGGGTAGGGGAACTTAAGGGGTGGCTGGTTAATAGGGGTTATGGTGAGAATGAGGTTCTTGAGCAATTCAGCAAAGTCCGCAATCGCGATCGTTTAAGTCTTTTGGATGGGCAACCTAAAAATAAGGATGACAAGAAAATACCTTTGGTACTTACCTATCATCCAGCTCTCAACAAAGTTTATGAAATTCTAAAAGAAAGTTCAAAAGTCCTTTTGGTAGACGATGAACACAAAGAAGTGTTCCAAAACAAGATTTTTTTGTCATTTCGGAGGGCCAAAAATCTCAAAGATGAACTTGTTAGAGCTAAATTACCGAGTGTTGGTGAGCCTCCGTTGGCTAAGGGTACCTACAGGTGCAATGGCAGGAAGAGTTGCCAGATCTGCAATGTCATAACTGAGGGGGATAGTTTTGAAAATTCCGACGAAAATAGATCTTTCAAAAACTTTTCGGGGAGGTATAACTGCAATTCAGAAAACGTTGTGTATTTACTGCAATGTGAAATTTGCAACAAAAAATATGTAGGTAGTACCAAAACCAAATTTCGGCAAAGATTCAACGTGTACAAATCGTATTTCAGATCTTACGCACGCAAACATAACGAGGGATCACTCGACAGGGGTAAATTAATCCCACAAGCAAACTTTTTTAGTCATTTCTTTGAGGGGAATCACAATGGGAAATTTGAGGTTAGGGTTAAAATGATCGATGGGGCTGACAATGTCTTTTCGTTGCGACGTAAGGAACTATTTTGGCAATACAGGCTGGGAACTTTTTTACCCAAGGGTTTGAATGAACGGGCGGCAGATGTGGAACTCGATATGTTTGCGTGTGGCATGGCCTAATTCCTGCCATTGAATCTGGTGTCTCTGGGGGGTTCGGTTGGCAGTGCTCTGCCGTCTTCCTTTTTGGCTTCATGATTTTTGCATGTGGCGTTAGGTTAGGGTGGAATCCCCTATCAAGCCATTCAAGATTCAGCAATTTGCGAATCATTGAAAGGTCATATGGGAGGGCTGCGGGGTTGCCGGCTGTATTCCTCGGGGGTTTGGTCTGTGATTTATCTGGTCTCAAAGGGGAAATAATTGCTAATCAGCCAAACATTTCATTTTCTTGTTTACGCTTGGAGCCTGGATCGCGCTGGGTCTCTTGGGTCGTTGGGTTGCTCGGGGGGACTCAGGGGAGAAGGACTCAGAGTTTGGGTCCTTTGTCGTTGGGTCCTTCTGGGCGGCCTTGGGGACCCGGGGGACCAAGCACTTTGAACTCAAACGTGATTTTTCACTCCCACTTGAATTTAATTTCAATAACAGTCATGTTTACTAAGGATGGGGTTCTTTTTTACAAAATGTAATTGTAATTTTATTTTTAAGTTAGGTTGTTTATCATGTATTATAAATTCTCGGTTGTCCTTTGGAAAGTTTGTGCTGAAGAAGATTTTTTCGAAACGTCCGAATTTTAGCAGTTGTGTTTTCTTTTTAATTTTTTCTGTTAATTTTTGATGGTGGTTCCGTTTATTATATTATTATTATTATTATCATTATTATTATTATTATTATTATTATTACTTCAAATACGACATGGCCTAATGCCAGAACCATACATGCCAAGTGTCAAACTCTAACAAAGAGTCTTAGACAGCAAGCACTTTCCTCAAGATATGAGCTGTTCCGAGTAATGCTGATTTTTGAAATACTTTGATGTTATGCTTGACGTCGAGCTCCTTTAGATTCTCTTCAAGTTTCTTTGTGATCGAACCTAACGCACCAATAACAATAGGGATGACTTTAGTCTTTGTTTTCCACATTCGTTCCAGTTCCACCTTCAGTTCCGCGTAATTCGTTATCTTCTCCACCTCCTTCAACGCTATGCGGTGATCACCTGGTATAGCAACATCTACGATCAGGCATGTATTTTTGGTTTTGTCAAGTATAACAATATCTGGTTTTCTATGCTCAATTCGTCTGTCTGTCTGAAACAGGAAATCCCATAGGATTTTTGCTTTATCATTTTCTAACGTTAATTCTGGTTTGTGTTCCCACCAATTCTGACTACACTCAAATCCGAATTTGATGCACAACGCCCAGTGGATATTCTGGCACACCTTATCGTGCCGTCTTTTATATTCTTTCTGTGCAAGCATTCCACAAGAACTGACTATGTTTGTGACGTTTTCCGTTTCTTTTCCACATAAAGGGCATTTATCTGAAACGTCTAACTTGTAAATGGACTTTTTAATTGAGTTTGTATTCAACGCTTGGTCTTGCGCAGCGATTATAAGGCTCTTTGTTTCTCTCTTTAGGTCTCCGTTTGCTAGCCACATCCAGGATAGATCTTTCTTCTTACATTCCTTTGTATCTCTCTCAAATTGACCATGAAGCGGTTTATTCTCAATTGCAGCAAGCGTTTCCCTCTCAACCCTTATCTTGTAGCTTTCTTTTGTCTCAGTTGCAACAGCAACGAGTCCCTTCTGGTCACTGATAAACTTGAATACCTCCTCTTCACTACTTCTTAAGTACTGTTCAAGATTCAATCTCTCCAATTCTACATATTTAGCAATACTTATAAGTCCTCTTCCTCCAACCTTTCTCCTGAGATACAGACGATCTACATCCGCTTTCGGGTGTACACCACCATTCATTGTCAACGCTTTCCTTGTCTTTCTGTCCAGCATATCTATTTCTTCTTTTGTCCAGTCTCTCCAATTCTACATATTTAGCAATACTTATAAGTCCTCTTCCTCCAACCTTTCTCCTGAGATACAGGTAGGTATTTATATTTAACGTGGCTAGCCCGCGAAAGTCTGAGAGACTTATTTCCAGCAGGGGCCACGGATGTTTTACCATCAGTCCGCCGCAGCTACCCGCCACAGCTACCAGATTTCCCTCACATGGCTCTGGTCGACCCGGGCTAGTGTTACGGACAGCGACCAAACTGTCCAGCGTGGGATTTGAACCTACGGCCGTTCTGACCTTTGGATTACGAGTCAGACGCCTTAACCACTCGGCCACACGCTCACGTACAGACGATCTACATCCGCTTTCGGGTGTACACCACTATTCATTGTCAACGCTTTCCTTGTCTTTCTGTCCAGCATATCTATTTCTTCTTTTGTCCAGTCAAGAAAGCCGGCACTGTATCTTACCACAGCCACTGCCCATGAGTTAATGGCTGTGATTAAGTTTCGTGCATTAAGCTTTGTTTTAAGCAGTAACTTCAATCTTTTCTTGTATAATGCCGTCACGTTTTCTTTCATTTCCCTGGTCAAGATCTTGTCATTTTCCAAAATTCCCAGGTACTTATATCCACCTCCTGCAGGGTCACCAAGTTTATCTCCAGATGGTAAAAGCACACCATTACTTTCTATTTTCCTGCCTCTCTTCATTGTCAACACAGCACATTTGTTTACTCCAAATTCCATTTTGATATCTTGACTGCAAATTCTGACGGTCTGGATAAGTGAATCGATTTCATTTTCTGTCTTCCCGAACAACTTGATGTCATCCATGAAAAGGATGTGGTTTATGAACGGACCTCCCTTAGCTAAGCTGTATCCCATCTTGATATCTTTCAAAGCTATTGAAATTGGGTTTAATGCCAACACAAACAACAGTGGCGAAAATGAATCATCTTGAAAAATTCCACGTGATATCTTTACTCTCCCTAAAAACGTATTATTAGCGTAGATGCATGTCTTCCAGTCTGACATACTGGCTGTTATTAGTTTAACCAGGTTGTCTGCGATGCCAAACATTTTGAGGACCTCAATGATCCACGAATGTGGAACCATATCATATGCTTTTTTGAAATCTAACCAGCCCATAGATAGATTGGTTAGCCTCCGCCTACAGTTTCTCAATATTTCTTTGTCAAGTATTAGGTGATCCTTTGTTCCTCTAGTATTCTTTTTGCACCCTTTTTGCTCATCAGTTAGTAAACTGTTGTCGTCAAGGTGTTTGTACGCTTTCTCTGCAAAAATTCTGTTGTCTTTCCTTCAACCATCCAGTTAGGTACACTACCTGCTTCCAAACAATCATTGAGATGAATGCTTATTTTCTCATGCAGAGCTGTACAATTTTTTATCCAAAACCCACTAATCCCGTCTGGCCCTGGTGCCTTCCAGTTTGGTAATCTGTTAACTTGTCTTTTGGTATCTTCTAATGAGATCGTGATATTATCTTGCTGATCAGTATTCCGGACTTTTTCTCTGATATTTTCAATCCATTGTGCCTTATCGTTGTGCTTGGTTTCTTTGCTCCAGATGTCACTCCAAAATTTTATTACTTCCTCTTGGTTTGGGTTTTCCGCCATAATAGCACCCCCTTCTAAATTCCTATAGAATTGTCTCTGATTCGTGTTGAAAAGGTGATTATCATCGAATTGTGCTTTCCTTCCCTTATATCTTTTTAGTTTTGACGCCTTTGCAAGGATTCTTTGTTTGACAATTTCTATTACTGTATGTATTCCTTTCTGTTTTATTCCATACTTTCTTTCAAGATCCTGTTTTACTCTCTGTTTTGGACGAGTCCACAGCCCTTTACTCCATGCATCAAGTCTACTTAAGTCCTTTCTCAACCTACTGATATCACCTTCAATTCTCCTCATCCACCAAGGTCTTTCTCCTCTCGTTACTGTGGTATCTTTCACACCTAATCTCTCACAAATTACAACTGCAGCTGCTTTTAAAAGATCTCTTGTTTCCGTGATGTTTTTCGTCTCGATATGTTTCAAAACTCCATTTACCTTTGCAGTTTCACTTCTCAATTCAAGCTTATTAATGTTCCTTAGGCTCTTGACGGTTCGTATGTTCCCTTGCATGCGGACTTCTTTAATTCGACTTACAATTGCATTCTCCTCTTCTGTTAAGTTGCTGTTGTCTTGATCTAGGTCTTCCCTCTCAATTGTGTCATGCTGTTCATTGGCATTTCCACTATCGCTCTGTGGAGTTTCATCACCCACGTCAGTTTCGACTCCTTCCTGACTTCCATTTTCAATTAACCGCTTCATTTCCTCAATCTCGACACTTGTTAACCACTGTTTCTTCTTAATGACTCTGATTTGATTCATCAGGTTATTTTCGCTAATATCAAACATACCTCTATCTAACCACAAATCTAGCGTCCGCTTTCCTACTCCTCTCCCACCTTTTTGTGCTCTTAAAAAGCATTCCATAGCGACTTTATAATCGCTACTACTACTATTATTACTATTATTATTATTATTATTATTATTGTTTTTTTCACACCATGCATCTTTTTTACGTCATTGGTGGTTTGTTGTTCAGATAGATATCAAGTCAATACCCTTGACCTTAGATATCTAGACCGTTCCTGATGATCTTTGCCTTTCCTAACACACAAGCTTTCTGCATCATGTCAATCTTATCTTCTGCTTCTATCTTTGCTGCCCATGAGCTAAAGTTCTTGCTCAATGTACCCAACGCCCCTATTACGATTGGAACAACGCATACATTTCTGCATTCCCAGATCCTACCAATTTCTCTTTTTAAGTCCTGATAACTATTATTATTATTATTATTATTATTATTATTATCATTATTATTATTATTATCATTATTATTATTATTATTATCATCATCATCTCTGTTTCTTTTTTCAATGCACCTTCTCTTAGCCATAGCCACGTGTCCATACTTTTGAAATCTTCTGTTTCTCGAAGATATTGCCATATAGCGGTTTTTCTTTCCGCTCAGACATCCTTGCTCTACCAGTTTCCTTTTCACTGTTTCAGTACTCTCTTGCTCTATTATCTCAAATCCCCATTGCTACTTCTATCAACTTATCTTGACTTTCGTTTAGATAGTTATTTACTCCCAAAATGGCAAGCTCCACACACTCTTCTATTCTAATCAGTCCTCAGCTTCCTTGGTATGTACAAACGATACGCGCTGTCTTTTGGATGTAATGCTGCATTCATAGTCTTCCTTGTCACTCATTACATATCCCTTACCTCTTCTTTTGTCCAGTTAACAAGTGGTGCTGAGTATCTAGAAGAGATACAGCCAAAGTATTGATAGCTTTGATCATTCTTTCCACCATTTAGTTTAGACTGCAGAACCTTTCTAATTCGTCTCTTATATTCCCTCTTCAGTATATTCTTCATCTGCTCTTGTTTGACTTCCCCTGCTTCTAAGACACCTAGATACTTGTAAACATCCCTCCCTGTCAATCCTTTAATCACACTCTCATCATATAAAATGATGTCATCTGACCTTGCCATCTTCCCCCTTCTGATAACTATCACTGCACATTTCTCTATACCAAAACTCCACTCCAATGTCATTACTAAACATATGCACTGTCTGTACCAACAAATCTAATCCTGTTTCGCTCTTAGCATGTAACTTGAGGTCATCCATAAACAACAGATGATTCCATTTCACTCCACTCTTGAACTCATAAGCATACGGCATTTTTCTCAAGATCATTGACATTGGAATCAGGGCAATAATGGACAGCAGTGGTGATAGTGAATCTCCCTGAAATATGTCTCTCTTCATTTTTAGTTCTCCAAGACTCTTGCCACCATATGTTAAGTCTGTTTTCCATTTTTTCATGCTAGTTACCATGAGATCGTTAACATTAATTGCGGTGCAAAAATGCCTAAAGCATTCCTCCAACCACGAATGTGGAACCATATCACAGGCCTTTTTGTAATCTAACCATGCCATGGCAACATTCCTCTTCCTACGTTTCGCCTCCTTGAGTACCATCTGGTGAATATACAATTGGTCAGCAGTTCCTCGGCATTTCTTTCGTCCACCTTTCTGTTAGTGGCAGTTGATCATTTTTCTCAAGGAACTCGTTCATTTCTTCAGCTGTCGAGCCTGTTAGGAGCTTCCACATTAAAGGTAAGCACGTAATGGGTCTATAATTGCTAGCAATAGTTCCATTGCTTTTATTCTTCATTATCAGTACCGTTATTCCTTCTTTCTACGAGTTTGGTACATCTCCTTCCTCTAAACATTTACTCAGCTGTTCTGTCATCCTTCTATGTAAACTGGTAAAGTTCTTCAGCCAGAATCCTTGTACAAAGTCAGGGCACGGTGATGTCCAACTTGGCATTTTACTTAAAGGTTTTGTTATCACTACATCACGTTGCTTTTGCGAATTTAATTGTTCTTTTATGTCATTCAATAATAATAATAATAATAATAATAATAATAATAATAATAATAATAATAATAATAATAATAATAATAATAATAATAATAATAATAATAATAATAATAATAATAATAATAATAATAATAATAATGTACATTTTTAGAGCGCGCATACAAATAACAAGTTATCTATCTATGGCGCTTTACAATGACAAAAGTTTATAACGGGTTTAAAATTTAGATAAGTAATAAGAAGTCCTCTGCTTTTTAAAATCTTAAAAACGGCTAAAATGAATGTTTATGAAATGAGTCATGAGAAGATTTGTTTAACTAAAAGCAATTTTAAAGAAATAGGTTTTCAAATTTTTCTTAAAAATATCCAAATTTGGAGATGTTTTAACATTGTTAGGCAGCATGTTCCAAAGTCGAGGAGCACAGACTGAGAAGGCTCTGTCTCCATAATACTTTAATTTTGAGCGTTGTTCTTGCAGGTTGATGCCATTTGCTGATCGTAATGAATAGTTTGATTTCTTCAGCTCGAGTAAATCACTAATATAAGTTGGTGCTTCGTCGTGTAATGATTTAAAAACCATGGTCAAAACTTTGAATACAATTCTGTATTTAATAGGCAACCAATGCAATTTCTTTAATCCAGGAGATATATGCTCGAATTTTGAAAGGCCAAGGATGACCCTGGCAGCAGAATTCTGGACGTTCTGCAGTGGCCTTAGAGTGGAATCCGGAAGGCCAATCAACAATGCGTTACAATAATCCAAGTGTGATAACACCAAGGCATTTACAAGCCTGACGAGGGAATCATGGGTCAGATACTTGCGAATCTTCTTTATGTTATATAATTTTAGAGACGCTATTTATCTAATCAGCTGACTCATTATGTTTAGTATCTTTGCTACAAATGCTGCTCCAGAAATTTCTTGCTTCCTCTGTATCAGAGCTCTCTCCGCCTCCATTATCGGCATTCAACTCTTTATAAAATCTATTCTGGTCTGTGCGAAACAACTGATTTTCTCGAAACTGTTTTATTCTTTCGTTGTACCGCCTGATATTTGCTGCTTTTACCTTGATTCTTTGTTTGATTACTTCCATCGCATGATTCAACCCTTTCTCTTTCAGCCAGTACTTCCTATGCAAATATTCTTTATATTTCTTTTTAATAGACTGACCAGATTTCAGTCTTTTAATTCTACTTAGATCTTTTCTCATTTGTTCAGTTTGAGTTGTCAATCGTCTTTTCCACCGTGGTTCTTTCCTCACCTTAGTTGGCTCTATCGTCATGCCCAGATTAGGTCATTTGTCGTTGTGATGGTATCCATGCGCATCTTTTTAAGTATTTCATTTACTTCCTTCACTTCCTTCCAAATCTGTTCCTTGTTTATTCTCTTGAGTGATGGTAGTGGTTTTCTCTGTTTTTCATTCATTATAATTTCAATCCTTCAGCAATTGCTGTTTCATTCTCCGTCAATGATTCATCTTCAAATTGTTCAGCTCTTATATTTCCTTCATCTACCTCGTGTAAGCTTTCTGCATTAAAGGTTGGGTTATCACTGTCACACTGTTGATTCAACTCCGGCATGTTTTCGTCAGTACATACATTTGCCTCTACATTTACATCATTGCAGAAATCGGAGTATTGGCAGGGAAACGGAGCTTGATTAAGAAACGAAGAGCAAGAATTGCGACGATAATCATGTTAGTGTATTTCATTCCAAGCGACAAATCCATTAAATATATTTCAACAAATCCATGTTAGACAAATCCATGTTAGACAAATCATGTTAGACAAATCCATGTGAAAATTAGAAAAGACTAGGCCATAATTGTTGTTGACGTTTCGAAGCAAACTTGCTTCATCATCAGAATACCAAGTTTCCAAAAGCACGAGGCTATATTTATATCCATAAAGACAATAAACTACCAAAAATGCATTTTTACAAATCCTACGTGAAAAATAAATAATGAGGCACGCCCAGAGGACAATACCTAAAACAGAGCTAAGGGAATAGAAGATTGCTGAGAGTTAAGTGACGGGCGATCACGCAAAATTAATAAACTCTCATGAATGAGCAAATCAAAATCATTGTTAGCTCTGTCCAAAACTGAAAAATCTTCCACCGACGCGGCGTGACCTGATTTGTTAATATGGTCCCAGATGGCTGAGGGACTAACTTTGATTTTCTGACCTGCTTTATTTATTACCAAGTGCTCCCTGCAGCGTGTAATCAGGTGACGGGTTGTTTTTCCAAAGTACAAGGCATGGCAGCCAGGACACTTAAATTGGTAAACAACAGAGGAGCGAATGAGAGTTGGGAAGCGGTCTTTAAATGGAAAAAAAGACTGTATGCGTTTTGAAGATCGAAAAAATAGCTTCAGGTTATTTTTCGATCTTCAAAACGCATACAGTCTTTTTTTCCATTTAAAGACCGCTTACCAACTCTCATTCGCTCCTCTGTTGTTTACTAATTTAAGTGTCCTGGCTGCCATGCCTTGTACTTTGGAAAAACAACCCGTCACCTGATTACACGCTGCAGGGAGCACTTGGGAATAAATAAAGCAGGTCAGAAAATTAAAGTTAGTCCCTCAGCCATCTGGGACCATATTAACAAATCAGGTCACGCCGCGTCGGTGGAAGATTTTTCAGTTTTGGACAGAGCTAACAATGATTTTGATTTGCTCATTCATGAGAGTTTATTAATTTTGCGTGATCGCCCGTCACTTAACTCTCAGCAATCTTCTATTCCCTTAGCTCTGTTTTAGGTATTGTCCTCTGGGCGTGCCTCATTATTTATTTTTCACGTAGGATTTGTAAAAATGCATTTTTGGTAGTTTATTGTCTTTATGGATATAAATATAGCCTCGTGCTTTTGGAAACTTGGTATTCTGATGATGAAGCAAGTTTGCTTCGAAACGTCAACAACAATTATGGCCTAGTCTTTTCTAATTTTCACATGGATTTGTCTAACATGATTTGTCTAACATGGATTTGTCTAACATGGATTTGTTGAAATATATTTAATGGATTTGTCGCTTGGAATGAAATACACTAACATGATTATCGTCGCAATTCTTGCTCTTCGTTTATTTACATCATTTCCAGCACTATCTCCGTCAGTTTCTTTTTCCACAATTCTGCACTTATTCGTCTCAATTTCCAATTGTGGTAGCCATCACTTCTTTTTAATTACCTTTCCTTGTCCATCACCCGTTGTTCTGAGACCTCCATCATATCTTTCTGCCTCCACAATTCAGCAAGTCTTTTCCTGTATCCTCTTTTCTTGGGTTCACTTCTCAATAAACATTCCATCGCTATTTCATCTTCAACTCGTGTCCACTTCTCTGGCTTAGATCATATCTGGAAGGCAGACAACAACACTGCAAGCTTAACTGCCATTAATCTTGGGCCAAGACTGTCACATGCAGGATTCTCCAATGATCCTGTTCGGGCCCTCTTCCGTCATAGTGTTTCTAAAGTATAAGCAAAAAGTGTGTAGAGTTAAATGGTTTTTGGCCATGGAACATAAATTATTTTCCAGAATAATGTAAACTTGATATCATTGAAAGAGATTATGGAGCGGAACTTAGTCTCTTTGGAATTCGTGGAAATTTGTTGTTTAATTGTCTTGCAAAAAAGTTTGGTTTCAAATGAAACTGTGATGTCTCCCAGAGCATCTTTTAACATTGTAACTAGTGGGCCATTTGCCCAGTAGGTCCCCTTTCTGGCCCAGTAGTGAAGTAAAAATGACCAATTTTGGCCCAGTAGTTTGGGCCCTTTCACTTACTTTCTTTATCGTTTTACCCCTTTATTTTCAAGCACCAACAGTTCTGCCAGTGATATTGAGAGACTTAGATGCTCAGCCTTAGATGGACCCACCTTTCTGTTTTCACATCCTTGACCTAATGGATAGACTTAGCTGTTACAATCTATACAGGAGTCTTCGCTGGGCATTCCCCATTTTCCAACATGCGCAGTAGGTGTTTTGGCGCAGTGGACCAATCCTCTGGCTTTGCAGCCAGAACAGTCCCGGCAGACGCTAAGTGTCATAATGAAGGGTCGAGGAAACGATTACACGTTTTTTATTTGATAAGAAACTGATCTACAAGAGACTAGTACTACAAAGTTTCTTTAAAAAAAATTGTTCTTCGTTTTATCAAATACTGAAAAGTAACGATACACAGAATGAGCATTTGGTCAAGTAACCGATTTTTTTGAGATTTTAATTTTGACACAAGAATCTTGCAAGTCTGCTAAAAATTCATGGAGTAACAAGCCTTTGAAGTTCAAGTTTGTGCGAAAGCTGAAACAAGAGGCCTCAAAATGGCATTTTTGGCAACAAAATACTTAGGCCATCATTTCTGCTGTTTCTCAATTGTTTCAGGGCGAAACAAATAGGATTTAAACAAGTTTCTCATAACCTAACTTTCAAGCATATGAATGCTTGGAGGAAACAGATTCATTCTCTCATCGATTATGTTTTGAACCACTGTTTTTGGACATATGAAATGTTAAGCAAATTTTGACAATGATCACAATAATTAAATCACTTTTAGAAGTCCTATTTGGTTTTCTCTAATATCAATGAGAGGTATCTTACCTCGGTCTTCAAATTTTTCGCAATACAAGCAATTTTAGGGTCACTGGTTTCCGCTATCGCATGTTTGATATCTTTGAAAGCTCGCAACTCAGTGAATCTTCAACCGACTTGACAGATTCTGGTCTCTAAAATTATTTCTTCTTAGGTACATGGTTTTCTTCCCATGAGCATGCTCATGTTTATCGTTATTTTTCAATATTTAACCAAACGTCGAACAATTTTTTAATGCATCCTGTAGGACGGCGAAAAATTTAAGAAAGCGTAGTACTATTTTTGATATGTGCAAAGAAATCTTTTCAAATGCAAAATCAAAGAAAATCGTGGCAAATTGTTGTTGGCCCTTTGTTCTTGGGTAATATCTATATACTAAGATGCGTCATAGGAATGACCTGAAACCTTTTGTCTTCCCGTTGTTTCCCCTCTTAGCACTGTAAACAGCATAAGTCAGAAACTGCGACTCTCCCAAGGAAAACAACCTTCCCAGCTTTTGCCCCGAAGTCTGAAGTGGATACGAATGGTTGTATTTTCTTTCTCTGCAATATGGGGGCTGGGGTACATCCATTTTTATCCCAGCTTCAACTCCCAAGGGAATGATCCTTGCACATATCCTCATTGCCGGACTATCAGTTTGTCGGATCTTTATCGTACTCCCGTCCTTTATTTCACGAAAAAGCTAAAAGAGAGGCCAGACTTACTTAGATCGCTTTCTTTTTCCAGCTAAGCTCCAGAGAGGCATAAAGGAAGGTTTTAACGGGGGTCTTGAATGAGAGGGGAAGCTAATTCTGAGCGAAATGGCACTGAAAACGTCTCAAAATCCAAGACTTTCTTTCCTCTACCACTTTGGATTACATACCTCAAACTTCAAAGAAGCCACCATTCCTTTGAAATGATCAACAGCTTTGTTTGAGTTTGCAAGGAGGCCTATAGAAAATTTATCAGCATTGAAATTTTGAAAGAAGGCTTTGAAATAAGGTGAATGCATTCCCGTTCGTCTGACGCAAGACCAAGGTAATGAATTCCCGGAAATGAGAAATCTCAGCGAGAATGATATGGACGTGTTCTACCACAGAGAGCTCCAAGGGGGATTAGCCCATGTTCCAGACCATCACCCAGGATGGTCTGGAACACAGGCTAAGGGGGATGCAGTGAGAGGGCTAGTTTTTCTAGGGGGCATTGGGCCTAAAAAGAGACAGTAGCTCATGTCTTCTTAAACCTTTATTAGATTAGTGCGGCTTCTATTTCCACGCGTTTGGAGGTTTAAGAGGTTCACGGATTGTTCTCTTAAGAGCATAGGGAGCATAGGGGTAAATGGAGACAAAAGCCACCTATATTCTCAGGAAATCGGTTCCAGCTAAGATATCATTGGCAAGTAAAAAAATACAAGAAAATGGCTGTGATACGAAACACTGGAAGACATCTACGATTTACGAACCAACCTTGGATGCACTTATCCTCCTAAATATCAGCGGAAAAATTATGTGTAAACCTTAAGTTGAGCAGAAATTCTTCAAAGACGACAGTGGCAAATGGATATTAAGTATCCAAAAAAAAGCCAAGGGGTTTAGGGATTTTCAGGCTCCTGTTCATTCCAGTTGTGATTTCCAGCAGTCCTTTTGAGTCTCGGTAATTTTGCTCTTTGTACCCGATCTTATTACCGTTCATTGTGCAGGCTCTGATAGGGTTTTTGGGAGTAAGAGAGCATTGCCTAAGAAAGGCCGGAGCCAAGGAGCATGACTAGAAAATGCGAGACCTTGAGAGTACGCACTTTTTTCGAGAACGTACTTCAAAAGTTTTATACTTTTGATTAAAGTCCCATGTACCCTTCAATTAATGTACAGGTTGTCTATTTTGAAATTCCAAGGTAACCAAATGCAATTAATGAGTTCTTTTTTAAGGGGAGGGGGATTTTGAGCCGTGATGAGAAAACGGCCATGTTTTGGAAACTTTTTGAAGTGCTCACAAAAATGGGGATCTTACGACAAAAGTACCGTTCCTCGCCAAAGTAAAGAACGTTCTAAGTAAAGAATTTCAGAGTTCATCTCTCCAGACCCCACTGCACCAATGACACAAATCAATACCCTCTTTTATAAAATACTCTTACAGGTCTGTTCAACACCGCAAGGATGCACTCCAAGGCTGGTGCAAAAAATGTGCCAGAAATCATCAAATCCATGTATTACCCAAGGTTTGTAGGGAACAGAGTCCAGTGACAGAACTGCCAGGCCTGATAAATCATGAAAAATCTGAAGCAGAAACTAGCAACCATCTTAGATACCAATCGACGACTTCACTTTGAATATTTGAATCTAAACGAAGAATAGAAGCATCATAGGAATTATTGGGAACACGAGGCTAATTTTGAGGGGAGCAAAGGAACATGCTGCTTTTTAAGAGGGGAGCAATAGAGCAACCATCCCCCCTTTAGGGTCCTCATTATGACATATGCTTTGAAGAACAACAATTGAGACTGATGTGCAATTATAACATTTTCATGGAAGACCTTACAGAATCATAGCCCCAATCGCGGCCAGTAAGTTTACCGCAAGTCCTCGAAAAAGGCCCTATGAAATATTTTCGCTAAAATATTTTTGGATGGGGCATATTCGGGGGCTTATTTGAGGGAAGGGGTATGTTTAGCAGCAACCAAAAATATTACCAATACTATTCTCTTTTTTTACTTGATGCTGCTCAATATACTAACTGCAGATATATTAGGATAATTGCTTTCGAGGCAATATCTATCGATCTAAGTCCTGAGGGTGACATGAATTTAAAAGGTTTAACAAAGAAAATCAGTCAAATAACCAGGGGGCACTCGATACACACGCATATGGGGGCGGTCAGTCCAAGAAATTTTAAAGCAACCCTAAGATATTAGTTCAGCTTAATTGTCACCTCTCTTAATGATATTGTATACTTAGAAACCCGTCCATATGAACATGACTGATCATGGAACAATGCAGATTAAGGTCAGAACAGCCTTTTTAAAAAACCCAGACAGGGGCGCAAATGCAAAATTTTTTCAAAGGACCGAGTTTTCCACGAGGGACCGAGCTTTCCAAAGCAGATTCTGTTGCCAAAATGCCATGATTTAATGAAAATACAATTTCAAAAACTGGCATAATTTTTTTCTTATCTATCGACATGAAACCAAACATATCTGAAACAGACCCTAAGTCGTCTTTAAGTACTATCTTTTTAGCCATCTCCCCTAAATAAGGACTTGCCCGTTGGAACCAAAAATTTGGGATGTTGAAACCAAATGTGAGCGAAGCGAGCAAAAACTGGGTTCGAGGGCTTGCCCGGGGGGATTTTTTTGCTACCACCCACATGAAATCGTTGGAAATCCACCCACATGAGATCGCTACCACCTACAGAATGGATGATCACATTCTCAAGGACGTTAATAATAAAAAGTATCTTGGGGTGACACTACAAAATAAGTTGAACTGGAATAGACACATCCAGAACATTTGTGCAAAGGCAAGCAGTACCCTAGGAGTGCTCCGTCGAAATATGGGAAGCTGTCCTCGCGCAGTTAAAGAAAGATGCTACAAAACCCTTGTAAGGCCCGCAGTTGAATACTCCAGCACAGTCTGGGATCCCCACACCTCCCAAAATATCGAAAAGCTAGAAAGAATTCAGAGAAGGGGAGCAAGATTCGTGAACAACAATTATGACAGATTTGCTAGTCCTAGTGCTATGATTAAAGAACTTGGATGGGAGCCGTTGATTGAAAGAAGAGCCAAGGCAAAAGCAATAACGACATATAAAATTATCAATCAGCTCATTGACATTCCACGTGAAAGGTTCATTCAGTCAAATTTGACCTGCACAAGGAGTCAATCAACTCTCCTGATATCCTTTTGTCGTACAAACATCTATAAGTTTTCATATTTCCCAAGTGCTGCAAAGTTGTGGAACACTGTGCCTGTTTACATCAGAGACCAAAGAACATTAGCAGCTTTTAAGAGCTCTTTAGATCAGATACAATTAATTTAGACGCTGATGACATTAGTTTGAGCTAAACTTTACTTTTTTATTCACTCCCAAAACATGTAAATTTGAACAGAAATGAAAAAAATTCATTTAATGGAATAAAATAGCCCTTACATTTTTCTTTTGAAGCTAAAAGCGAACTTTAACTGACTAACCAAACATGTACGTAATAACCAATGTAGGTTGTTGTACAATATTGCATAGATAGATAGATAGATAGATAGATAGATAGATAGATAGATAGATAGATAGATAGATAGATAGATAGATAGATAGATAGATAGATAGATAGATAGAAAATGCACCATTTTGTGAAGAATTCGCCATTTAGAGGTGCAGTAGGATTAGGAATCTACCAACGGACGGCTTTCCCGTGAAATTCTGAAAAAAAACTTAAAATCACTTAGAAATAGATTGGTTTTTACTGTACTTCTATGACCTATAAGCATGATAATTTGATATTTCTAATGAGTTCCTTGCACCTTCATTTCTTTTAATCTTCTTTTCCATAAGCCTGACTTTCAGAGCCTTCTTGCGTGAAAAAGGAACAAACCTTAGTGAATTATTTTAAGAACTCCGACAGGCCAAAAGGAATTAGGATAGTCAAATCGAAACTCAACAATAAGTATGCATTTTAGGCATGCAAGAAATTTCCTTTTGTCATGTTGACCACCACTATGTGTTGGTACTGGTGAAATTACCAAATGCTACATGTCGCTGAACCACGGGGAGGATTTATGTGCCACGGGCCAAAGGTGTAAACGTGGTAGACATATGTCAGACGCTCACCATCCAGGGGGATGCGGAGGTGTGCTACTCTGGTAACAATTTTGAATGTAGGTGACTAAAGTATAACCAAAAGCTATGTAGAGTTAAATGGTTTTACATCCAAAATAATGCAAAACTAGATATCATTTGGAAGAGCTCAGCGAGCGGAACTTGATTCTTGCAAGGGCTGTAAAATTTTGTTTACTTAAGGGGGCTTTTGGGAATTTTTTGTTTCATCTCTCTGACTAGCCATTATGCAGAAGCAAAGGCTCGAAATAATGATAACTAATGAATAGCCACATCCTACTCTACAAGTTTGTACTGGCATTTATTAGGGTGCTGCTCAAATTTCTAAATACAGCACTCTGGAGAAAATTTAATTTACTGAATTTCAGTCTTTAGAATTTTCGAATGGAGGAAATCTGCTCTCTTGCTCACTCGGTCCATGTCAATGGATTAGTTGGTGTATTTAACTGCTACTGCTTATCATTGTCTCCGCCCCTTCTCGACTTTCAATTTATCATAGCTAGCTGAGGAATTCTTGGTGCTTCCTTTTTGATCACGGACTGTGGTATAGAAACCCCTCAGACATATTCTGAAAAATGCTATGGTCTTACAGGAAGACCTGGGCAAGTCCAGGGACCCCTATGGCTATGAGCTACAGTTTTTGAACTCTCTCACCCCCTCTCGGCCCTGCATGCGTGCCCCGGCCAGTCTTGGTTATTCAACTTCTTCCTTCCAAAGAGGCAGAACTACTGGACAAGACCACTGTACGTTAACGCAGCCGCATTGACTGGGACCGACTCTCGGACATTGTTCGTTAATTGGTGCTGCTAAAGAAACAAGATCACCATGGCTCACTTCGATACAGCAAGGGATTAAGAGCAGAATCGAGACCGAATTCTGCTGTAACATAGCTTTTGGTACAACTCTGTTCAGAACCATTTAAAAACATTAAGCAGTTCAAGTTCAGAGCCAGATCGGGACCGACTTTTACATTACAAAAAAGGGACTGGGACAGGTTGATGAAATTATTGGGGGGGGGGGGTTGTGACACTTCTCCCACATCCCCTCATTTGCGCCACGGAACCCAGAAATATCAGTTGAACAATATTTGATGCCAAAAAATATTATGAACGTTAGCATGTATCTAATGATATCCAATTCGATTTGAAACAACAAATTTCAAGGAAGTCCCTATACTTCATATTTCATATATATATTTCATATTTCATTTGTTTAGGGAGGGTTGCCCTTCAACCGAAGTTGTTTTTCAAGGGGCCCTCCAATCAAAAACTAATTACAATATACAATTAGAATGCCAAAAAATAAGAACCCATAATATTAAAAACCTATTTACAACTATATGATATTTACAATAAAAAAGGAAATAATCAACCCTGTATTGATTTTTTGAAACTACCCAAGGAGGATGCCGTCTTAGACTCAGCGGGAAGGCTATTCCATAGTTTAGCTCCCCGGAAAGAAAAGCTTTTTTGTCCATTTGCTGATCTTTTCTTTGGCAACCTCAAATCAGTCTCAGTGTTCCGGAGGATGCGGGAGGAGCATGCTGAGTTTTTGGTAAAGAGATTACACAAGTATTGAGGACTAGATCCAAATCATTGAGCGACTTGAAGACCATTGTTTTGGACTCATTTCCAATGAGTTCTTCAACGGTCTTCCAGCCCAACTCTGTAATAAGTGGTCTGCTTGGGGTATCAAAGCTGCTGTTTGTTATGATCCTAGCAGCACGATTTTGAAGTTTTTGCAACTGGTTGATGTCTGTAGACCCAGCACAACCCCAGACAGAACAACAATATCGAAAGTGGGGCTCGACAATACCTGTGTAAAGAGTTTTCAAACTTGCCATAGGTAGAAAGGATTTAGCATGTTTTAAAAAGCCGATCGCCCGGGAGACCTTGGTAGAAACAGCCTTGATTTGCTCTTTCCAATTTAAGTAGCAGTTGATCTGCACTCCAAGGTACTTTGTCTTTTGAACTACCTCGAGCTCATTTTGGCGTATCTTCAGTTCCAAAGCTTCATTTCGACTTCTAAGAGAGCTGCCTTTCTGCTTGGTGGATATGAGCATTGAATGAGTTTTTGCCACATTCAATGAAAGCTTATTGCCATTCAGCCACGTCTCCAGTTTCTTCAGATCGCTATTAATAGCCTCATTCAGCTGAGTCAAATCGTGAGACTGATGACAAAGACTCGTGCCATCGGCATACATTGTCACAGAGGAATCTTGGACGGCCTGGGGAAGGTCATTGATATAAATGAGGAATAGAAGAGGGCCCAGGCATGAACCCTGTGGGACTCCCACTTCTATTTCCGCAACATTTGAATTAACACCATTAACCCTACAGAATTGTTTGCGGTTGGATAGGTAAGACCTAAACCAAGACAACTCTCGCTGCTGAACTCCATATAGTTCGAGCTTTTTGCAGAGAATATCATGGTCGACCGTATCAAATGCCTTTTTTAGGTCAATAAATACCAATCCCACAAGCTTACTGAGATCAAGCCCGTTGTACCAGTCATCACTCATTTTAAGCAAACAAGTTAGTGTGGAATGTAGCCGCAAAAACCCCGATTGGTCAGATGTAAAGAGACTATTTTCTTTCATATAGTGGTACAGCTGGTTGAAAACAAGCTATTCGAAGAGCTTTGAGATGACAGGCAAGACTGATATGGGACGATAATTGGATTTTTCAGTCTTATCTCCCTCTTTGAAAATCGGAGTAATTCTAGCTACTTTCCATAAATCTGGGAACTGGCTAGTTTCAATGGATGTGTTAAACAGGAAAGCCAGAGAGTTTTCAATGTAGGGCAAAGCAAGCTTCAAAAAGTAACTAGAGATATTGTCAACCCCAAAGCTCTTTGTTGTTTTAACCTTGGCAAATGCATCCCTGATATCTTTCAACTAAATGGTCTTGAAGTTAAACTTGGCCTCATTTTATTGTTTTAATCATGAAATACTGGTAATCAAATCATACTGGTAATCATGGCAATCATAACTTTTTTCTTCTTATTGTCATAGCAACAGAAACAATAGAGCCATTTGATTTAATCGAGTGATTTTAATTGTTTGCATCAAAAGTTAAATCATCATAGCTACTTTCACCACGGCTTTACGGTTGAGGTGGCTCACTACCGAAAAAGATCACAATTATGAAACAGTGAAAGGTGGATGTATACCAAGTAAAAATAAGTTCAAAACACAAAAAAACAATAAGGTAAGGTGGCTCGCTTCTCTTATAAATTTCAAACTGCAACACAATGGGTGTCCTATCGCTCATGCTTTTACAGCAGAGAAATAGAGGAGAATGGAATCCGCCCCCTCAGGAACTCCCAGGTGAGGTAGGGTTAAAGAGTGTGTGTACATGGGGAAAGGTAAGGATTCAACTAAGGAGCAGGGAATGGTGAAAAGAGCTGTGATGAACCTCAGGGATGAAAAATGAAAAATTACCTTGCATATATATGAACGCCTCCTTCGTAGATCGTACCTTAACGAAACCGTTATGACAATAATTTGCCCACATAGAGTGATTAACAGCTACAAATGCCAACAGGCACAGCAAATTCCTCCTAAAGAAATTCTTGGTACGACGGTGGGCCAGTGCGGCACCGCAGGCGCCGCGCGGCAAGCCTAGTTCATAATAGTTTCAAGCTATGAGGCCAAAGAATTTGTTTTCTGGTAATCTGGTTAAGAATTGGTGCTGCATGTCAAGAAAGAAATGCCGGAAGTGGTGGGTAGAAACCACTTTCATCCAAGGAATAATAAACAAATTATGAAACGTATAAGGTAATAAGGTAACAAGTAACAAATGTAACAAGAATAAGGTAACAAGTGAGCTACGAAACAGTATGCAAGATTACTATCACAATATAATCGAAGAAAACTCAGGTAATCCAAAGGCTATGTGGAAGACGATAAATAAGGTGTTAAACAAATGTAAAACTTCCGCTCCCTTAAATTCAGTCACACTGAACGGTCGAAAGTACGTTCGTCCAGATGAAATAGCTGAAGCCTTCAATGAGCATTTTGTGACCATTGGGCCTAAGCTTGCAAGCAAAATTGAGGCACCTACAGATGCCGACCCAATGGCTTACCTACGAGGTGTGGTGAGAGACAAACGTCTCCCGAAATTCTCTTTCAAACATGTTGAAGGATCTTATGTCAAGCAAGAGATAAACAAACTGAAGACCTCAAAATCGCCAGGTCCAGATAAGATACCCATTAAAATACTAAAAGACGCTGTAGGGATTGTAAGCGGGCCTTTGACAACAATATTTAATAGATCCCTCGACACTGGCATTTTTCCAGATCTTTGGAAACTGGCAAGAGTGGCACCAACCTTTAAGGCAGGTCAAAAATCAGAGTTAACAAATTACAGACCAATCTCTGTTGTTTCGATACTGGCAAGATTGCTGGAAAAGATGGCCCATGATCAACTCTTTTCCCATATGAAAGATTGCGGTCTTCTTTCAGACAACCAATTCTCCTTCCGTAAATTACATAACACGCAAACATCGATAACGAACATAACAGAGTCTTGGTTCAGGAATATCAACGAGCAAAAAACGAACTTCAGCGTATTTTTAGATCTAAAAAAAGCCTTTGATACCGTCGACCAGGATGTTCTGTTGTCAAAGCTATCAGCCTATGGAGTATATAGGCTGATAGCTTTATGTAAGCTTTATGTTCGACCCCACTTGGACTATGGTGATGTTATTTACCATATCCCTGCTAAAGTATGTGAATTCAGTCAAAACATTATTTTACCAAATCTAATGGAAAAGCTAGAGTCTGTTCAGTATACTGCTGCTTTGGCTGTAACAGGAACATGGAGAGGAACGTCTCGCGACAAGCTGTACACAGAGCTTGGATGGGAGTCATTAAGTTCCAGAAGATGGAGCAGGCGCCTTACCTTGTTCTACAAGTTTGTAAATAATCTTTATCCTGAGTATACAGTAGATCCGATTCCCCCTCTTCATCAGTCGCAGTACCGTCTTCGTGATCAGGATGTCATTGGGCGATTAAGGGCAAGGACAGACAAATTCAAATCTAGCTTCTATCCAAATTGTTTGTCCGAATGGAATAAGCTTGAGCCTAAATTGAGACTTGCACCGTCTGTTGCTGTCTTTAAGAAAAAGCTCTTATCGATAATCCGCCCCCCTCCAAAATCTGTGTTTGGAATTTACGACCCAAAAGGATTATCCTATCTTACCCAACTCAGGGTTGGTCAAACCAAACTGAATTTCCACAAATTCAAGCATAATTTTAGGGATACAATAAACCCAATGTGCCCAACCAGCGATGGCATTGAGGATACGGAGCACTTTCTGTTGCTCTGCCCAACTTTTGATGCTCAACGTCGGGATCTTTTCGCTGGAATTGTTGAATTAATACGACCATTTAGGCAAATTACCGATCTTTCAAATGATTCTTTGACACAGCTTTTATTATATGGTGATCAAGACCTTTCTACTGAATTGAACAGAAATATACTTGAATTGACTTTGCGCTTCATCCACGATACTGGTCGCTTTGATTAATATCATTTGCAACGTCCGTACCAAGCAGCCACCAAGTCCTTTAAAGTAAATGTTCTTTTTCTTTGTAATTCTGTTTCACATTAGATGCCAGGCAGTCTTACCATCTTTCAACTTCACGGAACGACTTGTTCTCGTGACTACATGTTATTTATCTGAAGCCCTGACCAGACATCTAATGTCAAACAGAAACTAGCACATTATCCATTAGGTCTTAAATCGTAGTGTAGCTGTTTGTCAGTTTAAATGTTGCGTGTTTTCTTATTGGTCATGGGGTAGTCATTATCTTTTCGCACCCCATGGTATCGTCCCTGTAGTGTAGTATAGTAATTAGAAATTTTGTATGGTAGAAAGTAATATTGTTATTTGTAATATTTAATATCAATATAAAAAAAGCCTATGGAGTCACCGACCTTGCATACGGTTGGTTCACTTCATACCTTGCCGGGAGAGAGCAATATTGTTATGTAGAAGGTAAATCGTCAAACAAGCGTTTAGTACAGTGTGGAATACCACAGGGGTCGTGTTTGGGTCCCTTGCTTTTCATAATTTATATGAATGATTTTGAAAAATGTTTGAAAAAATCTAAACCAAATATGTACGCGGATGACGCGAGCATTTCTTATGACTCCAATGAGATCAACGAGCTCTTTAATGAGATAAAGGGCGAACTTGATCTTGTTTCATCCTGGATGAGGAAAAACAAACTTAGCTTAAATGCTGAAAAAAGCGAATTTATGTTGATAGGGCATCCAAAACAACTGAACTTCTTCTTCTTCTTCTTCTTCTTCTTCTTCTTATTTCTTATCTAATCACGACATCCATTCTGTATAAAAAAGTATAACAAAAAATAGTATGCTTAATAATAGATATAAAAGCCAGTACTGTTCTTCCATGGATTCGTGCGAAAACATATTTTTCCTCAGCTTAGAAAATGACTTTTTAGCCCATTCTTAAACCGGGTGAGTGTGCCAGACTCTCTTATGTGTGTTGGAATAGAATTCCAAGTTTTTAGACCAGTATAATTGAAACTTTTTCTACTGAAGTCTAGATTTAGCCTTGGGATTTGGAGATCAGTTTTATTTCTTGTATCATACTTGCTTATCGAGGATCTTTCAGCAAATTTATCGTGCAGACTCTCAGGACATATCTTGTTAATTATCTTATACATCAGAACCGACCGGTCAAATTGAAACATCTGGTCGATGCTAAATGTGGGTCGAATCAAAGAGTCCTTTATTTTCGATCCTTGAATGATTTCAAATGCACGATTTTGCAGTCTATGAAGGGCTGTTATTTTAGTTTCCGATAAGCTCCCCCATACTACGTCAGCATAGCGAAGATGACTCTCAACAAGCGCTTTGTACACTTGAAAAAGCATTGATTGTGGGAGGATGCCCTTAAGTTTCTTCATTGCTGCAAGGCCCCCAGCAACCTTTTTCTTAACTGATTCATACTGTTCTTCCCAACTTAAAGTATCGTCAACTATTACCCCAAGATATTTTGTTTTGTCAACCTGCTTAATTTTTTCGCGATTTATGAATACTTGCGGTAATAATTCTCTATTTTTCCTTCTACGAGGATGATCTAGTATCATGTATTCTGTTTTGGTGGGATTGAGACTGAGTTTGTTAATCCTCATCCATTCTGCGATGTTTAATAACTCAGCTTGTGCTTTTTCTATAAGCTCTACTTGGTTGTTTGAGGATATTGTTATCTCAGTATCATCTGCGTACATGTTGGCTCTTGAGTGTTCGAGGCAGTGCTCAAAATCATTTAAATAAATGATAAAGAGCAGCGGTCCCAAGCATGAACCTTGGGGGATCCCGCAATCTATTTCCATAATATCAGATACTTGACCATCAATGGAACAGTACTGGCTTCTGTTAGTTAAATAGGATTTAAACCAGTTGTTCTCAATACCTGTTATTCCATATTTTGCTAATTTACTGATGAGTATCTCATGATCCACGGTATCAAATGCCTTTTTCAAGTCGAGAAAAAGAGCAAAGCTAGCTTTGTTGTTGTCGATACTTGAATACCAATGATCTGAGACA
Source organism: Aurelia sp. 4 Dawson et al 2005 (assembly GCA_964019985.1). Lineage (NCBI taxonomy): Eukaryota > Metazoa > Cnidaria > Scyphozoa > Semaeostomeae > Ulmaridae > Aurelia > Aurelia sp. 4 Dawson et al 2005. The sequence goes on along the minus strand of OZ026500.1, from coordinate 10,664,084 downwards.
CCAATCAGTGAGGTAATTGTAGAATGGAGCTTACGGAAAGCGAACTGATTCTGCGTTAGTTTTTTGTTAGATTGGAGGAAATCAATAAGTTGGTCATGTGCAATCTTTTTAAATAACTTAGATAGCACTGACAAAATTGAAATTGGCCTATAGTTATTCGTATCATCTTTGGCACCTGATTTATAAAGTGGTGTAATTCGTGCTATTTTCCAACGGTCGGGGAAAGTCCCTAGCCTTAAAGAACTGTTAAAGATCATCGTTAGTGGTTTAAAAAGAAATTCAGCAGCGTCTTTCAAAATTGTCGTTGGTATTTTGTCAGGACCAGCAGATTTTCCTTGTTTTAGATTTTGGATATATTTCAGAACTGTTCTCTCATTTACTTGTTTGAACTGGAAGACTGTTTCTTCTGTAGGATTATTAAGATGACAGAGAGGATCATCGCCCGGTTTAACTTCAATTCTATGAGCAAGTCTCGGACCGACATTAACAAAGTGGCCATTTAGGACATTAACAATTTGCTTTGAATCAGAAACTGTTTTGCTGCCATCCCTGACTTGCATAATAGTTGTTGAATTAGGGGCCTTATCTAGCACCTTATTTATGGTTCTCCACATGTCTTTGGGATTGTCCTTGTTTTCATTAATCAAAGAGTGGTAGTGTAATCTTATAGAGGATCTAATAGTGTTTGTGACCTTGTTTCGCAAAGATTTATACGATTTGAGAAGTTTGGGGCTTTTTATGGAGTTTTTCTTGGCCCTATCCCGCTCTTCCATAAGTCTTTTTATTTGTGGTGTAATCCACGGTGCAGGTTGATTTCTAATCTTTTTTCTCCTAATTGGTGCATAAACAAAGCCAAAGATTTCCTTGACCTCGAAGTTGATGATCAAAAATTATGCCGAGCTCAAAAAAACAAAATATCTTGGTGTCATAATAGACGAAAGCATGAATTGGGAAGAACAACTCAAAACAGTAAAGCGAAAGATAAAAAACGGTTTAGAGGCGATGTTTAAACTCAAAAACATCCTCTCTCAGAAACAATTGGCAACTGTTTATCGAGCATTGATTGAAAGCCATCTAAGATATTGCAGTGTCATTGGGGAAAACACAAAACTGGAATCCCTACAGAGGCAGCAAAACAGGGCACGCAGACTAATTGAATGCGCAAGGTACAAAGATGGCTGGGTATGTGATTGGCTCGATGTACGCAATCTAATAAAATATGACAGGTTAATTACTACATACAAGATAAACAATAGACTCTGCCCAGAGAACCTCAAAAATAAATTCACTCCTAGGTCGAATATTTCGAGATATAACACAAGAAAAATTGATGATTTCGAAATTCCTCGGCTTCGTCTTGAGTACTGCAAAAAGTCTTTTGGATACCAGGGAGCAAGTGCCTGGAACGAGATCCCAAAGCAAATACGAGACTCTACCTCATTAAGCTCCTTCAAAGTAAGATTGAGGGAGTTCTTGAGGTAGAGGGACACAAACACAACCCCTTGGAAGAGCAGCTTTATTTTTTCTTGATATTATTAATATTTATATTTACTTTGTTATGCTGATAGGGTATTGTGTCTAAATAAGAATAAATGAAAATAGTAGTAAAAAGCTGAATTTTCATGCGAAATTAAGAAATTCCTACCCTAGTTTATTTCCTGAAATATGGAAATATGCAAATCTGGTGCCGGTTCGTAAGAAAAATAAAAAAAAATGTGAAGGGGAATTACAGTCCCATTTCTCTCTTACCAATTTTTGCGAAAATACTTGAAAAACTCATATACGACTCTCTTTACTCGCATCTCGTATGACATGATCTACTCAACCCGTGAATGGCGGTAATTACTCACCCCGTACTTACGTGAATGGCGGTCTGATTACGTGAATGGCGGTCGTAGCTAGCAGTGTAGGATTTTGTGGAAGGCTGCTCAACATCTCGTAGCCATACAGTTTGCAGTTTTTGGTAAATTTCATTATATGATGGAGTGAGAGGATCAAATTAAGGCCGTTATCAATGACATTCGTAAAAGGAAAAAGAATCTTGCCGAAAAATCGTCGATCTTGCGTGAGATAAAATTATTTCAAGAAAACTTGGAATTGAAAATTGAGATCGAATCTTTGAGAGCTGTTGATCACGTAGCCATTTCTAAAGCCTTTGTCTCAGAAGTGATCAAAGACAATGAGCGCATTGAAAAAATTGAAACAGTCGATTGTCTGGGTAACAATGGGTGTTCTGATCCATGCAGCCAACAGAAGGATAAACAACATGAAAATGAACATGGAGAGAAACAACAGGAAAATCAGCCAGTGAAGAAAAAGAAGAAGAGAAAGACTAAGAGCAAGCAAGGAAAAACGACCCGTAATGATGCAGATACTGCGCAGTCAGCACAAGAAACAAGCCATCCATCGACTCCTAACGGAGAAGAGCCGTCCAGGTCTTCAGCCACCGAACACAATATCAATAACAGAAGCGACAATCGCAAGATTGACACTGAGAAGCATGGCAACGAGCTAAATACTACCTGTAACAAAGGTGCTACAACGCAAACGAGAAGAAATGACTGTTGGAAGAACAATACAGTACTGATAGTTGGCGATAGCATGTTGAATAACAAAGACGAAAGAACACTTAGCAAAAGATATACGACGAAAGTGCGCTGTTTCCGTGGTTCGACAGTGAGTGACCTTCATGACTACATCAAGCCTCTCTTACGTAAGAAGCCTGACAAGATAATATTGGTTATTGGTACAAATGATATTCAAAATGAAGCTGTAGCTGATGTGTTAAAGGGAATTAAAGCCGTGATGGTCATGACCCTCAATGAATTACCTACCTGTCATGTGGCAGTTTCTGAAATAATCAGAAGAGCTGGAAAATCCGTAGACGCAATCAATGGAAAGATTAATGAGTTTGACAGTGGACTAAAGTCAATGAATGTCGATATTTTAAGGCAGCAGAACATACTCCCTGACCAAATAAATCAGGGGGGGGGGACTGCATCTAAATCGAAGTGGCGACCGTCAGCTGGCTATGAACATTATTGGTAAAATCCGATCTTTTGACTCGTTTTGAAATAATGCGACTGAATCTTTAGAGGCCCACTCACCCAGCCGCCGTAGGGATAATGTTTGTCCCAGTCCTGCTAGTGTGGGGCAAACCCTTGGTCACCGAAAAGGAATGGTTATTGGCTCTATCTGATATTTGATATTTGATATTTGAATTTTTTAAGGAGGGTAGCCCTTCGGCAGAAGCCGTTTTTCAAGGGGCCCTCCGGTAAAAAACTTAATTACAGCATACAGTTAAACTTAAATATGACTAGAATAAAAAAAAACCATACCCTAAAAGCCTATTTACAATTATACAATATATACAATAGAAATGAAAAATCAACCCTTTATCAGTTTCTTAAAACTATTCAGGGAGGATGCTGTCTTTGACTCAGCAGGAAGGCTATTCCATATTTTAGCACCTCGGAAAGAAAAGCATTTTTGCCCATTAGCAGACCTTTTCTTTGGCAATCTCAAATCAGTCTCAGTGTTCCGGAGGTTGCGGGAGGAGCATGCTGAGTTTTTTGTGAAGAGGTTACACAGGTATTGTGGAGCCAAGTCATTGAGCGACTTGAAGACCATTGTTTTAGACTCATTGCTAATGAGCTCTTCAATGGTCTGCCAGCCCAACTTTGCAATAAGTGGTCTGCTTGAGGCATCAAAGCTGCTATTTGTAATGATTCTAGCAGCACGATTTTGTAACTTTTGCAGCTGGTCGATGTATGTAGATCCAGCACAACCCCATACAGAACAACAGTATCGAAAGTGGGGCTCAACAATACCTGTGTAAAGAGTTTTCAAACTTGCCAGAGGCAGAAAAGATTTAGCATGTTTTAAAAAGCCGATCGCCCTGGAGACCTTTGTAGAAACTGCCTTAATTTGCTCTTTCCAATCTAAAGAGCAATCGATTTGCACTCCAAGGTATTTTGTCTTTTGAACAACTTCGAGTTCATTGTCGCGTATCTTCAGTACCAAGGCTTCATTTCGACTTTTGAGAGAGTTGTGTCTCTGCTTGGTGGATATGAGCATTGAATGAGTTTTTGCCACATTCAACGAAAGCTTATTTCCTTGAAGCCAAGTCTCCAATTTACTGAGATCGCTATTTATAGCCTCATTAAGCTGAGTCAAATCGCGAGACTGATGACAAAGACTGGTATCATCAGCGTACATAGTCACAGAGGAACCTTGGACAGCCTCAGGAAGATCATTGATATAGATGAGGAAGAGAAGGGGGCCAAGGCATGAACCCTGTGGTACTCCTACTTCTATTTCCCCGATATCTGAATCAACACCGTTAACCCTACAGAATTGTTTGCGGTTAGATAAGTAAGACTTAAACCAAGACAGCTCTCGCTGCTGGACGCCATAAAGTTCGAGCTTTTTACAGAGAATATCGTGGTCGACCGTATCAAATGCCTTTTTCAGGTCAATAAATACTAATCCAACGAGCTTACCGAGATCAAGCCCGTTGTACCAGTCATCGCTCATTTTAAGCAAACAAGTTAGTGTGGAATGTAGGCGCAGAAAACCTGATTGATCAGATGTAAAGAGACCATTATCTTTCATATGCTGGTACAGCTGGTTGAAACAAGTTTTTCAAAGAGCTTTGAGATGACAGGCAAGACTGATATGGGGCGATAATTAGATTTTTCAGTCCTATCTCCATCTTTGAAAATCGGGGTAATTCTAGCTACTTTCCATGAATCTGGGAACTGGCTAGTTTCAATGGATGTGTTAAACAAGAAAGCCAAAGAGTTTTCAATATATGGCAAAGCAAGCTTCATAAAGTAGCTAGAAATACCGTCAATTCCAAAGCTCTTTGCTGTTTTAACCTTGGCAAATGCATCCCTGATACCTTTTAGCTCAACTGCCTCAAAGTGAAACTTGGCCTTATCATTATTAATCTCATATTCACCTGATAGAAGGGGATTAATGGCAGGTTGTATTTTATCTGCTAGTTCCCTACCTATAGTGCAAAAGAAATTGTTCATTGCATTAGAAACATCCTTTTTATTCCGAGTTTCAGTGCCAGATTCTTTGAGACAATCAATGCTACTTGACTTTGATCTCTTGTTGAGAAGTTCATTAATTGTTTTCCAAGACTCTTTCATATTACCTTTACATGCAGCGATCCTATTGGTATAATGCTGCTTCTTCAGCTGAACATTAAGGGCATTGACCTTATTACGGATCTGTCTATAAGAGTCCATAAGGATTGGGGATTTACCTTTGACTGCTGACTTTTTAAGTTTGTCTCTTGTACGCATCAAATCCCTAAGATCTTTACTGATCCATGGGCAATACTTTTCAGAGACCCGCATTTCACTCAAAGGGGCATGTTTTTCAATGATCAAAGAAAACATTTCAGACCAATAGTTGACAAGCAAGTTGATATCATCAGTTTCAGCAAGCATTTGCTCCCAACATACCCCAGAAACATCAGCAAGGAATGCTTCCTCATTGAAATTTTTCATTTTGCGAGTCTTAATAGTTTTGTGACCTTTTTCTACTGCACCATTAAACTTCCGAATGCAGTAAACCATATAGTGATCACTCAGGGAAACCTCATGCACTCCTGATTTCACGATGTTTCTGGGACATGTTGTAGCAACATGATCAATGACTGTTGCCGTGTCAAGAGTGACTCTTGTTGGCTCTTCAATAAGCTGTTTGAAGCTGAAAAGCTCATACAAACTAGAAATGTGCTTTGCGTTGTTATCCAATGTCTGATCAGTTGACTTTTTGGCAAGATCACAATTTGTGTCACCAAGGAGAATAATTTCTTTGCCCTCCTTGTCAAGGTAAGCTAGAGCTTTTTCCAGCATATCAAAGGAGTCAACAAGGCCACCTGGAGGTCTATACCAGGCAACGACAAGAAAGGGCTTGCTTTTTGGTTGGGAAATTTCAACACAGAGAAGTTCCAGTCCATCAGAGGGCACATCATCCCTCGGTGTCATTTTAATAGAGTCTCTTACGTAAAGAGCAATACCGCCACCATTGCAGGTCCCGTCAAAGCGCTTTTGTTGATAACCGGAAATTTCCGTAAGCACTTTTGGAACAGAAGCATCAAGCTTAGTTTCATTTAGGGCAAGAATATGGATCCCCTGGTCATTTAAAAGCAACTTAATTTCGTCATGATGACTGCGCAAACCATTGATATTCAGGGACGCAATTGCCATACCCTTCTTAAAACCTAGACGCCGATGACACCCAGCCGATACAGTATCGCGAACGCCAGCATCCTCCCTGGTTGAACAATCACCCTCTTTATCTACATTATCTAGTCAAATTCTTAATGCACGATGAAGCAATCAACGTAAATAGCTTGCTGCTTTATATCGATGAAGTCAGAGAGCTTATTAAAGATAAAGGGTTTCACATACTTGCAATCAATGAGACAAAATTAGACAGCACAATTGCGGATAACCTTCTCGGTGTCGATGGGTATGCCCTGCATAGGCGGGATAGGGATAGATATGGGGGTGGGGTCGCTGTGTATGTCCGTGACTCTTTAAAACACCATAGGAGGAGAGATATCCCTGAGGGAGGTTTGGAATTTATTGGTATAGAAGTTGAACCTACCAAAGCTCAGACGTTTATAGTAGCGTCCTGGTTTAGACCTCCTTCTGATCCGATTGAATCTTTTGCTAAAAACTGGAGGGAAATCTTGAATTCCTTGATCGCGAAAATAAGGAAATAATATTTCTTGGTGATACAAACTGTGATATGTTTTTGTTGGAGAACTCCCCTGAAAATACAACAAATCTTGTGAACGCTCCTGTACATATGGCCTCGATATATGATACATTTGGCTTCACCCAGTTAATTGAGGATCCTACAAGAGAGACTCTGGATACCTCTACATTAATTGATCATGTAGCATCGACCCACCCAGAAAACATTCCCGAATCTGGAGTTCTAAGGGTAGCTCTTAGCGATCATTATGCGGTCTACTGTATTAGAAAATATATGGGCACATTTAAGCGACAGCAGAAAATTATCACCACGAGGAAAATGAAAAATTTCGACCAAAATAATTTCTTGTTTGACCTCAGTCAAGTTGACTGGGACCTGTTAGTCGAGTCTAGTGCTGACGTAAATGAGGCTGTAGAAAAGTGGTCATATTTACTATCTTTGATTATTGAAAAACATGCCCCAATGCGAACTATCAAAGTATCAGATAAACTGGCCCCTTGGTTGACTACTGATTTCAGAAAACTTGCACGTTCCAGAGACAAGCTCAAGACTTCTGCCATAAAAACGAGTCTTCCATTCTTATGAATTCTTATAAACACGTGCGGAATAAGGTAAACAATCTATGCAAAAAGCTCAAGCGAGACTACTTTACCAAAAAGATTGCTCCTTATAAGGGGAATTTGAAAGAGACATGGAAAACGATCAACCTTCCATTGAATAAGAGATCAAAGACGACGAATGTCAGCTGTCTTGATGTTGAAGGTCGCAATGTAACCGACAACAACGAGATCGCACATTCGATGAATGATTTCTTTAGTAGCATAGGTAAAAAGCTCAGTGACGATATACCTCAGCAGCCTAACCCCTTACTTTCGAATAAATATAACATCAATGAAGAAGGTACGAGTTTCCAGTTCAAGACCGTCTATTCTCATTCTGTAGAAAAGGCTCTCAAGAAAATGAAGACTTCGTTCGGCTTCGGATCTGATGGTATTGCAAGCTATTTCATCAAAATTGCGTTTCCAGTTATCTCATATTCTCTATGTAGGATTTATAATATGTAAATTGAGTAAGGAATATTCCCCGATAGCTGGAAAATAGCACGTGTTTCTCCCATCTTTAAAAGTGGATCAACCGAGGATAGATCGAATTATAGACCAATTTCTGTCCTACCAGTAGTTTCAAGGTTATTCGAAAAGCTCATTTATGATCAGTTGTACGAGTATCTTGATTCTAACAAGCACTTATTTAAAGATCAGTATGGTTTCCGTAACTTGCATTCGGTTGTCTCTTGTTTACTGAACTGTACCAATGACTGGTACGTAAATATTGACAGAGGGAAATTTACCGCCATGATTTTCATTGATCTAAAGAAAGCCTTTGATACAGTCGACCATCAAATTCTTCTGAATAAGATGCGTAATTACGGAATCGACGGTCTTGAACACCAGTGGTTTAGCTCATACTTAGATAATCGCAGGCAGTTCTGCAAGGTCAACGGTGTCAGCTCCGATCTTGCTGAAGTCAATATAGGGGTACCTCAAGGTTCTTGCCTTGGACCGTTTCTATTCTTGATTTGCATTAATGACCTACCTTTTGCATTAAAACGTGCAAAGGCAACGATGTATGCAGATGATACAGCAATTTCGTTCTCTTCAGATGATGTAGAAGAGATTGGCGCTGTTGTCAATGCTGAACTTGCCTGCTTTGAGAAATTGTTACAGGGAAACAAGCTTTCCTTGAATGGTACCGATTCCTCACTTTCAAGTAAATGGAAATGATATCGACCTTGTAAGGGAAACTAAATATCTTGGTCTCATGATTGACGATAATCTTAAATGGGAAAGAACAGAGCTGCTAGAATTGTTACAGGTAGCCCGTTTGACACTCCAGCCGCTCCTCTATTGCAGAGGCTTGGCTGGCCATCAATTGACAAACTAATCAATCGAGAAACTTGTACAATGGTGTTTAAATCTTTGAATGACCTCGCACCTGAAAGCCTAGGTAACATTTTCTCCAAGTTGTCTAATTTTCATACCAGGGTTCTACGTAATACCAAATGCAATCTTGCTGTACCAAAAATGAGAACGGCTTATGCCCAAAAATCATTTGCGTTTCGTGGAGCCAACGCATGGAATAAACTCGACTCTGAAATTAAATTAGCCCCTTCGATTCAGTCATTTAAAAGTAACTAAAAGCTTTGAAGTGAGAACATTCAAGGAAAGCTGATCAAATGAGTTACCTCTTTTTTCCTTTTTTACGTTTTTGTAACTATTTAAGTAGAAATTATTGTAAATAGGCGTATATATATTTTATTAATTTTTTTTCCTTTGCTGGGACAATTGGAAAGCAGTTGCTATTTTTTTAACTCAATTGTATCCCAGGATAAATATTCTTAAAATGAAAAAAACCCGAATCAATCAGCTTTTCGCCCAGGAGACTCAATAATCAACCAGTTACTCTCGATAACGCATACTGCTTTCAAAGCTTTCGACTGTAATCCTTCGCTTGATGTTCGCTCGGTATATCTTGACATTTCGAAAGCATTTTATAGGGTATGGCACAAAGGTCTAATTTACAAGTTAAAACGTTGTGGTGTTTCAGGAAAACTTCTTTTACTAATTCAAAGTTTTCTCAATGATCAAAAGCAGAGGACTGTACTGAATGGACAGAGTTCTACCTGGGGAGATATTTCGGCAGGGGTGCCCGAGGGTTTTATTCTAGGACCCTTGTTTTTCCTTGTGTATATAAATGATCTAGCCGTAGGCTTGAAGTGCAATGTTAAGCTATTTGCTGATGATACATCATTATTCACAGTGGTAGAAGATTCAAATGCAGCTGCGAGTGATATGAACCATGACTAAGTCAATGGCCTCACGCCAGGAGAATGACCTTTAATCCTGATCCGCAAAAACAGGCTGTTGAATTGACATTCTCAAGGAAGAAAATTGAAACTGATCATCCAATGATCCTTTTTAACGAGGCACCTGTGGAAAAAGTAAGTGAACATAAGCATTTAGGATTCATCCTGGACTCTTAAGCTATCTTTCTCTGCTCATATCAAATCAGCTATCTCTAAAACAAGAAAGGGCATTGGTTTGCTGAAATATCTCTCCAGTTATCTGCCCAGGCATACCCTGAGTTTTATAAACTCTATGTTCGACCCCACCTGGACTATGATGATGACATTTATCACATTCCTGCTAAAATGTGTAATTTCAGTCAAAATATCATTTTACCAAACTTAATGGAAAAACTTGAGTCTGTTCAGTACTCTTGTGCCTTGGCTGTTACCGGTACACGGAAGCGAGGGGAACATCTCGGTAGAAGTTGTACACAGAGCTTGGTTGGGAATCACTGAGTTCCAGAAGGTGGAGTAGACGCCTTACCTTGTTCTACAAGTTTTTAAACAACCTTAGTCCTGAGTAAACTGTAGAACCAATTCCCATTCTTCACCAGTCGCAGTACTGCCTTCGCAACCAGGATATCATTGTGCGATTGAACGCAAGGATAGAAAAATTCCAGTTGACCTTCTATCCAAATTGCTTATCGGAATGGAATAGGCTTGAGCCTGAACTGAGACTTGCGCCTTCTATTGCTGCTTTTAAGAAGAAACTCTTGTCAATAATCCTTCCCCCTGCAAAATCTGTTTATGGAATTCACGATCCTAAAGGACTGTCCCATCTTACTCAACTTAGGGTTGGTCTTAGCAAGTTAAATTTCCACAAATTCAAGCATAATTTTAGAGACACTATAAACCCGATGTGCCCAAAAAGCGATGGCATTGAAGATACAGAGCACTTTTTGCTGCGCTGCCCCTCTTTTGATGTTCAACGACAAGATCTTCTCGCTGGAATGATTGAATTATTACGACCATTTGTGCAAATCACCGATCTTTCAAATGATGCTTTGACACGTCTTTTATTATATGGTGATCAAGACCTTTCTTATGACCTGAACGAACATATACTCGAATTAACCTTACGTTTCATTCGCGAAACTGGTCGCTTTGACTAAGATCCTTCAAACTTCAGCTATGCACAAAGCAACCACAACGTCCGTTAACGTAAATGCTCTTTCGCTTTGTAAATTCTGTTTCACATCAGATGTGAGGCATTTAAAATTACTTTAAATCAGAACTCAATACGACGTAATGAGTTGTGCACTTAAACTTATCACAATCCTGGCCTTACATCTGATGTGGGACCGAATCTAGTATAGTATAGTATCCATTAGATATTAATTGTCAGTAGTATTTGTTGGATTTAGGTTAAAATTGCGTGTCTTTTAAATATTGGTCATTGGTAGTCATTGTTTTTCGCTCCCCATGGTATCGTCCCTGTAGTATTGTATAGTAATTAGAATTGTATAGTAGAATGTAAGATTTGTTGTAATACTTTAAATGAATAAAAAAATTAAGAAACTTTTGATACTACGGCCAATCCAAGTTTCTTATATAAGAAAGAGCTTGTAAGCATTGCTTCTCTACTTCTGCATTCCAAGCACTAAAAACTGCAACTTCGCCTGCGCCCTCTGCTCAGTTATGGGCAGTTTGAAATGACAAAGCTGGCAGTTCTAAAACCTCAGTGTTGGGATATTTCACTGGAGGTTGCCGTCCTCAGAAAATTTCAAATACAACAAAAAGTATTAGGGAAGCTGCTTGTTTCAGAAAATTTCTTATGATTAACCAAATTTGCTCCACTCACTATGCTGATGATACAATGATAACGGAATTTCACATATAGTGTGACCGCAATTCGAGAGTGGGCAGGGGACTGTACTTTGCAGATCGCCCAATCTTAGAATTCCACAGAATGTCCTTCGAGAAACCAGCAGTTCGGCAATAGGCTATGCAAATCTCTCGTTAGCCCATTTTAAGCTGATCTGAGTAACATAAACCAAAATGTTTCTGCTCGCATGCTCAAGCACAGCGCCCGAATCTTTGGAAAAACTTTCAAGTCAAATCTGTAAAATTTCATTGCCTAATTCTTGCAACTGAATAGATCGAAGAGAGCTTCAGGTCGTTTGCCATAATTCCAGAAAGATTATGTATGATATCATCAATATTTATGCGTTACACCATTTTTAAGGTTTCTACTAGTTTTTAAGTTGCAAAGTCTTCAAACTGCTAAATCGTAAACCATAAAAGCTACAAACTTCTACTTGCTACCATTTTGTAGATCTTCAAAAACTGAGTATTTCTTGCATTGGTCATTTTGACTTTCCTCAATCAGTTTGGATTTTATGGGGCTTTTACTGTTTGTCAGAGCTTCAGACACCTCCTCTGGTGCAGCCATTCATAAAACTTGAATAATGCTGTGGTTCCAAAATAATGATTATATCAAAAATGCTCTTTCTGGAATAACTGCGAATGTCCTAAAGTTCTCTTTGATCCAGTCAGTTGAAAGAACATTTACACATTTGATTCAAAAGTTTTCCAAAGATCGGAGCCCTACTGTATGCTGCATTTCTACAAAGTTTTCCTTTTTCTATCGAGTGCCCTTCAAATTTATTGGATAATTTGCATTGAAGATGTTTTGGGAAAACCTGAAAAACATTTAGAGATTAAATGGAAAGTAGGCAGTTGCAAAGTTCCGTAGGACGACCCCTGAATAGCAATTGGCTATACTGTGTGCTTTGTTTGTATATTTGTACTATCTTGTTTGCCCCGGGAATTGGGCCCTTGTGGTCATTTTGGCCTACTAGTCAAATTTCCTTAAACGATGCCCTGATGTCTCCTGATTAGGAATCTCCAAGCAGAACAATTTGTTCCTTATAAAACATTGAGCTCCGAAATAGCCCCTAGTCAATGTTATTTCTGCCAAATTTTATCAAGAAAGCATAGGAGTAAAAACTGACCTTAGTGTATTCTATGACTGGAGATGGTCAAGAGAATCCATTTATGCAAAATCTGACTTCATATTACTGTATCATTAGGCTTCCTGTGCCCTGACTGCACTTTTGTTGTTTTGAATGAATAAGAGGTCCGGAAAATTTGCGAAACAAAAAAACTTCCTAATATCCCCATAGGACTAAAGCCTCTTTAAATGAGCAAAATTTTACAACTCTTTCGAGAATCAATTTCCGCTCGCTAAGCTCCTTCGAATGATATCTAGTTTGCATTATTTTGGAAAATGATGGTAGTTCTAATGCCAAAAACCATTTAACTGTACATAGCTTTTGGTTATACTTTAAATGACTTTGAAAAATTTTTGAAAGCATCAAAGGCTGGCATGTTTGCTAATGATACCCAAATATTTTTGGCAACTTCAAGTGTCGATGAGTTGGCTCGCAAAGCCCAAGATTAGTTAGGTAGCATCTCTGAGTGGATAAAAATTGAAAATAAATGGCAAACAAACAAAAGCACAACTTTTAAGATTGTGAACTGATCATTGTTTACTTAACCTGGGCTTCCTGTGCCCAAGACAAGCAAGAAATTTTGATACACACTGTATTCAAATAATTTTTTTCTATTTCAGCTGACAGATTTGCGAAAGAACCAGGAGTCAATTTTGAATGAGATTTTGCATTTGGCCAGAGAGAGTTCATCATATACTATTAAAAGTCTGCTATCAAGTGTGCAATCAGGTATTGGTTCTCGAATGAAGCAGAGATTGGCAAGAATGACGGACGCGAGAGATGAAGACGCTGACTCTAATAACGAAGAACCGATTGAAAAGTCAAAAAGTTTCTTACCTTGGAAGAAATAAGTAAATATCAGGCTAAGGTGAACCCAGCCGGTTCAGAGTTTTGCCATTGTCATGTTACAGAGTTCTATTAAGCAAACCATTAACTGAGCTTTAAATGGTTGATTTATGGAATTTTGTAAGCTGTAACGCTGCGGAGCCGTCGGAGGGAACTTCACATTGAGCGGACGGCTAGAACCGGCTGGAATCAGCTGCAAGCAAAGCAAGAAATAAAGGGGCATTTGCCCCCAAGTTGAAAATTTTTACTACCCTTTAGATCTTCGCAAAAAGCCCTTTTTGCTAAGAATTTGCCATTGAAAGTTTGATTGGGATCCTTCGTCACTAGCAGGAACGTAGGGATTGCATTAGAGGTGGGCGCATGCACTGCCAGTCATGTTTTGACGTGAGTGCTTACAGAACAGTTGCTAAGGAGCACATGAATGACGGTTTGTACCGGGGTGGGCATGTAATTCCTACATTCCTGCTAATGACGAAGGATCCCAATCAAACTTCAACCCACAGGTAACAGTCGTTTGATTTTTAAGTACGTCCTCATCATTAGCTAAGTCACAACGGAATTCCATTAGACTTTAAAGCTCTAGACTAGTAACTTGTAAATTACAAACATGCGGCCGGGTAGCTGAATCATAGTATTGTTGGATATAAAATGATTTCGAATCAGGAGCGATTGTCCCAGAAGTGTAGACTTGCCTGAAGTCTTTCAGGTAGACTTATTACCGATGACGAAATAAACTTGGGACAAGTCTACCAAAAGTACTGTTTGGCTACAAGGGGCTTTTCAACTTGATTGCCTCTGCGGAGGATTTGAAATGATGCAACGAATATTTGAAAGAGACAAACAATTTGCCTTCAGTACTTTGACCTTGCAACCATGGAAATGAATTACACTGTTATTCAAATTTTTATTTTCATTGACTTGTGTTGAAAGGAAGGAATCTATAAGAGGAAGTTGATTTACGACGCATCTCGAAGCAAATTTACCGAGTGTTTGTGACTTTGCAGTGCTTGGAAATTTGAAGGTAGACTTCTCGAGCTTGTTACGTTCTACAGAAAGAATGTTACAGTTGCTGTGACGTAACAAACTGTTTTGGTGTAGAGTTTGCTTCTTTTATTGAACCAATGTGGAATTTAGCTGTGATCCCGAGGAACTGAAGCTTGAAAGTGAGTTTGTTTTGGTTTCTTGTGTTATCCACTGATATCAAGCACAGCATTGCATCTCTGTAAGTTTTGGATCTTTCTTGTTGTTTACCAGGTCCCATAAAAGCTTTCACCTTCCACATCGGCGATTTCCAAGTATTTGTTCGTAACTTGAAATGAAATCTCGAACTCCAGCGCCTTTCCAACTTCACTGCAAAGTCACTGCAATATTTCGTTCTGATCAGTCGCAGTCACTGTGTTGCCCTATTGTTGGTTATTCTTTTCTTCGGGTCAGCCAATGAAAACCCAACTAATTGTTAGGCCGGCCAATGATAACCCATTGATTCTTCCCTTCCACCAATCAACTAAAGTCGTGGCATGTGACTGCCATTGTTTTAACAATTGCCTAATTAGCAAGGTATGCGCTCAAATCTCAAATTCACTCAGCTACACACAGATTAGTAAGCGACCTTCGGCCGCAAAAATATACTATGGTATTTTGGTGGCCGTGTTGGGTCGGCTAATGACAAGGCATGTTAAATTTTTAAATCACCATCATGCTCCAGTGCTTGTATTTACAACTCGTCCCACTTTTGTGCATTCCTTACTGTTAAATGTCAAGTCACGAGCTAAATTCCATCATGTGATCACTATATTACATCACTCCCTCTTCTTTTAAATTTTGTTTCAAATTTTAATCACAATATTTTTTATTCTTTTTTTTTGTTATTTACTGCTCGCGTCCATATCACTGTCCAAAATAAAAGTAAGTTTGTTTCCTTTGCTACAATGGATAGCGTAGTTCAAATTGTTCATTTGTCCCATCTCTTGGCGCTGTATCACATGGTATTTGGGAAATATCGCAGCCTCTGCGTCCCTGTGGTTCCCTGCGTCAACTCGACCGCGTTCGTTTGGGGGTACTGGGTGCAGTTTGTTGACACCTGGACAAAAACCAGCGAAACTTCTCAAGCTTCTCATTCCTTATTTGAAAAACAGGTTACGAGTGGTTCTATTGGCAGGCAAGATTTAAGGCTGCATTCACATTAAGGGCTTGTTTTTGCGTTCAAGCTTTTGCTTGCATAAACGCACTTTTGTTTGCGTCTTCCCGTTCAGATTGGCTACCATTAGCAGGTTGCTTTTTACTTCTGAAATGAAAAGCTCACATAAGATTTTGCTTGCACGCGCGTGTACGTAACCTGCTTGCTAATCAACAACAAGCTTTTTCACATGAGCAAGCTTCTTTCCGCATTCGAATACTTTGCGGTCTGAACACTCCAAGGGATAGGTATGGCGGATTTCTGCACCAGCGTTTACGCGCTTACAAAAGATTGTGCAATGTGAACGCAGCCTAAAGCATGGAAGCAACAAGATGACATAGAAGATGGTAGAATTTAAAAGAAGTTGAATTTCCCAACAGATGACAACAGAAGTCCTGGCCATAGCTACGGTACTTGGTTACAGTTTTTGTCCAGACGTTATTTTGGACCGCTTCCGTGGAGCCCAGTCCCCCCAGTCGAAAGTGACGTCAGGGAACCAGACTGGAAATATAGTCCACATCGATTTCTAAACTTTTGCTCGGTTTTGGTACTTTCATGGGCCATGAACAGGTTCTTTTTATCTGATGATCTGCTCTCTCTGCAGTTATCATGGATCCTATTATTGCTGTGATCTTATATGGATTTGGATCATAGAAAGTAATTAATTTGTTTTTGTGTTCTGTTTTTACTAAAACAGTATCTCCAATGTACAAGTATGACTTTCATGTTGCTTTCTCTTTTCGGCATCTCCTTTCATCCTTTCCTTTGCAGCTTGATCCTTTTGTCTGACTGCTTCGTCGTTTTGTTTCTTTGCTGCAACTTCAGGCAATTTTGTTGCAATATTTTGTTCAAACATAAGACTAGCTAGTGTCTCTCCAGTTGCCGCATGTGGCGTTGCTCGATAGTTTCTTAGAAATGTAAACCATTCACGTTGCCACCTTGGAGGGCCCGTTGAAAAACAACTTCGGTTGAAGGGCAACCGTCCCTAAACAAATCAAATATGAAAATACACACCTTGTTTTCACTGTGTGTTTTGTTCAATAATGAATATATCAATGGTTGGTACGTGTGGCTATGATAACACGATAACACGAAAATTTAAATGTAAACAATGCAAATAGCCTTGAATGTTACGATAAGACGTTTCGGGCATGACCCTTCATCAGTAATAACGAAGTAGAGAACGATCAGGTCGTTAGAATAGAAAAAGAACGATAGATAGAACAGGTAATAAGTAGAATGTAAGAAGAATGCAGCAAAGAATGCGACGCAAGTATGCGACGCAAGAGAAGGATTCGAAAAGAGATGCTACTACACAAAGATATTAGGATATAAACGAAAATCTTTTGTTAAGTCCGTGTGGCAAAAGAGTCTCCAATTTGAAGATTATTCTTTTTTCTAAAGTCTTTCTCCTTGTTGAATCTTTGTCGGCAAACAATAGTCCCAAAACTGCCATATCATCTGTGGAATGCCCATCTGAATTGAAATGTTTCGATACATTCGTGTCTGAATGTTCGATCTTATGTTCTTTTTTGTGATCCTTATGTCCAACATTACGCAAATGTTCCCCAAAACGATTATTCAGTTGACGGCATGTCTCTCCTATGTAAAGAATCCTACATTTCGTGCAACGTATGCAGTAAGTGAGGCAAGATGAGGAGCATGTAAAAGCTTGACGAACAGAAAATCTACCAGTGGTTGTGGATATCTCAGTGTCTTGGATGATGTGTTTGCAAGTTCTGCAGTTTGAACGGCCACAAGCAGTTGTACCAGGGCGTTGATTTGCATTGTTAAGTCTAGATCTTACCAAAGTGTCCCTTAAATTTGAATCTCTTCTAAAAGCCATCAACGGTGGCGACGGGAAGATATGCCTTGTTTCATCGTCTGAAGACAAGATACCAAAATTCTTGTAAATGATCTTCTTTACTGGTACTGCCAGGGGGTGATACGTGAGCGTAAGTGGTATTCTCTCCGAGGTTTCGTTTTTCCTCCGAGGTTTCATGGCTTCTTGGCGAGGGATATTAGCGACCTTTTCCAGTGCATCGTTGATAACTTTCTTGGGATAGCCATTGTTGGTAAAATAAGTGCTCATTTCTTGGGCTTTGTTTTTAAAGTCAGGATCATCCGAGCAAAGCTTCCTCAGACGAAGAAATTGAGAGAAAGGAATGGCGGTCTTAGTGTTGATGGGGTGTGATGATGACAAGTTGAGAAAGCTGTGAGCATCAGTAGCCTTGTAATGTATGGATGTGGAAATGGAATCACCCATGATGGAAAGCAGGATGTCCAGGAATGGTAGTTGAGTCTCTGTGATTTCAAATGTGAATTTGAGGGCAGGATGAAAATTGCAAACAAAGTCAATAAATGATTGCAGTTGATGTAATGGGAGAGATGTAGCACCAACAATGTCATCGATGCATCTTTTAATGAGATGTGGAAAAGGACCTTCATACTGCTGGGTGATGAGATGTTCTTGGTAGCCAACAAAGAGGCAAGCATAGCTTGGTCCAAGTTTGCTACCCATGGCTACTCTACCAACTTGAACATAGTACTTGTCATCAAACGAGAAACCATTGGTGGTAAGCACAAGTTCAGCAAGTCGTAGGAGTGTGGAGGTAGGAGGATTCTGTGTAGGACGTAGATCCAGAAAATGTTTGAGAGCAGCAAGACCATCAGAGTTAGGAATGACAGTGTATAGTGAGTTTACGTCCATGGTGAACAGGTAACGGTGCTCACCAGTGAAATGGAAATTGCTGAAAATCCTGAGGGCATCAACGTATCTTGAACATATGTAGGAAGCTGTTTAACTATGGGTGTGAGTATGGAATCAAGGAAAGAAGCAATGTGAGATGATGGACATGAAACAGCAGAGACGATGGGTCGGCCTGGATTGTTAGCTTTGTGGATTTTAGGTAGCATGTAGAAAAGAGAAGTTCTTGGATGATTTATGGTGAGTTTAGAAAATTTATGTTTTGTTCAATGTTCTCATAAATCTCTCGACCTCGCCATTTGAGCTTGGCCAATGTGGCGTGATTTTGCGATGGTTAAAGCCAAGTTCATTCTTAAAGTCCTTGAATCTGTATCCATTAAAAGGCGGTCCATTGTCTGACTTTACAGCACAAGGAATTCCAAACGAGGAAAAAATTCGATCACGTTTCGGTATGACCGACTTTCCAGCGGTTGAACGAACAATTTAGATCTCCGGAAAACGAGAATATTCGTCAAATTAACAACTTGCAAAGGTAAAAAGATAAAGCAAGTGAAAAAATTTAAATACCTACAATCCTGGTCAAAATAAGCTGGGACACAGGCAAATTTTCGTGTTTTCGTGATGTTTTCTAAAATATCGGCGCACAAACTTACGTTTAGGAACTTCTAATCCCCCTTCCCCCCTAATTCAATGTTGAGATGGTCGAATGGCGCTTGATTCAAACAACATTGAAAAGAGGGGAGCGGGGGGCACGCAATCAAAGACTAAAAAAGTGCAATTGTGTGACTTGTCCCAAGTATTTTGACCAAGATTGTAGTCTATATGCTAACATTATATGGCAGATGCACAAATGAAATAGGTAAAAAAAAGAATTGCAATGGCTAAAGACACTTTTCAAAACATGAAGGCAATGCTAACCAACAGAAATATTAAAATCACCACAAAAATCAGAGTTTTAAAGACATATGTGTGGTCAGTTCTTCAAAATGGATGTCAGTGCTGGACAATTAACAAGGAAATGGAAAAGAAACTAGAGGCAGCAGAGATGTGGTTTATCAGAAGAATGATGAGAATATCATCGACAGAGAAAAAGTCAAACGAATAAATTATTAAAGAAATTAATACAGTAATATCACTAATTAAGACTATAAGAAAAAACAATTGGAATTTCTAAGACACATGTATCGTCACAAAGGCTTAGAACACCTGGCCCTTACTGGAAAGATTGAAGGAGAACGTAGCAGGGGTCGGCAAAGGATTACATTTGTTGGAAGTCTAATCTCGTGGTTGTCAAAGACAGGCAGCAAGTGCAACCTTCTGAGACAGACAGAGAACATATGTGATTGGAGAGCCATGATCGGCAATGTTTGTTCCAGAAAAGGCATATAAAGAGGAAGAATTTCCATAGCAGCACTTGTTTGCAAGGGATTTAACATCTTTTACAGCACACTTTGCTTGTTAAAAAAGTTAACTTTAACTTTGTTGTAATAAATTAATTCGTTGAATAAAGCGGTTTTATACCCATGACAGCACTTGTTTACAAGTGAATTAACATCTTTAACAGCACACTTTGCTCTTGTTATAAAGGTTTACTTTCACTTAGTTGTATTATTTCATTTCGTTGAATTGAGCGGATTTATACCCAAAACAGCACTTCTTTACAAGGGATTTAATATCTTTAAGAGGAAACTTCGCTGATTATAATAAAGGTTTACTTTAACTTTGTTGTATTTTTTTATTTATTTATTTCATTTTCACATATTTAAGGAGGGTAGCCCTTCAGCAATGCTGATTTTCAAGGGGCCCTCCATTACAAAACTTACAAAATGAAATACTATTATAACCTAAACTAATACAATTCAATTTCTAATACAATAATGAAAACCCTATGATCTAAAATAAATATTTACAATAAAAGAAAGTCCATATGGCAAACACAGTTTTAAAAGCTAGCTTTCCCTATATACATTGTTTAAAACTATTGAGGGAGGA
This sequence comes from Aurelia sp. 4 Dawson et al 2005, assembly GCA_964019985.1. NCBI lineage: Eukaryota > Metazoa > Cnidaria > Scyphozoa > Semaeostomeae > Ulmaridae > Aurelia > Aurelia sp. 4 Dawson et al 2005. The sequence continues at coordinate 10,643,760 of OZ026500.1, read as the reverse complement.
TGCCAGCTTACTTTCAGCTGAGAGGCCATTCCAAGACTTGGCACCTCGAAACGAAAAACATTTCTGTCCATTTTTTGAGTTTTTCTTTGGTAACCTTAGGTCAGTTGCCGTATTCCTAAGATTCCTAGAGGTCAGCTGGGATGTTTTTGTGAAAAGATTACACATGTATTGTGGAGCCAGCTCATGAAGAGATTTGAAGACCATGATATTAGACTCACTAGCAATTAGTTCATCTATGGTCTTCCAGCCAAGCCTTTTGATAAGTGGCTGGCCCGGGGTATCAAAGCTGCTGCCAGTCACAATACGGGCAGCACGGTTTTGTAATTTTGGCAGCTGGTTGATCTCAGTTACACCACAACAACCCCAGACTGAACAACAGTAGCGGAAGTGTGGCTCCACGATACCTGTGTACATGGTCCTAAGAGTTTCTTCTGGCAGAAAGGATTTTGCATACTTCAAATAACCAATCGCTCTTGAGACCTTGGACGAAACTGTCTTAACGTGTTCCTTCCAATCCAAGGAGTTGTCTATCTGCAAACCAAGATATTTGGTTTTTTGAACAACTTCAAGCTCATTATCCCGAATATTCAACTTCAAAGATTCGCTCTTATTTTTCAGAGCTTTATGCTTTGGTTTTGTGGAAATAAGCATGGAATGAGTTTTCATCACATTAAGTGAAAGTTTGTTGCCTTTTAGCCATTTTTCAACCTGCGTAAGATCGTCATTGATGGCCTCATTTAGCTGATTGATATCTCTGGATTGATGGCAAAGGCTCGTGTCATCAGCATACATGGACACATTTGAATTTCGGACAGCTCGTGGGAGGTCATTGATGTAAATGAGGAATAAAAGAGGTCCAAGGCATGAGCCTTGCGGCACACCAACATTTATTTCCTCGATTGACGAGTCAACACCATTGACCCTAGAAAATTGCTTCCGGTTAGAAAGGTAGGATTTGAACCATGCTAATTCCCGCTGCTGAATACCATAGTACTCCAGCTTTTTGCAAAGAATGTCATGGTCAACTGTGTCAAATGCCTTTTTCAAATCGATAAACACCAGTCCCACGAGCTTTCCGAGATCCAACCCATGGTACCAGTCATCAGTGTTTTTAAGCAAACATGTCACAGTAGAATGAAGGCGTAAAAACCCAGACTGGTCAGTCAAGTTGTATAAACTTAGTTCGTTGAATTAAGCAATTTTATACCCATAAAAACACATATTTACAATTGATTTGATATCTTAAACAGCACATATTACTTGTTATAAAGGTTTACTCTAACAATGTATTATTAACGAATTTTGATGAATTAAACGGTTTTATGCCCATAACAGCACTTTTTACAAGGGAAATTGATGTTTTGAACAGTAAAAGTTGGTCGTTATCAAGGTTACTTTTAATGTAATTCATTGAATTAAGCGGCTCTATACCCATAACAGTACCTCTTTACAAGGGACTTGATATCTTTGAGAGCAATCCTTTCTTGTTATAACGGTTCATGTTGACTTTGTTGTATAAACTTAATTCGTTGAATTAAGCAGTTTTATACCAATAACACGACTTGTTTACAAGGGAGTTAGCATCTTTAACTGCACACTTTGCTTTTCATAAAGGTTTATGCTATCTTTGTTGTATTAACTTAATTCATTGAATTAAAGAGCACATGAACTAACAAATTTTATTGGCGATTTAGATACAACCTTGCTCGCTGAAAATGAATCTGCGGTTTATTTTTTCGTAGAATGGCCGAAAAGGGGGGGGGTAAAATCACTTTAAAAAGTGCTCTCAAGTGACGCAGAGGCCTGGGTCGAGCAATTTGGGTTTTGACGTCAGATTGTTTGCTAAAGTTGATCCCGCCCTTTGTGATCAGTGCAATCAATTAGTCACATCATGCTCGAGTTATGCAAGTTGGGAAGAAAACGATTATTTTGAACATGTTGCTTGTAAAATCTGAAAGTTCTTTCTCAGATGTTGAAGAAAGTGATGGTAGTGATATGGAAAGCAGTTCTGAGAGGATTTTGGTACGATGTGGACGTTTTGAGTCGTACATGAATGACCTGCTTGCACCCGTTCGTAGGCCAGGAGTCAGGACCAGGATGATGGAGGAGGCAATGTGGACAGTCAAAAAGAAAATGTCGACGCAGATGCCACAGCTTCTCAAGACTTAGAGGCCAAGTATTGTAGGGAAAAGTCTAACAAAGATTAGTGCACATGAAGGTAGTGCAAGGCTGATAATCCGGTCGAATCCTAAGAATTTCGTTTCTGAGTTGCCAAAGTTGCCGATGATAGTGAAGTTGTCTTCGACGGCAATCGCAAGACACAAGTATTGTACGGACACAACGAATCTGAAGATTGCAGCACCATTACTTAAAAACCGGAATTGCAAAAAATTTCGCAAGAGACTAAACGGAAAACGAGTAAGTAGTAAATGTCTCTACTCTCAAGATGGGCCTACACTCACAGAAAAAAGGTGGTTTCTGGAGTTCCTTTTAGGGTACTCCAGTCGGGTGCAAATATGGCACCCTTTAGGGTACTCTGGAGTACCTTTGTGAGGGTACTCTGGAGTACCCTAGATATGGTACTTCAGAGTTCCCCTAATGGTACTTCAGAGTTCTCCTATTGGTACTTCAGAGTTCCTCTGATGATACTTCAGAGTTCCCCTGATGGTACTTCAGAGCTACCCTAATGGTACTTCAGAATTCCAAGATTCAAAGTAGCTCTTGTATTACCCTTTTAGAAAATGGTGTTGTTGAATCACATGAGGGCAAAGTTGCTGAAATTTTAAATAACTACTTTGTAAATATAACGGAAACTTTGGGTATCGCCAGTGAACATGAGCAAGAGCCTTTGAATGATCACGACGACGATTCTTGCTTAACGTTTGTGAAACGTTTTTAGTCACATCCCAGTGTCCTTAGGATAAAGTCTTCCGTCAAGAGCACCATAAACTTCTCCTTCAGGAAGATCACAGTCGAAGAAATGCTAGAACAGTTGCAAAATTTAGATCCTAAGAAGGGTTCACCACAGGAAGCAATCCCTGCAAAAATATTAAAGTCCAACGCAGATTTGTTGTGTTTTCCTCTCACGGACCTTTTGAATAAACTTTTCGAGGAAAGCAGCTTCCCAGATGATGTGTAAAATGCTGATGTTTCTTCACTCTTCAAGAAGGATAATAATAGGAGCAAGAAGAATTACAGACCAATAAGTCTCCTTCCCACAATCGCAAAAATATTTGAGCGACTAATGCATAGGCATTTACTGCACGCTTTTATTCACCACTATTAGGAGGGTTTAGGCAAGGGTACAACACACAGCATGTCTTGTTAAACTTTTTGCAATACTGTAAGAACAGCATTAGCAATAAGGGACTTGCAGGGGCAGTGTTCATGGATCTTTCAAAGGCTTTTGATTGTGTAAACCATGGTCTGTTAACAGCAAAACTGAGTGCCTATAGACTTAATATGGATGCCCTTCAGCTCAAAGAAGCTATCTAACAAATAGACAACAGAGAGTAAAGATCAACAGCTCTTTTAGTGCTTGGAAAGAAGTACAGATTGGAGTACCCCAAGGATCGGTCCTAGGGCCTTTCCTGTTTAATGTCTTCGTAAATGACATATTCTGGTTTCCACATCGCACAAAGATATGTAACTATGCTGATGATACCACAATCTTTGCATGCCATCCGGATCTTGATACTATTATCAAACAATTAGAAGAAGACAGCTCTGTGCTAGTTAAAATGTTTTCTGACAACTTTTTAAAATTAAATGATGACAAATGCCACCTGATGATATTTGGCGATAAAAGTACTGAAGCAACAGTCTCAATTGGAAATTCAAGGATTAATGAAAGTGATTACGAAAAATTGTTAGGTGTGACATTTGATAAGAAATTAAGTTTCAAAAAACATGTTGAGGATTTGTCTAAAAAGGCCAACCAAAAGCTTCATGCGCTTGCTCGCTTGTCGTATTACATTCATCCCATCAAATCAGAAATTTTAATGAATTCTTTCATCCGATCGCAATTTAATTATTGTCCACTTGTATGGATGTTTCATGACAGAGCAATTAATTCGAAGTTAAATCGCATTCACGAAAGAGCATTGCGGTTGGTATGCAAAGATAGTGAATGAGAGCTAGAAAAATTGAAGAAAAAATATGTAAATATTCATCAGCACAATCTGCAACTGCTAATGATTGAAATATTCACAACGAAAAACAATCTAAATCCAACATTTATGAAAAAAATTTTTACAGAGAGAAATATTCGATACAGTTTACGAAGTGAAAATCATTTGCGGTTGCCAAAAGTTAAGACAACAACGTACGGAATAGAGAAAATACAATACAGAGGTTGTCATTTGTGGTCTTCATTACCGAGGGAAATTAAAGATTCCAACACAGTCGCTGAATTCAAACGAAAAATAAAATCATGGGATGGAAGTACTGGCATCTGCAGATTGTGCAGAGTTTTTATTAAAGATTTAGGGTTTTTGTAGGTTTATTTTGGGACATTGTAAAATAGGTTTTAAATTATTTAGTTGGCCTTAATTAACTTATTTAGCTATATATATGTGTATATATATATATATATAAATATATATATACATATATATATATATATATTTCTCGCCAACGTGAAATAAATGGTTAATAACAAATTCCACTGATGGTACTTCAGAGCTCCCCTAACGGTACTTCAGAGTTCCGCTAATGGTACTTCAGAGTTTCCCCCTAATGGTACTTCAGAGTACCCCTAAAGGTACTCCAGAGTATTCCTAAGGTACTCCAGAGTACCCCTAAAGGTACTCCAGAGAACCCTTAAAGGTACTCCAGAGTGCCCCTAAAGGTACTCTAGAGTATTCCAAAGGTACTCCAGGGTACCCCTAAAGGTACTCCAGAGAAGCCTTAAAGGTACTCTAGGGAACCCTTAAAGGTACTCCAGAGTGCCCTGTGGAAAAAGCTGGGGAACTGGACCGAGTATGTAGACTAATTAGATTTTGACGTTTATTTTGGGAGTTGTTGCGAAGTAGCGTAGAGACAGGATGGCCGTATAAAATAGTAGCGTACTAGCCTGGAGAGAGGCGTAATTGAAAATATAAAATGGTGCCGTTTAACCCGGAAGTATAGAATAGAAGAATTAAAGACCTTGATAAAAGGACGTAGCGCTAGCCGTCGTTATATCAAGAAAATCATAGCGGAGACAGCGAAGATAGTTAGCGAGCAAAATGTCGATGAACTGAAAACTAACAGGGAAATTTTGCGCCAGGAATCGGAGAGCTTAAAGAGGAGAGATCAAGAGATTCTGGATTTCATCGACGATGAGAAGTTTGAGGGCGAAATGTTAGAGTGTAAGGAGTTTTCAGGAGAGATACAGTACTGTTTGAAGCAAATCGAATCGAAATTGAAAGTGTTAGTGAAGGAGCCAGAAGTGGAACGTGAGCCGCGTCGTGAATCAGTTAGTAGCGCGCGGAGAGCAGAAGCGCCGGGAAGGGGGGGCAAGGGGGGGCGGCCGCCCCTCCAATGTTCTCCAGGACCATGTTTCTAATTCTCCTAATTCCGGCGTAAAAATTTCGGGGGGGGGGGGTAAGGCCGATGATCTTGGCAATTATAATTTTTACGAGAACAAGATTCTACAATCTTGCCACCTCAATTGCATTTTCCCGCGATCTGTACGGCATTGACTCGAAATTTTTCTCATGGCGAAGCCCCCAGGTTCCCGTTCTACGTACGCTCCAAGTTCGCATATCTCATCAAAATAGCTTGTTGAGGACGTAAGTCAAGATCTTTTTCACGAACAAGGAGAAAGAAGTTTGGTAGCTGCGTAGGTGGTGCATGGTAAGAATCTTTCGGCGAAATACTGGAAAGTGACCGGGAGACTTCTTCTAAGCCATAGCATAAGTTGGCTCCTAGAGAACTTTTCTAGACAGACTATTATAGCATTGTCCAAGACTTACATTTTTTGAGGCCTTGGAAGTTGGGTTGTGAGGACCGTTAGGGACCATTCTAGAAGAAAGTAAAGTGTGTGTGCGCAAAAATTTTCCTGCGGAGGTGATCCATTGAAATTGTTACAAGATTGTGAAAGTGTCCCCTTTGGTCTTCGTGAAGATTACATGTAGGATATAGGCATTCTAAGCCAAAGAATATCATGTTTAAAAATTTTTCGGGAGATGCTAATTCAAATAACTGTTGCGAAGTGATCAACAATTCCAATGCAGCACAGGCTGAAATGTTATCGGTAGAAGTGTTCAAGGCCAAAGTAAAGAGTTAATCTACAAAAATTTCCTATGGGCTTTGCCCCCAGACCCCCTCAGTATTTACTGGGTTTTGAAGTTTCTGCATAGCCCGATGGCCTCTTTTTTCACAAACCATGAATATTACTTCATATTTCCCAATCTGAGAGTACACGATGGCCTTGTGACAGATTTCATGACAGAGTGGCGTGCGGTAAATTGGTCGCTGAATTATTTGGGGATCCAAAGATTGGACGCTCGGTCTCCGGTTGGACGTCATTTTTTAATCGTGAACAGTGTTGTGCCCTACTTGTGTTGTTTAACAGACTCATTTAATCTTTATTTCAGTCTTTGAAAAGGGCGCTGGTCGCATCTATAGCCAAGGTAGAGGGCGTGGTCTAAGAAAATTTTCTGGGGCTCCGCCCCAGACCCCGTCTTATTTTGCCCCTCCAATAAAAATCCTGGCGGCGCCACTGGCGGAGAGTGAAAACGATGAAATTGCCAACCGTGACTGTGCAATAATTTTCGGGCAATCCGACGGAGTGGCCGTCATTTTGGGAGACATTCAAAACTGCCATTGATTCAGACGAAGAAATGGAAGACGTAATGAAATTTAGCTATCTAAAGAGTTACCTTGTCGACCCAGCAGCACATGCCGTTGCGGGGCTTAAGGTTACAAATTCGACGTATAAAGAAGCACTTGATGTTTTGCATAAGAGATTTGGAGAAGTTTGTGTGATAATTGAGAACCATATGGATGCATTACTACATTGTCCAGCAGTTGGAAACATGAACGATGTAAAAAAGTTGAGAGAACTGTACGATAAGTTAGAAGTGAACGTGCGGAGTTTGGGTGCGCTTGGTTTGCATAGCGGAGGATATCAGCAAGTAATGTCGCCTGAAATATTAAAGAAATTGCCGAGTGAGCTGCAAGTTATGATTACACGTAGATTGAAGCAATCATGCGATTTACAATATTTGTTAGAGATATTTCACGAAGAGCTTCTTGTTAGAGAGAAATGTGTTTTGAGGCAAGTTAACGTAGAGAAGAACAAACCACACAACGCCCCCAAGAAGCGACGAGGAATAGATTTCCGTATCGAAATCAGCAAGCTACAGCAGCAACGTTATATACTGGAAGCCAAACAAATGATAGAAGGTTTGTTATCAAATGTGCCTATTGCGATGGCGATCACAAGTCTCATTTGTGTACCACTGTCACTGATCACGTTGTGCGAAGAAGGATCTTGACGCAGAAGAACCGCTGCTTCATTTGTTTACGCGCTAATCATCTGGCGCGGAACTGTCGTTCAAACATGAAATACCTGAAATGCAACCGAAGACACCACTCTACGATATGTGAGTGTTGTTCCAAGCCAACGAAGACCGAAAATGGTAATCTAAATGATCAAAAGGGAAGCAGTGCTGAAACCAAGGAGCCCAAGAGCGCGTCAACCACCAACATGGATGTGAGTGCAAGAATTTCCGTTTTGTTGCAGACCGCATGGGCAGAAGTCAAAGCCCCAGGAAAACCGAGCGGGACAAATTTCAGATTTGTATTTGATTCAGGAAGTCAGAAGAGTTATGTGACAGTTGATGTGAAAAACGCGTTGAATCTTCCAGTTGTTGGAAAAGATAAACTGTTGATAAAGACGTTCGGAGGCATCACCGAAAGTTCGTGATTGTGAGATCATGCAATTTTTATTAAGTTGCAAAAATGGAGAAGAAACTGTGATGCAGGCATATGTTGTACCAGTCATTTGCGCGCCTATTAGGAGGGCTACTTCGGGGTTTGTGGTATTGCGGTATTGGGTGTCAAATCTGCGCGGTATTGCGGTATTAAGGAAAAAATTGGCGGTATTGCGGTGTTGAGTTTTTACAGCGCGGTATGCGGTATCGCTATATATTAGCATCCAAAGTTCATGAAATACCATTTTCCTGACAAGGAGCCCAGCATCTTCGAGACGAATTCATGGAGGAAAGGAAATCAAAGGAGAATGGGCATTCCCCTGTGTCTTTCTCAACCTGTCCAAAGGAATAGACAACATGCGGAGGAGAGAAATCTATTTTTCATTTGAAAACTTAGGCGACAAAACTTTACCAAAGACGAAATATTTGCCATTTGAATCAAAACCTCATTTTTGCTTCTGAAAGTTTTCTTGTCAATTCGTGTTACATTTGAATTCATTTGCACCGCACGCAGATCTACAACTACGCTACTGTTAACTTTGCTACATTTATGGGTTTAGCACAATGAGTTAACTTTGTACAACAAATCATTTGTTTAAATCTTTACATTAATGCTGAAGAGCTTTGAGTCAAGCACAGTGGCGGAAATTTTAAGGGGGTTGGGGACAACTGCCCCCCTCCAATCCAATAAGACTCGGAAATTTTCTGTAGAAGTCAGAAATTTCGAAGGTGGGATCAAAACTGCAATGAAGAAGCGAGTCGCCGTTGAGAAGGAAAGAGTTTCTATTTTGAATGAGCAAACAAAATGCTCATGCTCTATCTGCATCATATTTGTAAGTTTTTAAGCACTAACATTCATTTCAAAAACGAGAAGAAAGTGGTTGGGTATACTGATTATCTTTATTAAATCTGAATGATTATCTTTATATACAATACGTAAGGCCCTTTCTTGTATCTTATTGATTTTTTTATTTATGTTCCTATCATGAAACATCCATACCAATGGGCAATAACTAAAATGTGACATGATGAACGCATTCATCAATGATGCAAGTTGTTCAGTTTCCATATAATTCACAATTCTAGCCAGAGCATGTAATTTTTGGGCAGCCTTCTTACAGAGCGTTTCAACGTGGGACTTAAATGTTAGTTTATTGTCTATGTTGATTCCTAAGAGCATTTGCTCCTTTGTCTCTTTGATCACAGAAGTACCAATTTTAACACGTATATCGTCATGCATTCCACCAAAAATGATTACATGTCATTTTTCTTCGTTAAGTTTCATATAGTTATTAGGAAACCAGTTTAAGATGGCTGCAACGCCATCCTCTAATCTTCGCACAACATCATCTATTTTTTCACTCACAGCGTAAATAGTGGTATCGTCAGCGTAATTGCAAATTTCGGCATCCTCCATCACATAGAGCATATCATTTATATATATGTTGAATAAAAGTGGTCCCAGAACCTAACCTTGTGGAACACCGAGATTTGTTTCACGCCAATTGCTGAAAGAGCCATTTACCTTTACACGCTGTTTCCTCGCTGATAGATAACTATATATAAATTCAAGTGCAGATCTGCCTAAGCCATATGCATCGGGTTTGGCAATCAGCAGTTCATGATTCAAACAATCAAAGGCTTTTGACAGATCCATTAAAATTGCACCCGCAAATTTTTTGTTGTCTAATCCCATTTTGACTCTTTCTAGAAAACGCAAAAGGGCATTTTGTGTAGAGAATCCTCTTCGAAAACCGCATAGTAATATGGAGAGAAATGAGTCTGCGAATTGCATTAACTGGGACTGCATCAGTCGCTCAAAAACCTTTGATACTGCAGGGAGCACAGTGATTGGTCTGAAATTCTTCTTCAGAGAAGCGTCATCCTTCTTAAAGAGTGATGTTATCTCTCCGGCTTTTAGTTCCAATGGAAATGTGCTATGAGCAACACTTTGATTGAAGAGGTTACATAGATTATGCGCAAATATATCTGGGTACTCTTTTAAAATTTTAACCGGGATTGCGCCAACAGGCGAAGATTTCTTTGGATCTAACCGTGCCAGTTGTGAAACAACCTGCTGAATGGATACCTCACAGAAACTAAATCTTTCAGTATATTTCGTATTGGACTGAATTCTTATAATGCTTGGATGCAAACTAAATTTTTTAATAGCAATATCTATAGGATCAACTAGTCCAGACACAGAGGAGATATTCTCTATGTACTCTGGTTCGTCTTTTATATTAAATATAACAGTCGGAGGGTAGTCAAATCATTTGCCAATTTTTGGCAACATTTGGTTTCAAAAGGAGAAGGAATTAGAAAAATCCCAGACATAAAGGCTTAGTATCTGCACTGCCAGCTGATGTAAGTCAGATTTTGTTACCTTAAACGCAAGGGTACAAGATAGCTTTTGAAGGTGGTGCACTTTTCTAAGCAATACATTTGCATGGAATACATCATATTACCCTATTTGCCAATCATGTTTATATGATTAAAATCCCCACATTCTTGTGCTTTGAATGATGTATGGTTTAACTAGATTTCGTTAATGGTTCAGTGTTAGGGAGAGAAAAAGAAATTTCGTGTTACAAACGTTTATTGTAACCTTAACCGGTACATGTTGTATCCTGTGTTAGAATTTATTTGAGAAAGCAGAAATTCGAGCAGACAATCACAAGGCGTTTATATGTACCTTATCGACCCTTTTTACGCCGGCCCTAATTACGCCAGTCCCAAAATTTGCTCTAACGCCACTTAGGGCCATTTTTAACGCCACTCAAAGAGCAAAGGAAAGGAAATATTGATAATGGATCTATCTTTATGGTCTTCTACGTCATTTGTGTTACTTTTTCTTTAAAAAGACCTTGATCTTAATCAATAACAACTGTTTCGTTGTTTTCTACATCTTCTCATTTCAAGGATTCTAAAGAGCTTGTTCTCTCCGTTTTTAGAAAGGCGCATATTTCCTAAGCCGCAAACTTAGCACATTTGTGCGAAAATCCGTTTCAGGACATTGACGCAGTAGATGGAACATCTTAAATAACCTTCACTTTACTTTTGTATTCGGTTTTATTAATATCTTGAGCAAATTTTGGCCAAGGATATAGGAAACACTTAAAAATTTTCTTCTGATCTAAAAAGCTTTTGATTTCTTCTACATCTGCCCCAATTCATGTTTCCACTACTGATGTCCAATTTTTCATAAAGGGCAAGTAATTTAAGCTCTGGGTTCTAAATTTACCTTTCCTGTATGTAAAATACATAAAATATGGTAGGTGCTAGCTAAATAAGCGTTGAAAAATCAACGACGCTTTTCGAAAAAGATACCAATGTTTGGCCCTTTTAACGCCGGCCCTTTTAGCACCGCTTAACAAAAAGTAACGCCATTCAGGGCCGGCGTAAAAAGGGCCGATAAGGGTAGTCTGGCTTCTGGCGTCCATCTCGCAACATAGCAGTAGTACAGTATATACTGTATGAACAGCGTGGTTTTTCATTGCGGTATTTTGCTATTTTTCGATGCGGTATTGCGGTATTTGGCAACTTTTTCGTGCGGTATTGCGGTATTGGGACCCCCACAAAGTACCCCTCTATTAGTATCAAGTGATATCGAGAGCTGTGAAACATTATGAGCATTTGAGAGGAAGGGATTTAGCGGATTTTGTAGAGGAAGACGAGTTGAACATTGATAGGAATGTGGACATTTTGATTGGCACGAAGTTTTCTTGGAGGTTTGTTACCGGACGCATTTTGCAAGGAAAGAAACCCGGTCCGGTTACGATGGAGAAGAAACCCGAAGTTAGGGTGGGTGCTGTCAGGGCCCACAGATATGGTAAGTCCTGATCCCGATTCACATGTTATGAGGTTTGATACTGTTGCTGTTGATAATGAAAATTTTGCTATTGTGAATGAAGTGAAAAAGTTTTGGGAAAATGAGGCTATAGGCATAAAATGAAATGAAGATCAGTTTATGCATGAAATGTTGGTTGATGAAATTGAGTTTGTTTATAACCGATATGAGGTTAAGTTGCCTTTTAAGGTAGGTCACCAGTCGAAAATTCGTCGTTTCGACAAAATTTTTTGAATTTTCGTTTTTCGGCTCAATGCTCTCAAAAACTACCCTAGTTTCTGAAAATAAACCTAATTTTCGATAAAACCGTTATTTACGGGGTAAAATCATTCTTTTTGTGACCCTAGGTATTCCAGATGGGGTAGTAAAATGTCTTTGCCTTGCCTAAACGCTGAGGGTTTCAGTTTGCTGTGTGTTCATCAAGTGCTGAGGCCCAATGCACCGTTCGAAAGCTCGAAACTCCCTCTTTCTATCCATGAAACGTTTTATTGTGTTGGTTTCGTCTCTTGCCATTAAAATGAGACTTTTAATTGGTCAGAAAACAATGCAATTTGAAGAAATTAAGAGAAGGCTTGATGTAGCTAAGGCTGATTGGCCAATCCAATTTTTTCGCCCTTTTGATTGGTTGAAAGAAAGCATTCACATGACTATCAAATCAGCTGATTTCGCCATCAAACCAGGAGCAGCAGACGTTCGGAGAGGTTAAAACTCACTTGCAAATCGTTAAGACTAGTTATCTTTGATATCGTTTATTTTGTTGGTACAATGAAGAAAGTTAAATTTCGAACAAAGTACCAATACACAGGTCGTAGGAAGAACGCAAATCTAAGCCGAAGAAAAGCGAAGAAAGATGTGAAAACAGCAGAAGAGCGACAGGAAGAAATAGGCCATCATGGCCATCTTCCTGCTACTGCAGGATCAACCACAGCAAAGAAGCTTGAAGCCTTCGGCATATCTGCAGAAAAGTTATACAAGCCACTGAGGCCTAAAAGAGACCGGGAAGACACAGCCGACTGCTATTTCTTCATGCAACTTTCGGGTCTGAAAGATATCTTGAGTAAGTTAGCCTGCCCAACTTGTCACTCAGTAGGCCTTGTTTACAGATTGCTACCAGATTCCTACCATGGCTTTTCTTCAAGAGGACTGGTTTCATGCCCTGCTTGTAGTGAGGAAATAGATGAGCAGTTCACATGCAAGCGAGTTGGTGGGTCAGAATCTAGCAGGTCCCCTTTTGACATAAACATGCGTGCAACCATGGCTTTTAGAGGGATTGGGTGTGGATATGCTGCAATGAGTGAGTGGAGTGGGACCATGAACATGCCTAGTCACCTGTCACAAAATGCCTACACCAGCAACCATTCAAAGCTTCAAACTGCCAGCAAAGAAACTTTCAAAGTAATAGTTGCTGAATCAAGGCGAGCCATCAAGGACGCATACAAGGACATTGGTGTTGTCCCTGACAATGAAGGCATTCTTGATGTCTCAGTGTCTTATGATGGCGCATGGCAGAGGAGAGGTCATTCCTCACATAATGGAATGGCAGCAGTCATTGACCTAATGACTGGACTACCAATTGATTTTGAAGTTTTATCAAATTTTTGCCTTAAATGTAAGATTGCCAGCGAAAAGCCTCCCTCTGAAGATCTGGAACAGTGGAAAACAAAACATACACCCAACTGCCCAAAAAATATTGAAGGAAGTTCCAATGCAATGGAAGTTGAATGTGCAGTACGTTTGTGGAAAAGATCTGTTGAGGAGCACAAGTTCAGATATGTAACAATGTTAAGTGATGGTAACAGCAAGGCATATGATGCACTGGTTGACTTTCACGTTTTATGGCAATTCTGTCAAGATGTCCAAAGAGGACTGTGTCAACCATGTGTCAAAACGGATGGGTACAGCTGTTAGAAATTTGATCTCAAGTGCGAAAGCCCAAGAGCAGTCAATCACAGGAAGGGGAAAGCTCACTGCAGCCAAAGCAACAAAGATACAAAATTATTATGGCCGTGCCATCAAAGATTATGCAGATGACCAAGAGCTTTTGAAGAAACGTATCTTTGCTATCCTCTTCCACATGTCTTCAACTGATGAAAACCCCAAACATCATCATTGCCCACCAGGTACACATTCTTGGTGCTTTTGGCAGAGGGCAGCTGGCAAGTCAGAGGATCCTGGGAGCCATAATGAGCATGAAACCTTGCCCCCAGATATTGGAAGAAAGCTTGTGCCCGTGTTTCAACGCCTGACTGATGATGGTCTGTTAAAGAGGTGCTGTAGAGGTAAAACACAGAACGCAAATGAATCACTGCATAACCTCATTTGGAGATTGTGTCCCAAGACTATTTTTGCAGGGAGGAACACTGTTGAGACTGCTGTGGCACTTGCAATTTGCCAGTTTTCCATGGGGGCAACTTTCAAAAGTGTCCTATGTAAAGTGCTTTCTATGGAGGCTGGTAGCTACATGGAAGAATGCTCAAGAAGAACAAGTCTTAAAAGGTTATCTAAGGCAGAGAAAGCAAGTTCTGCAGAAGCTAAGAAGAGGCAAAAACAGTTAAAGTTCAAAACAACAACTCAAGAGCAAAAGACAAAAGATCGCGAAGGAGTAACTTACCGCGCTGGAACATTTTGTTGACATTTTTCTTGGCTTTATTGACTAGATATTGAAGTGAATCAGCCTAGATGTATAAGGGTATTGGTTACTGGGTTCAATTTTGAAAGCCTGCCAAGTACTTGCATCCTGTTTTATCAAGTTCTCACATCACAACCTTTAAGGCTCTGTTTCTCAAAATGTACTTTTCCTGGTATGTACGCATCTTTTACAGCACCCCATTTTGTTGTTTGAATGTCTAGATACAATGTCTGTATGCCATTTTGAAGCTAAGAGTAAGGAGAATGCAGCAAAACACTCAGTTATTGTGTTTATCATAAGGAGTTTCCAGTGTCAGCATTTGAAATCTGATGCCGATGACAAAATTATGAAGTTTATGATTTTTTAGATCAGTTCTTCCCCCCAGTTTATTCTAATTGATGAAAATGACTTTGCTGCACCCTCCAGGCTCTAAGGGATAATTTGATACCATACAAGCAATGCTGCAAAGTAGATACACAAAATGGGGTGATGTGAAAACAACACCACTCGGAAGGCATTGTTTTCTCGTTGCCATGAAAACCATTGATCAAATTAAAATTCTGATTGAAGATTTGAAATCAGCATGTCAGATTTACTATAAATGGGTACTGTAACACTTCTTACACCATGCAGTTTCAAAAACAGATTTTCGACTGGTGACCTACCTTAAGGACGGACACCCGATTCTCCCGGACAACTATTCCCTTGCAAAGAGAAGGCTGTTTTCACTTGTACACCGATTGCAGCAAAACAAAGAGACTGAAGAGGAATACGATGAGATAATCAAAGATCAGTTGGAAAAGGGAATAGTTGAAAGGGTTGATGAAAGTGCCGAAGTTGAGTTAGGCAAGGTATCGTAGCTTCCTCACAGAGAAGTTCTTAGGCCAGACAAAGAAACGACGAAATTGAAAATCGTGTTTGATGCTTCAGCTTAGAATAATGGGCCTAGCCTCAATGATTGTTTAGACTCTGGTCCATCATTGTTGCCGCTTTTATACGATATTTTATTGAGGTTCAGAGCAAAGGATGTTGTGTTAATTGGAGATATTGAAAAGGCTTTTTTGAATATTTCTGTTGCTCAAGAACACAGGGATACAATGCGTTTTTGTGGGTGGATGATGTTCAGTCGAAAGATCCTAAAGTTGTCGTTTACAGAATAGCTCGTGCTTGTTTCGGAGCTGTTTGTAGTCCATTTTGTTTAAATGCAGTCGTGCAACACCATATTTCGCAATTTGAAAATGATAAAGAGCTTGTCGAGAGTGTGAAAAATTCCCTCTATTGTGATGATTTTGTTGGGGGTACATAGAGCGAAGAAAGTGCGATGGCTCTCTACCAAAAATTGAAAGATCGATTCAAGCAAGGGGGTTTTAACATGCGAAAATGGCATTCGAATTCTGATGAAGTTTTGGCTAAAATTGAGCATTTGGAAAACGAGGTTGGCCTCCAAAAGGAAGCGAAACCGCCCGAAGAAAAGTTGTCGGACACACCATCGTTGAAAAATGATTCCGAGAAGCCTGATGAGAGTAAGGTTTTGGGCCTAGATTGGAACTCGAAGTCAGACAAGCTCGCTTACGATTTTAATGCAATGCTTGGGTCTGCTGAGAAGGAGCAAATTACAAAGCGCGATGTGCTAGCTACGGCAGCCAAGATTTTCGATCCGCTTGGCTTGATCAGTCCGGTTATTTTCCCGTTGAAGTTGTTGTTTCAAAAGTTGTGCAAGCAAACTAATGATTGGAACGAACTCATTGATGGATGAGTCCATTTTGAGCGACTATAAAATCAATCGTAAGTGACATGATGCATGTAGGTCGCATTGTTGTTGACAGAAATTGTTTTGGAAGAGATATTGCAGTGTCTGATGTCGACTTTATTGAATTACACGGAGTTTGCGTGTGTGTTGCTCGCCATTTGAAATTGTGCATTTAATTGCGATGTAAACAAACTTTACCGCACCACCGCTTACGTCGCGTGATTTAGACGCATACGTAGTACCAGATAAAGAAGAGGATTTTCACGAGATCGACGTAATCGAAAATCGTTGTCGAAGCGAAGTCGTTACTTAGAGAAGCTGTTGGATCATTTCAGAAGACTATTTAGACACGAGTACTTTACCAGTTTACGAGAATTTCACGTTGGAAAGAAGACGTTGACAAATAGAGTTATTAAAGTCGGTGCAGTGGCGCCGCCAGGATTTTTTATTGGAGGGGCAAAAGAAGACGGGGTCTGGGGCGGAGCCCCAGAAAATTTTCTTAGACCACGCCCTCTACCTTGGCTATAGATGCGACCAGCGCCCTTTTCAAAGACTGAAATAAAGATTAAATGAGTCTGTTAAACAACACAAGTAGGGCACAACACTGTTCACGATTAAAAAATGACGTCCAACCGGAGACCGAGCGTCCAATCTTTGGATCCCCAAATAATTCAGCGACCAATTTACCGCACGCCACTCTGTCATGAAATCTGTCACAAGGCCATCGTGTACTCTCAGATTGGGAAATATGAAGTAATATTCATGGTTTGTGAAAAAAGAGGCCATCGGGCTATGCAGAAACTTCAAAACCCAGTAAATACTGAGGGGGTCTGGGGGCAAAGCCCATAGGAAATTTTTGTAGATTAACTCTTTACTTTGGCCTTGAACACTTCTACCGATAACATTTCAGCCTGTGCTGCATTGGAATTGTTGATCACTTCGCAACAGTTATTTGAATTAGCATCTCCCGAAAAATTTTTAAACATGATATTCTTTGGCTTAGAATGCCTATATCCTACATGTAATCTTCACGAAGACCAAAGGGGACACTTTCACAATCTTGTAACAATTTCAATGGATCACCTCCGCAGGAAAATTTTTGCGCACACACACTTTACTTTCTTCTAGAATGGTCCCTAACGGTCCTCACAACCCAACTTCCAAGGCCTCAAAAAATGTAAGTCTTGGACAATGCTATAATAGTCTGTCTAGAAAAGTTCTCTAGGAGCCAACTTATGCTATGGCTTAGAAGAAGTCTCCCGGTCACTTTCCAGTATTTCGCCGAAAGATTCTTACCATGCACCACCTACGCAGCTACCAAACTTCTTTCTCCTTGTTCGTGAAAAAGATCTTGACTTACGTCCTCAACAAGCTATTTTGATGAGATATGCGAACTTGGAGCGTACGTAGAACGGGAACCTGGGGGCTTCGCCATGAGAAAAATTTCGAGTCAATGCCGTACAGATCGCGGGAAAATGCAATTGAGGTGGCAAGATTGTAGAATCTTGTTCTCGTAAAAATTATAATTGCCAAGATCATCGGCCTTACCCCCCCCCCGAAATTTTTACGCCGGAATTAGGAGAATTAGAAACATGGTCCTGGAGAACATTGGAGGGGCGGCCGCCCCCCCTTGCCCCCCCCTTCCCGCCGCTTCGGAGTCGGTGACGTCGTTACAATTCATGAAGAGAAACGACCACATCAGTTATGGAACCTGGATCGAATTACGAAGTTGCTTACTGGTAAAGATGGAAACGTTCGTGGTGCAGTCGTGAGAGTTTACAGAAAAGGAAGAGCAGCAGATTTTAGAAGACCGATCAAGAAACTGTATCCAGTCGAAATAGCAGATGCAGAGGACAGGAGGGCGATATTCAACAGTGAGAATGAAGAACCTCGGATTAGAACAGTGCTGGACGAGCACGTTGGTGAGATGATTCATTGACCGTAAGCAGGACCGTCGAGAGGGGGTAGCCAGGGTAGTTACCGGGGGGCCCGGGGCCTTAGGGGGTCCGTAAAAATAAGGTATGCATTTTTTTCTTTGTTGCAGTTTTCTTTCGGGGGCGTTTTTAGGCTCAGGGTCCACTAAATTCTAAGTTTAACCCCACTAAATTAAGGGCAGCGGGCCCATTAACTTCTAAATTAAGGCCCACTAAATTGAGACCCGCGGGCCCTCATACATACAAGCTCTCGACATACAAGTTCCAGAAATTGATTGATATCTTGCCATACAAGTCCCAGAAATTGATTATGACGTGGTGCGCCCGCCGGCCCTCTGATATCTTGATATGCAAGGACTTACCCTGGGTACCAGAGCCTCAGAAGTTAAATGAAAGGAATTTGGTAAGAGGATCGGTAAGAGGTCTCTTTTTACTATTTTGGCTCCGGTACCCAGGGTAGCAGGGACTGAAAGAAGAGATGATCCATATTAGATCTATACACATGGCAAATTTTGGAGAGAAATCATTGAATCCCTTGCAGTTGCTGAACAAAATAAACAAATTCAAACTTCATGAGATTTTTCACAATGCCTGCACTGCCCTTAGAAGTTTTTGCACATTGCCCGTGACTGTTACTTCTGCCAAGCGCTCCTTCAGCAAACTGAAGTTGATGAAGAACTTTTTGACAAGCACCATGTCACAACAGCGACTTACAGATTTAGCTGCCTTAATTATCAAAAGTGAAATTGCAAGGAAGATCGACTTTCAAACTGTAATGAAAGATTTAGCTTTGCATAAAAAGCACAGAAAGCATATTCTTGAAATTTGAACTAAGCCTTGATTTGTTATCGATTAGTTACGCTGGAGACCATAGGTTCATCTTTTTCAGTTTGAGTCTTGACTGGACTTAGAATGGTGTTTGCACCTAAAAGTTACTTCTTTGACAGTGTACAGGAGGGCGTTTCCATCTAAAAGCAGCGCTTTAAATGTGCATAGGAGGGCGTGGCCCAAGGACAAAAAGGCGTGGTCCAAAAATTTTCCGGTACCTTCGGCGCAGGGGGCCCTCTCAGGTCCTAGCTCTGGGGCCCGGGCCTTCTCGACGAAAGCCCTGGCCGTAAGTACGTAGTAATTAATTTGCTGAGTATTTAATCGCGCTTAGTTAATCGTAGTTATCGTTATAGTTCATGTTATCGCATTTCCCTCGCGGGGAGTGTGGAAAAAGCTGGAGACGGGACCGAGTATGTAGACTAATTAGATTTTGTCGTTTATTTTGGGAGTTGTTGCGAAGTAGAGTAGAGACAGGATGGCCGTATAAAATAGTAGCGTACTAGCCTGGAGAGAGACGCAACGAGGCGTAATTGAAAATATAGCATGCCCCTAAAGGTACTCCAGAGTACTCCTAAAGGTACTCCTGAGTACCGCTAAAGGTACTCCAGAGTACCACTAAAGGTACTCCTGAGAAACCTTAAAGGTACTCCAGGTACCCCTAAAGGTACTCCAGAGTACCCCTAAAGGTACTCCAGAGAAACCTTAAAGGTACTCCAGAGAACCCTTAAAGGTACTCCAGAGAACCCCGAAAGGTACTCCAGAGAACCCCTACTTCAGAGAACCCCTAAATGCACTCCAAAGTACCCCTAAAGATACTTCAGAGTACCCCTAAAGATACTTCAGAGTACTCCTAAAGGTAATCCAGAGAACCCCTAAAGGTACTCCACAGAACCCCTAAAGGTACTCTAGAGTAGCCCTAGAGGTACTTCAGAGAACCCCTAAATGTACTCCAGAGTACCCCTAAAGATATTTCAGAGTACCCCTAAAGGTACTTCAGAGAGCCCCTAAAGGTACTCCAGAGTACCCCTAAAGGTACTCCAGAGTACCCCTAACGGTACTGCACGGAACCCCTGAAGGTACTCTAGAGTACATTTAAAGGTACTTCAGAAGACCCTTAAGCGTACTTCAGAATTTATCTAAATTATTATTCCTTGGGAAAGAATCAACGTGAGTCAGTAACAAAAAGAGGAAAACACAATCATGGTCTTACTATCATGACCTTGACTGGCTTCACATGAAAATGTATAACAAGAATGTGTCGCATTGTTCAACGTTAGCTAATTGATTCTACTAAATTGAATATACAAATGCTTTACAGAACGCTAAAACTTCAGCTTGCTATAAAATGCCTTGCTGCTTCTTACATAACTCCAAGATGAATTAAAAACTACAAACGAGTTGCTAGTTACAGAATTACAGAAGGCCAGTAAGCACACACTTTTATATCTATGTGTTCTTAGCGCTAATAATGATAATTTCCATTTAGTAGTGGTGGCGCCGGGAGAGGGCTAGAGGAGGGTTACAGTCCCCAGTTGGAAGCATCTAGCCCCCTGTGGGAGGAAGTTCTGGGTTTCTGTAGGAGGAAATTTGGCAAAATCAAACAAAATAATGTACGAAAACTGCATTTTCTAGCCATTTCAGCCCCCCCCCCTCCTGTCGGAAGTTCCAGCTCCTCCATCGGAAGGTCTCTGGCGCCATCCCTGCCATTTAGGTATGACACTGAATCATTTATAATAATTGATAAACAATAACCTGAGTGCACTTTCTCCTCTTTCGAGAAACAAACTTTCTGCCTTCAGTCTGGGTGTTTTGTAATATTTTCTTACAATTATTGAAGTTTCCAACAACTGACCATGATAATCGGTGAGAGGATACGAGATGTTTCTTTTCCTGCATCAAATGTATCAAAAGATCCTTACTGTTTTCCCAATTAATCAAATTTTGGTGAGCTTTCGAACGCGAGTGCTTTTTAGGATGCTGTTTTGTATTTTGCTTAGAGTAAAACCAGCTCTTTTCAAGTTTATTTCCGGGGTTGCAGAGCACTTCTGTAAACCAGGACACTCGGTACAAGACTTACAACTACTACCGCAACTCCAGATACGTGATACCAGAGAGAGAGCTAGATGAGCCAAGGAAGCATACTTTATTGGCTTGGCCAACACTCTGTCACCTAACGGACTAAACAGAACCACAGACCGCTAACAAAAAATTGTTCCATACTAACTGAATATAAAGCAAACCCTCCTAATCTGCCGATCTTACTTATTATCACCAACATCATCATCTCTATCGTGATTATTATTTCAAATTACAATATCATATCATCATCATCATCATCATCATTATTATTCTTATTGTTATCATTACCATCAACATTATTATCATTATTACCACATTACACAACCATCGTAACCCTACCGATATAACCCCTGCGTAGTCATCATATCTAACCAATCACTTGTAACCTTTCCTATTCAAATCGTTGTACATATTCGAATCTTGTAATCAGTCACACTCTGATGATGACACAAGTTTGAAAGGCCTCAGTGTGCTGAAAAATCTGTCTGATTTTTTGCGTCCGTTTTCTCCTAGTACCTTATTATTTAGTATAAACAATAGTACCAAGTTTTCAAATCTTAAATGTACCATTGTACTACAACCCTGAAGAAGTCTTGCATTACAAGACGAAATATTGGCTAGCAAAATATTGGCTAGCAAAAAAGAGGTCCGAGAAAGATGCTTCCTATTGGTCAGACTATAAGAAGTTACGGAATAAAGTCACTTCTGAACTACGTGCCAGGGTACAGGAATACTACTATAACCTTATTGATGAAACCCAAAACAATCCGAAAGCTATGTGGAAAACAATAAATAAGGTCTTACATAAGAACTCAAATCAAACTGGAACTCAAAACATCATTTTTGAAGGTACAGAACTAAAATCAGCTTCACAAATTTCAGAAGCTTTCAACAAACATTTTACGACGGTTGGACCTAAGTTAGCGGAGAAAATAGAAACTCAGCCTTCCGATGACCCTCTTAAGTACCTTGGAGATAAAACCGGAGGAACCAAATTTAAGCTACAGCCAGTAAATGTAGGGTATGTAGAACGTGCTATAAAAGCTCTGGATAACTCGAAGTCTCCAGGTGCTGACAGAATCCCCGTCAAAATACTTAAAGATGCCATAAACTTAGTTTCGAAACCACTGACACTGATATACAATGCATCTTTAGAAGGGGGTATTTTCCCCCGGATCTGGAAATTAGCCAGAGTAACACCTATTCATAAGGCGGGCACGAAAACAGATGTAAACAACTACCGGCCTATTTCAGTGTTATCAGTTGTGTCAAAAATTTTAGAAAAGATTGTACACGACCAACTAATGGAGTTTCTAAAGGAACAAAAAAGGCTTTGTTTAAACCAGTTTGCGTTCCAAAAACTACACAGTACACTGACATGTCTATTGAATGTTATAGACCCGTGGTTCAAGAACTCTGATGAGGGGAAAATAAACTTGAGTATATTCCTTGATCTCAAGAAAGCATTCGATACCGTTGACCATAAAATCCTATTGTCGAAATTGCGAGAGTATGGTGCTGAAGGTGCTTCCCACAGCTGGTTCACTTCTTATCTGACCAATAGGGAGCAGTTCTGTTATTTTGACGGATCCACTTCCAGCAAAAGCAGCATTGAGTGTGGTATTCCGCAGGGCTCGTGTTTGGGACGCTTACTCTTCATACTATACATTAATGATTTTGAGAATTGTCTAAAAAGCACGATCCCAAATATGTATGCTGATGATACATGTGTGAATATCGCATCAGAAAACCTGAATGAACTTCTAACAGATTTGAAAAACGAGCTGGAAAATGTATCGAATTGGATGAGGATTAATAAACTTAGTTTGAATGCCAGTAAAAGTGAATATATGGTTATAGGCCACAGGCGACAACTAAATAAGATAGGTAATGATTTGCCAGATCTTGTCCTCAATAATGAAGTTATCAAAAGGGTTGACAAGACAAAATACCTAGGGATCAACATCGACGAAAGCCTTAATTGGAAAGAGCAGTACAAAGCTATCAAAAACAAGCTGAAAGGGGGCTTGAGCTCCTTAAGAAAGCTGAAAAACATCCTTCTGCAAAGGAAACTTGATCAAGTTTACAAAGCTCTCTTTGAAAGCCATCTTCGCTATGGCAACATTGTTTGGAGTACTCTTTCCAACACCAAACTATCCCAATTGCAACGATTACAGACAAGGGCAAAGAAGCTAATAGCGAATGCCAAGTATAAGGACGGATGGACTTGCAAATGGCTCTCTGTAAAGTCATTGATCTCCTTTGACCAAGGAGTCATGACATATAAAATCTTGCATGACCTCTGTCCCGAAAATCTTCGCCATAAGTTCACTGAAAGATCCATGATTTCAGAGTATAGAACCAGAAACCATGGAGATCTGCAAATTCCTAAAGTTAGGTTAGAATATGCAAAGCGAAGTTTCTACTTCTCTGGTGTCAAAAACTGGAATGATATCCCTGATAACATTCGAGAAAGAGACTCAATCGCTCGTTTTAGAACAGGTCTTAGAGATTATCTTTTGAACCTTTCACAGGACCCAAACACGACCCCTTGGTAGAGCAGCAATATTCCAATTTTTTCTTTTTTCTTTTCTCATATTATTTTATAGAAATATTGTTAATAGGATATTAATTTGCTGAAAGGATCTCGTGTGTTTTAAATAATGATAAAATGAAAAAAATGAAATGGCTAAATATAGATACTTAAACCGACTCATTCGCTGTTGTTCTTCGTCGTTTTGCGGTTTATCTACCTACATATTTACTTTGAAGCTCAGCTTGCATGTGGTTCTTAAATGTTTCTTATTTTTGATCTGATTTGAGCCTCATTTGTTTTGTAAATGCGTTTCTTATAAGATAAAACCCTGTAATCTTGCAGCATTGTCCAAAATATTTTACAGTAAAAAATCATTTTGTGATATTCACCAGGACTCCGGTAATAAGCACTTTTTCCAGATCATATCACAAGTCGCATGACTTAATTGAGCATCATCATCATCATCATCATAGATTATACTAGGCAACATTTAAAGGAAAAACTACGTTAACTTGGGCTAAACTTCAACCCTATCAGGCCTACGGTATTTGATGCTCTATGAAGCATAGGAGGGCCGATTCGCCCTCTAATTTATTTCTGTTCTGGACAACCTAGAACCTTGAAAACTTGCATGTGTATAGAACATCCTATGGTGAACCAAAATATGAAACCTATTTTTAGATATGTCACGTGATCTTTCCGTGACATCACATTGTTCAAATTTCATAGTCAATAGGGTTCCATACTAAATATCTTCAATCGTTGATTGTGAGGAAACAAAAAGGATTAAAGAAATCGGGCCAATTTCATTGTATTCTATGTCCAAATGCTATTTGCTCTGTGAAGAAAAATTAATAACAAGTGATGACGTCATCATGCAGGAATGCAATGAAAGTGCGCATGAATAGTGCAAAAATCCGCAAAATACGTGCAAATTAAACATTAGCTAATTTGTTGGATAGAGCATCAAAAGTAGTATGCATTCCCTCTTTTCCTCATTTTATCTCATTAGCTGTAGATTTTATTAGGAATTAGTCAAAATTTTACACATGCATCTCTCGAATACTGATCGCGTTTGCTCCCTGGAATGAATTTGATTTTTTCAAAAAATTCATTTTATATCGGAACACGGATGAAAACTAAAAGTCAGAACGTTTCAGCGTTGTAAGTGCACTTGGTAAAAATCTACAGACCAAAAGCCCCCTAGGCTTGGTAGGATTAAACTACAAACTACAATTGACGACTGCCATGGAAAAAACAGGCTGGAAAAACAACTAGCTAGCTGTCACATAATAGTGTGCGCCGGCTCTCTTGTATTGCTTTCTTACTGACAAAAGGTATCCATTTACTGTAGCTGATATGCACAAAGCGTCAAGGTTACGACCCACGACTTCAGCAAAATGATAAAGGTAAAACCGCACATGTTTTGACAAAGAAACAAACATAGAAAGCTATCTTCGTTGGAACGTAAAGTACTGAACTGATATTCTGGTTCCCTGCAAATTTCTTTGACTGCCCCTACCCCTATTGCCCCTTCCCTGTATCTGTATAGTAATGTTCCATTGAGATGTCTGTAAAGTCGTCCAAAATTGATCTCAGGTACTTCTTCACAACTCATTGTTTTGAATTTATACTTGAGCCAAGAAATTCGAAGCAACCCCCCCCCCCTTTCATAGATTTGTGAAACAACCAAGCATCAGGTCCTACCTAAATTAAGTAAAGGGGATCAATCATTTGCTGCCCCTTTTCGATTTCCCGTGTATGTGGCTGGAACCAGCCCATCAGAGATGGCGCCAGACATTATCTGAGAGAGGGGCTGGAGCTTCCGGCAGGTTCTCTGAAAGCGAAAATCTAGCTTTCAGATAGACTTGTTACAGTTGACGAAATAAACTTGGGGTAAATCCAATGTCATTTTTTATTTTGATTTGAATTCTTTTTTAATCATATCAGCAAAACAATGCCAGTAAATCGTTAGAGACGATGAAGAGGACATTGTTTTTATTTGTTACCACCGATGACATGACAACAATATTGGGTTTGAAATATGCTTTTTTTAGATTGCATGTTTACAATAATCTTTCGTAAAATACTTGAGATTTGATTTCAGATTTCTTATCTGCTATTGTTGTCATTTAATTGTTATCATTCAAATCATATTGTCATCAACATACTGTTTAGGCAGCAAACATTGTATAAATTTTTCAATTGTTTCAGATATTACACTTTTTTATAATAAGAAACTTGGCTCAGACCATACTAAAAGTTTCTTGATTTAAATGAAATTTTGTCCATTTTAATGCTACCAGTTTCTTAATTTGTCTCTTATTCTTTGAGTTCACAAATTATCAATGTGGTCTATAACACTGCTGCAAATATTTTTCTTGAGATTCAAAGCCACTCCCTTCAGGTATTGACCGCTTCAAAACCAATTTTACTGCACATGAAAAAGAAGAAAATTTTTTAATGAATACAAAACTGCTTCTGCAATTTTGAAATACTTGAAAAACTGTTTATCTTACCCATTCTTCTCGATCATTCACATTCCTCTGTCCATTGAGCACCCCATTCATCATTCAGTTTCATCATTCTGTCTTACAGTTTCATCCCTTCATCTCACCCTATCACTACATTCTTCAATTTCATGTCATCAGTCCATCCTATTACACCTCACTGGCCACAAGTCCCACGTTTTTACCATCTTGACCGCCAAAAGCTCAGATTTAACAGTCTTGTCTTCATTTTAAGTTTTCGGAAGTTATTCACTTCATTTTAAGTTTCAAGCAGTCATTCATCTCTAAGATCATACAGGGTGTCCCAGAAAATTTGTGCCCCGTTTGCCTGAAGACCACGACAAAGCAGCAAAAGGTCGTCACCATATTTTGGCATGATGTTGCTCGCAAGATGTTAAATTAAAGTTTGCGTCCATCCCCGTAAAAATCCGTTAAGAAATGATGGAGCTATGACGTTCAGAAGACCAAATTTCTCTGATGACTGAAACCAGCGGTCGGCCATTTTGTATTACTATTTTTGCAACGAAAATCAGCTTCATGGATGAGCTGAAACAGTAGCCTCTAATCTCATAGCTCTCGCGAAAGTTTCAATAATCATCAGAGACTTCAGCTATTTCTTACCCCACGATCCTTTATTGAATGTCAAAACGAAGACGAGGATCCCATGATAAAATAAACAATCGAAAGGCAATAACAAAAATATAGTCACATTTTCTTCGTAGGTGTGATGAGTGCAGCAATTATTTAGTTTATCTATCAGTTCAAAATGAGACAATACAGCTCCAAAAATCTTTTGCCCTTCTCGTTTCCTTTAGTTCATTGTTTTCGGTAGTAAATCAACAATTGCTTGTAATGAATGAAGGGAGAAATCTGAGTAGGGATACGCTAGGGATGGCGACAAATTGAATGTGAAATATATTTTTGTCGAAGCTTTTGATTTTTATTACTTTGGGAATTCTGATCTTCACTTTTGCATTCTATCAAAGATCGTGGGGTAAAAAATAGTCTAACTCTCTGATGATTATTGGAACTTTGATGAGAGCTATGAGAACTAAAGGCTGCTATTTCAGTTCATCCATGAAGCTGTTTATCTTTGCAAAATAGTAAGATAAAATGGCCGACCACTGGTTTCAGTCAACAGGCAGATTTGGTCTTCTGAAAGTCATAGCTCCATCATTTTTCGACGGATTTTCACGGGAACGGTGGCAAACTTTAATTGAACATCTGAAGAGCAACGTCATGGAAAGGTTAGTGATAATCTTTTGCCGTTTTCTCGCAATCTTCAGGCAAACGGGGCACAATTTTGCTGGGACACCCTGTAGGCGTAGGAGACAAGGGGCTAGGGGGGCTGCAGCCCTTCCAACTTTGGAAAAATTTGCAAAAATCAGCCATAATTGGGCAGAAAATCGGCATAAAGTCAAGCAAAATTTTCATAAACAATGGATCTTTTATCGGGCAGCCCCCCCCCTAAGTTTTATTTTCCCCTACGCTTGTGCCTAAGATTACAATAGTTTCCTTCCAGTTTTCAAAACACAGAACGTTTGACAGCTTTGGCGGTCATT
Source organism: Aurelia sp. 4 Dawson et al 2005 (assembly GCA_964019985.1). NCBI lineage: Eukaryota > Metazoa > Cnidaria > Scyphozoa > Semaeostomeae > Ulmaridae > Aurelia > Aurelia sp. 4 Dawson et al 2005. Next base: position 10,616,160 of record OZ026500.1, on the reverse strand, counting down.
CCAACATTTCTCCATTTTCATGTGATTTTTGTGTCGCATCTTTTTGCTTGCCTTGACCTACTTTGATTTCTGTCTTTACCAAGTCTAGATAGTCTGTCAGCTTCTTGAAAACAGCAAAGATAAATTCACTATCCATAGCATCACCACAGCAGGTTCCAGACCTGACAAGAAAGTTCTGGAATATAGGGTTCTTAGAAATAAACTTTGTCATAGGTACCTACAGTCTTTGGAAGACTTGAGAATTCTTGGAACCAAAAGACCTAATCGTCACCAAGACATGAATTAGATAGATGTGAATAAAAGATATCAAAGAAGTCTTGATAAATTCGAAGAAACAGTGCCATGCTGATTTGCACAACCAATACAAACGGTTTCTTACTCAAACAGTGTTTGTCGAAAATGCTAAGGCAGCAGGCCTGCGTAATGTTGGTCAAGGAACTGACCTACTACAAAATGCAAGCAAGTTGGGGTTCAGGTCGAGAATACTATTTCCTAGACAAGTATAGAGGTATTTCTTGCTGCCTTTAGGCCTATTTCATGTACCCGATGTCATAACAACGGTACCTACGTCAACCGATTCGTAGGCCAGATAATCTTTTGAAAGAGCTGATATGAACAAAACCCAATACTTCTTTGTAGGTAAGATTTCAGAAAGGTGAAATAACGAGACACAGCTAGGCTGAGTTTGCTCTCAACTCAGTGGGAGACGCATTTTGGCAAGCCAATAAACTTGCAAACTTTCTCGGGACCTTCTCGGGACTTTCTCCCACAAAGTCGATGAAACAATTGTATTCCAGTAAAATGCATCATCCTACTCCTCAATCATATTTGTCAATTCGGGTGAAATAAATTCATTAAAGCTTACCTTATTCGCGATATTGTTTCATGTCTTTCCTTCAAACCTTCGCCGCAGCAATGAAACTTCAAAATTCAACCGCTTTCAAGAGAAGAAGAGAACGCAAATACATTCCATTTTCGAGCACTTTGCATAAGTCACGTGACATTTTCAGTCATAAGGGAACTCTGGAGTACCTTTTCTGGCCTGAAGTACCCTAGGGTATCCCAGAGTACCCCAAAGTACTCTAGGGTATTCCAAAGTACCCTCAATGTACCTTATAGGGTAATCTAAAGTACTAAAGGGTACTCTAGGTGCTGAAGTACCCTAGGGTACTATATAGTACCACTGAAAACCACCTTTTTTCTGTGAGTGTAGGCCCAATCATTCGGTTTTGTAATCTATCTTGAATTTGAATGAACAGAGGAAGTCAAGACTTCCAGCCAAGGTGAACACGTACGGAATCTGCAACTTGTATTTCAAAAGATAACAACAGTAATTGAGTTAGAAATTCAGGTTTATCAGAAATATGAAGAGGGAGGGGAAGAATGCAATGGAATTGTAGGGCAAATAGAGGGAATCCCTTGTTTCCATGCTTCTCCAGATAGTTTAAAATCCCTGAATGTCAATTTGAATTTAAATCTCTAAGTAGTGATTATACATATGAAAAAGTTGCCATAATCTTTAATCTCTAAGTATTTGTAAGGGAAGTGTACCGGGTGAGTCAGAAAAAACGCCCGGCGTTTGAAAGGCTACTTCTCCCTGAATATATAAGCAACGATATTTTGCAATATCTGATTAGATAGCTAACATGTTCAATCATTTTTAGAAATTTTTCTAGCTAAAATCGGTCACCCTGTTCAGATTCTGTAGGCGATTTTCTAAAATGAGTCCCTTTGAGAAACCTTAAAAAACGTGCTAAAGTTACAAGTAAAAGTCCGTAATGTGATTACCTCACAGCGATGACTTTTAACACGCTTTAGCACGTGCTTTGGTTTTGGCGGGTTGAAAAGTCTTCCCCCTAAAGTGAATAACTTATTCAGGGGGATTCCATTCTCCCATTAGGACAAAATACATGTGCACATCCTTGAGTCATCATTGCTAGGAAGGAGAACAAAGGGAAATTTTGCTTGCTGTTTTTGCTTGTTTTTGCAGATTTTCGAAAGGGGCTTTCTCCAGAAAATCTCCTATTTCAACGGGAAGGAATGAGCGATTAAAGCCAGGCAAATTACTGAACCTTATTTGACATATTGGAGATAAAACAAGACAGATTTTAACATCATTGCTTTGATACTGAGGGATCATCAATTTTTCAAACGCCGGGCGTTTTTATTGACTCACCCGGTAGGTAAAAACACAGCTTTTAGATTAGTACATTTTAGGCCTCAAAATTTTGGCTTCCTCAGAGTGTGACAAATTTTGACAGTGGCATCGTTTGAAGCATTTTATATGCATGGAGAAAAGCAGTCAACCACTTATATTATTTCATCATATAGATAATATTCACTTGCTTGATTTTCCTTCTATTTTGTTTTAGGTTTCTATATGCTGTTGCCTATGGATGGTTGGCCACATGGCTGTATGGCTACTTTGGCTGCAATAAAGAGTGTGAGCACTGCCTTCCTATATTTACAACTGTGTGTGAGCAAAATATCCAGCACAATAATAGATGCTTATGCATGAACTACACACATTTTTATAAGAAACTAAGAACTTGGGCCAGTACTGAATGTTTCTTAAAATTGTCACATTTTGAGTTTCTTACGAGTTTCTTAAAGGCTCCATAACGATCATTATGTTCACTAACTGCGCCCTTGTGAACTTTTCAAAGCAATTTAATTTGAAAACTTTTCGATGTTTAGACATCATTCAAGTAAATTCCGAGTAATATGATGCAGGAAGAAAGTGAAATAAAGTAAAATATGTCAAGGACCATCTTACAAGGACTCTTAAGTTATGTTTTCCCAGTACTGGCTGGATCTGAGAGCTCAGTTTCTTATAAGCAGTTTCTCATTAGAAAAAATATGTGTAATGCAAGGACTTGATAGCTTTTTGTATACAGATATATATAAATATATATATAAATATATATATATATATATATATATATGTATATATATATATATATATATATGTATATATGTATATATATGTATATATATATATATATATATATATATGTATATATATATATATATATATATATAAAGTGTACGATGAAAGAAGAGGGTCGACAACATAAGAAAGCAGGCATCAATTCGGTCTTTTGCGCTTTTTATTTTTATTTCAGTGCTGACTAGTTTCGCCCACTAGGGCATCTTCAGAGCAACTGATTAATTTTAAGTATCAACCTCTATTTATAGGGAACCGTTTGTCCATATAAGGTTAATTAATTCAGAAGGGTAAATTTGTCCTTATAAGGTTAAAATGTTCTTCTTGTATATTGTTGTTGCTGTTTGCCTCGTTTTCGTTGCTTTCATTCGAGTCATCGTTGCTTTAGGGGTCGGATGTCGTATCCTGTTGTCGTATTTCTATTCTTTGTCTTTTAAAGTCAAATTGTTTTTCATTCATTCATAGAGTTGTTCTCCGTTTTTCATTCATCGTTGTTCGAGCTTCGCTTTTCAAATTTGTATCAGTGCTTCTTTGCCGGTGGATGATTCCTTGAATCTTAAGCCACCTCGGGTGTACCTTTACCCTGTTCGTTCTGTTCGGTTCGGTTCGGTTCTTTTCGTAAGCGTTGTTCGCAATTCGATGTTCTCGTTTGAAGTATTGCTATTAAGCAGTTTCTTGTCGTGTGACGTCGCTTGTGTGTCTTCGTGGTCTTTGCAGTTGTTGTTTTTGTTGTTGTTGCTGTTGTTGTTTAGAATCACATCAATTCATTGAGTTTAATTCTTTGTACGATGTTTTCCCTTGTGAAAAGGTCAGGTGTTGATGAGTTGCAATTGTTGTTGTTGTTGTTTGTGATGTTCTTATGGTTGTTTATAGTTAAAGCGCTTCCTACTTCTTGAAGTATCTTCTGTAGTCTGCGTCCAGACTCAATAATAATATAAAGTGTACGATGAAAGAAGAGGGTCGACAACATAAGAAAGCAGGCATCAACTAAATTGAGTCATACTAAATTAAAACTAAATTGAAAAGTCATACTGATGAAGGCTTCGGCCGAAACGTTTACAAGAATGTGTTTTTTCTGAGTTCATATATCTATTTCTATTACCTATTACGCATTGAGATCGAGCTTATGAGTATATATTATATATATATATATATATATATATATATATATATATATATATATATATATATATATATATATATATATATATATATATATATATATATATATATATATATATATATATATATATATATATATATATATATGTATATATATATATATATACATATATATATATATATACGCCTATAAACCCGAAAATAACGGATATTACACAGCAGTAAAGTTTTATGGTCTTGACTTCTTTTGTCTCCTCTCTTTGCGACTCTCGTCCTCCTTCATTCTTTTTATTTCATGACTTTCACAAACAGTGCGAATTAGCCTTCTCCATTCTTGTCTGTTATCTACAACAGTCTTCCATAGATCTAATACATGACCACACTTCAAAGCATTTTTGCAAGTATCCTTAAATCTTAGATAGGGTCAATCAATAGGTCGAGATCCATGAAATAATTCACTGTGTAAGAGTGCCTTGACTCGTCTATTATCATCCATTCTACAAATATGGCCAAGCCAGCGCAGACGATTTCCAACTAGCTTCAATTCAATGTCTTCAACACCCGCACGCCTTAGAACCTTCTCATTGCTGACGAAATGATCCCACTTGATCTTCAAAATAAGATGTAGATGTCGTTGCTGAATTGTATGAAGTTTCGAACTTGATGTTGGTATAAAGTCCATGTTTCGCTTCCATACACTAAAATTGGCATTAAACATTCGTAGTGGACTTTAATTTTGGTTTTTGTCGTTATATCGTGAGGGTCAAACAATCTTTTTCACAGACGCCCAAATGCAAATGATGTTGCCTCAATGCCAGAAGCGCCGGGAAGGGGGGCAAGGGGGGGCGGCCGCCCCTCCAATGTTCTCCAGGACCATGTTTCTAATTCTCCTAATTCCGGCGTAAAAATTTCGGGGGGGGGGGGTAAGGCCGATGATCTTGGCAATTATAATTTTTACGAGAACAAGATTCTACAATCTTGCCACCTCAATTGCATTTTCCCGCGATCTGTACGGCATTGACTCGAAATTTTTCTCATGGCGAAGCCCCCAGGTTCCCGTTCTACGTACGCTCCAAGTTCGCATATCTCATCAAAATAGCTTGTTGAGGACGTAAGTCAAGATCTTTTTCACGAACAAGGAGAAAGAAGTTTGGTAGCTGCGTAGGTGGTGCATGGTAAGAATCTTTCGGCGAAATACTGGAAAGTGACCGGGAGACTTCTTCTAAGCCATAGCATAAGTTGGCTCCTAGAGAACTTTTCTAGACAGACTATTATAGCATTGTCCAAGACTTACATTTTTTGAGGCCTTGGAAGTTGGGTTGTGAGGACCGTTAGGGACCATTCTAGAAGAAAGTAAAGTGTGTGTGCGCAAAAATTTTCCTGCGGAGGTGATCCATTGAAATTGTTACAAGATTGTGAAAGTGTCCCCTTTGGTCTTCGTGAAGATTACATGTAGGATATAGGCATTCTAAGCCAAAGAATATCATGTTTAAAAATTTTTCGGGAGATGCTAATTCAAATAACTGTTGCGAAGTGATCAACAATTCCAATGCAGCACAGGCTGAAATGTTATCGGTAGAAGTGTTCAAGGCCAAAGTAAAGAGTTAATCTACAAAAATTTCCTATGGGCTTTGCCCCCAGACCCCTCAGTATTTACTGGGTTTTGAAGTTTCTGCATAGCCCGATGGCCTCTTTTTTCACAAACCATGAATATTACTTCATATTTCCCAATCTGAGAGTACACGATGGCCTTGTGACAGATTTCATGACAGAGTGGCGTGCGGTAAATTGGTCGCTGAATTATTTGGGGATCCAAAGATTGGACGCTCGGTCTCCGGTTGGACGTCATTTTTTAATCGTGAACAGTGTTGTGCCCTACTTGTGTTGTTTAACAGACTCATTTAATCTTTATTTCAGTCTTTGAAAAGGGCGCTGGTCGCATCTATAGCCAAGGTAGAGGGCGTGGTCTAAGAAAATTTTCTGGGGCTTGCCCCTCCAATAAAAAATCCTGGCGGCGCCACTGCTCAATACGAGATGCGAGTTCTTCTTTCATGGAACAGTCATTGGTAACACAGCTTCCAAGGTATTTGAAACGAGTGAAATTAGCTATTTAGCTATTTTTTCAGGTCATAAGAAAGGTCTTGATAACCATATAATAAAAGCTGTGTCAAAGCATCATTTGAAAGATCGGTGATTTGCACAAATGGTCGTAATGATCAACCATTCCAGCAAGAAGATCTTTATTTCGATGTTAAGAAGATTTTTAACATGGACTTGTCAATAATTAACATGGACTTGTCATCTTTATAACCATAGTTATTACTAAAATGGATTTTTCAATATAGCATCATTGAAATATGCAAAAGAACATGTTTTCGTCGTCGTACTCGCCCTAAGATTTATCATCAAGTTGCGGTTCCCAAATGATGTTCCAATTTCAAGAAGACCTCGTCGTTGAACATCAAAAGAGGGGCAGAGCAGCAAAAAGTGCTCTGTATCCTCAATGCTATCACTTATTGCGCACATCGGGTTTATGGTATCTCAAAAATTACGCTTGAATTCGTGAATATTTGACTTGCTAAGACCAACCATAAGTTGAGTAAGATGGGACAGTCCTTTAGAATCGTGAAATCCATAAACAGAGTTTGCAGGGGGACAGATTATTGACAAGAGTTTCTTCTTAAAAACAGCAATAGAAGCTGCAAGTCTCAGTTCAGGCTCAAGCCTATTCCATTCCGATAAACAAGTTGGATAGAAGGTCAACTTGAATTTTTCTATCCTTGCATGCAATCGCCAAATGACATCCTGGTTGCAAAGGCAGTACTGTGACTGGTGAAGAATGGGAATTGGTTCTACTGTATACTCAGGACTAAGATTGTTTACAAACTTGTAGAACAAGGTAAGGCGTCTACTCCATCTTCTGGAACTCAGTGGTTCCCAACCAAGTTCTGTGTACAACTTCTACCGAGATGTTCCCCTCGCCTCCATGCACCGGTAACAGCCAAGTCACAAGAGTACTGAACAGACTCAAGTTGATCCATTAAGTTTGGTGCAATGATATTTTGACTGAAATTACACATTTTAGCAGGGATGTGATAAATGTTATCATCATAGTTCAGGAGGTGGGGTGGAAAATAGAGTTTATACAACTCACTTAGGGTATGCCTGCGCAAATAACTGGAGAGATATTTCAGCAAACCAATGCCCTTTCTTGTTTTAGAGATAGCTGATTTGATATGAGCAGAGAAAGATAGCTTAAGAGTCCAGGATAAATCCTAAATGTTTATGTTCACTTGCTTTTTCCACAGGTGTGTCGTTAAAAAGGGTCATTGGATGATCAGTTTCAATTTTCTTCCTTGAGAATGTCCACCCAACAGCCTGTTTTTGCGGATCAGGATTAAAGGTCATACTCCTAGCTTCAGCCCATTGACTTATTTAGTCCAAGTCATGGTTCATATCACTGGCAGCTGTATTTGAATCTTCTAACACTGTGAATAATGATGTATCATCACCAAATAGCTTAACATTGCACTTCAAGCCTACAACTAGATCATTTATATACACAAGGAAAAACAAGGGCCCTAGAATAAAACCCTCGGGCACCCCTGCCGAAATATCTCCCCAGTTAGAACTCTGTCCATTCAGTACAGTCCTCTGCTTTTGATCATTGAGAAAACTTTGAATTAGTAAAAGAAGTTTTCCTGAGACACCACAACGTTTTAACTTGTAAATTAGACCTTTGTGCCATTCCCTATCAAATGCTTTCGAACTGTCAAGGTATACCGAGCGAACATCAAGCGGAGGATTACAGTCGAAAGCTTTGAAAGCAGTATGCGTTATCGAGAGTTAATGGTTGATTATTGAGTCTCCTGGGCGAAAACCTGATTGATTCGGGTTGAGTATATCATGTCATACGAGTTTCAGTTTCAGTTTCATTTCATCATCAATCTATACTTCATACAATACTACACAATTACATTACAAATAATACAATACCAAATTAATAACATCTAATACAAAACTATAACTAAGCAAAAGGGAAGGACGTTACATGATTGTATAGTATAGATTGATTAAGGAGGAGCTCTCTATGTAGGTTTTTTTTTCTATTCATATATTATTATTACAATACAAATCTTACATTCTACTTTACTACCCTAATTACTGTACTACTCTACGGGGACGACACCATGAGGAGCGAAAGACAATGACTACCCCATGGCCAATACATAAAGACGCACACAATTAAACAAAGATAGAAAGAATGCAACTAAACAAGGTAAACTAATTACGAATACAAAGTAAACCGACAAAAAGTAGGTGCTAATGTATTGGAGTTTTCAGCAATGGAGCATCTAAAAGCGTTCTGAAGCATGAATGAATGTGAGGGTTGCCTCAAGTAGCTTCTTATTGGTGTCGATGGTTAACCGCTCGTCACCATACAAAATGAATCTGAGTAAAACTTCATTTGAAAGAGACGAAAAACCATGAGGGAGCAATATTGCATTCACACTGTTGAGAAGATCAAATCTAAGTTCATTATACGAATGACAAAGCAGCAGGAAGTGTTCCGTGTCCTCTACCCCATCATTTGCAGGACACAATGGGTTGACTGTATCTCTAAAATTATGTTTAAATTTATGAAAGTTTAGTTTGCTCAGTCCTACCCGTAACTGAGTGAGAATAGCTAGACCTTTTGAATCATGAATACCATATACTAATTTAGGAGTGGGTCGGATAAGTTTCGATAATTTTGTTTTAAAAATACTCAGTGAGGGTGACAACCGAACTTCTTGGTCAAGCGTGTTCCATTCAGAGAGACAATCAGGATAAAAGCTGGCCTTGAATCTTGTCGTTCTTGCCCTTATCTGCCCAATTACATCTGCATTACGAAAAGAATACATAGCTTGTGGTAATTGCGGAATTGGGTATCTTGTGTAATCAGGGGTAATATTGTTGACAATCTTGTAAAAAAGAACAAGGCGTCTGCTCCAGCGTCGTTGGCTTAGGGATTCCCAACCAAGTTCCTCGTAGAGTTTTTCACGAGATGTTCCTTTCCATGCTCCAGTCACTGCCAGTGCAGCAGAATATTGAACAGATTCAAGTTTTTCCATATGATTATTCAGAGAGGTATCTTGACTGAAATCGCTTTTTTTGGGTGGAATGTGGTAAATGACATCACCATAATCCAAATGTGGCCGCACATACAGTTTATACAATTCAGCTAAGGTGTTGCGGGGCAAATACCTTGAAAGGAATTTTATCATTCCTATTCCGCGTCTACATCTTAGTATAATTGACTGAATGTGAGTGGCAAAGGACAGTTTAGAATCAAGCATGATGCCAAGGTGTTTATGTTCATTCATCTTAATGACAGGGATGTTATTGAAGAGAACTGGTGGATGATCGGCTGAAATTTTCTTTCTTGAAAAAATCACTTCAACAGCTTGTTTTGTTGGATCGGGATTAAACAACATGCGCCATTTATGTGCCCAACTTTTGATGATATCAAGATCGTGATTCATGTCTGAAGCAGCCTGATCAGCGTTATGAACAATGGTGAAGAGAGAGGTATCATCAGCAAAGAGTTTGACATTGCACTTTAGATTATCCGTCAAGTCGTTGATGTACACAAGGAAGAAACGTGGGCCTAAGATGGAGCCTTGAGGGACGCCAGCGGTAACAGAACCCCATTCCGATGTTTTTCCATTCAAAACTGTGCGCTGTTTTCGGTTTGCAAGGAAGTCTTTGATGAGTGAGAGCAAATTTCCTGAAACACCACAACGACAAAGTTTATAGATAAAACCTTCATGCCAAAGGTCTTAAATTTTGCTTATAAAGCCATTCACAGACTCTCACCTGTCTGCTTTCACAACTACTTTACTCCAAACTCTTCTGTTCATAGGATTGGAACTCGTCAGTCCACCAGAGGTGATCTATTTCTCTCCCTAAAAAGGACCACCCTTTACGGACTCCAAACTGTCCAATATTTTGGCTCTATATTATGGAATACTCTTCCACTTTTCATGCGAGTAGCTGGAACACAGCTGATCAGGTAGGTATAGAATGTCTTTAACCGAACAATATACTAACGGAAGTAGGTATACTAATCGAGAGAGAACCACCCCACAAAAACAAAGAAACTAAAAAAATTATTTGTATAAAAGGAAAAAACAAAGAACCAGGTGTGCCCCAAGGAAATGACGGGTCTTGGCAATGCGGAGGAAGAGAGACAGACAGACTAGACATAGGAGTCAATATAATAAGCTTTCAATTTAGACCGAAAAAGTGAAATAGAGCCAGCTACTCGCATGAAAAGTGGAAGAGTATTCCATAATATAGAGCCAAAATATTGGACAGTTTGGAGTCCGTAAAGGGTGGTCCTTTTTAGGGAGAGAAATAGATCACCTCTGGTGGACTGACGAGTTCCAATCCTATGAACAGAAGAGTTTGGAGTAAAGTAGTTGTGAAAGCAGACAGGTGAGAGTTTGTGAATGGCTTTATAAGCAAAATTTGATGTATTTAAATGAAGCATGTCCTGAAGTTTTATGACCTTTAATGAATGAAATAAGGGTGCAGATGGAGCAGTAAATGGTTGGAATTTTATGCATCGTAGGATTTTCTGCTGTAGAAAGAACAACTGGTTTAAATAAGAGTCATAGGTATGACCCCAAACTATAATACCATAATTGAGAAAAGATGAAAAGAGGGAATTATAGAGACAGATTAGGGTCTGCAGAGGAACATAGTACCTGACTTTATAGAAGATTCCAGTAGTCCTAGAAAGTTTATTACAGAGTTCATTTATGTGGAATTTCCAAGACAGATGCTCATCAACAAGAACACCTAAAAACTTAACTTAACTTAACGAGATGCGAGTAAAGAGAATCGTATATGAGTTTTCAAGTATTCTACCAAAAATTGGTAAGAGAGAAATGGGACGGTAATTCCCCTTCACATTTTTTCATTTTTCTTATGAAGCGGCACCACATTTGCATATCTAAATATTTCAGGAAATAAAACTCACCGCAAGCAATTTATGAAAATTGTTTTCTGTGGAAGAACCAATGCATCATCTCTCAACTTTATCATCCTCACAGATATTTCATCCCAGCTATGTGCTTTATTAGGATTAAGTGATCGTCTGATATCTTCTTATCGTATCGTATCCGATCATCGCATCGTATTCGTATCGTATGATCGTATGAACAACTTGCAATCCTTGAAGACAAGTGCTTTTAAGGGTGTAAATCTGCTTAATTCAGCAAATTAAGTTAATACAACAAAGTTAAAGTAAATCTTTAAAACAAACGAAATGTACGGTTGAAGATCTTAAAATCCTGGCAAACAAGTGCAATTATCGATGCCAGCATATGGTACAATTAGAGATGATAACATCCTTGTAAACAAATGTTTTTAAGTATATAAATCTGCTTAATTCAGCGAATCAAATTAATACAACAAAATTAATGTAAATCTTTAAAACAAATTAAGATTTACACCCTTAAAAGCATTTGTTTACAAGCATATCAATATCTTTAACCGAATCATATGCTCGTTTTAAAGGTTTACTTTAATTTTGGTGTATTAACTTAATTCGCTGAATTAAGCTGATTTATACCCATATTAGCATTTGTTGACAAGTACTTGAAGATCTTCAACCATACACTTTGCTTATTTTAACTATTTACTTTAACTTGGTTGCATTAACTTAACCCGCTAAATTAAGAAGATATATACCCTTAAAATCACATCTCTACAAGGATATGAATGTCTTTAACCGAACAATATGCTTGTTTTAAAAATTTAGTTTAACTTTGCTGCATTAACTTAATTTGCTAAACTAAGCAGATTCAAAACCTTAAAGTCACTTCTTTACAAGGATATTGGCATTTTTAACCGTTAAATATGCTTGTTTTAAAGTTTCACTTTAACTTTGTTGTATTAACTCAATTAATAGAATTAAGCTCATTTATATCCATAGTAGCACTTGTTAACAGGTATTTTAAGATCTTCAACCGTACACTTTGCTTGTTATAAAGATATACTTTAACTTTGCTGCATTAACTTAACTTGCTGAATTAAGCAAATTTGTACCCTTAAAAGCATTTGTTTACAAGAATATTAACATCTTTAATATCCTTTTAAATAAATGCTTTAAAGGGTACAAATGTGCTTAATTCAGCGAACTAAGGTAATAAAGCAAAGTTAAAGTAACCTTTTAAAACAAACATATTATACTGTTAAAGATTTTAATATCCTTGTAAGCAAATACTTTTAAGAGTATACATTTGCATAATTCAGCGAATTAAGTTAATACAACAAAATTAAAGTAAATCTTGAAAACAAACATATTGTACTGTTAAAGATTTTAATATCCTTGTAAACAAATAATTTTAAGGGTACATATTTGCTTAATTCAGCGAATTAATTTAAGAAAGCAAAGTGAAAGTAAGTCTTCAAAACCAAAATATTATACCGTTGAAAATTTTAATTTCCGTGTAAACCAATGCATTCTAGGGTTTATATTTGCTTAATTCAGCGAAACGAATCAGCGAACAGAGTTAAAGTAAGTCTTTAAAACCAGAATTTTGTACAGTTAAAGGTCTTGATATGCTTGTAAACAAATGCTTTTGATGGTATATATTTGCTTAATTCAGCAAAATAAGTTAATACAACAAAATTAAAGTTAGTCTTTGAACAAAGACATGGTACTGTTAAAGATTCAAATATGCTTGTAAACAAATGCTTTTAAGGGTACAAATGTTCTTAATTAAGCAAACGAAGGTAATACAAAGAAGTTAAAGTAAATCTTGAAAACAAACATATTCTTCTGTTAAAGATTTTAATATCCTTGTAAATAAATGCTTTCAAGGGTATGTATTTGCGTAATTCAGCGAACTAAATAATACACCAAAGTTAAAGTGAGTCTTTAAAACAAGGACATTGTACTGTTAAAGATTTTGATATGCTTGTAAAGAATTTCTTTTAATGGTTTAAATCTGTATGATGCAGCAATTTAAAATAATACAACAAAGTTAAAATAAATCTTGAAAAGAAGCATAGTGTACTATTAAATATTCTAATATCCTTGTAAATAAATGCTTTTAAGGGTAAAAATGTGCTTAATTCAGTGAACTAAGGTAATACAACAAAGTTAAAGTAAGTCTTTAAAACAAACATGTTGTACTGTTAAAGATTTTAATATCCTTGTAAACAAATGGTTTTAAGGGTGCAACTGTTCTTAATTAAGCGAATTAAGTTAATACAACAAAATTAAGTTAATACAAGAAACTTTAAAACAAGCACATTGTACGGTTAAAGATTTTAATATCCTTTAAAAAAATACTTTTAAGGGTACAAATGTGCTTAATTCAGCGAAAAAAGTCAATACAAAAAAATTAAAGTAAATCTATAAAGCAAGCTTATTGTGTTGTTAAAGATATTAATATCCTTGCAAATTGGTGACTTTCATTCTTTAAATCTGCTTCATTCAGCGATCTACGTTAATAGAACAAAGTTAAAGAAAATCTTTAAAAGAAACAAAATGTACTTTTAAAGATTTTAATATCCTTTTAAACAAATGCTTTTAAGGGTACAAATGTGCTTAATTCAGCGAACTAAGGTAATACAACAAATTAAAGTAAATCTTGAAAACAAACATATTGCACTGTTAAAGATTTTAATATCCTTGTAAAAAAATGCTTTTAAGGGTACATATGTGCTTCATCCAGCGAATTAAGTTAATACAACAAAGTTAAAGTAAGTCTTTAAAACAAGCACATTGTGCTGTTAAAGATTTTGACATCCTTGTAAAAAAATGCTTTTAAGGGTATATATTTGCCTAATTAAGCGAACTAAATTAATACAAAGAAGTTAAAGTAAATTTTTAACACAAATAAGGTGTACTGATAAAGATTTTGATATCCTTTTAATCAAATGCTTTTAAGGGTATATATTTGCTTAATTCTGCGAAGAAAGTCAATACAAAATTAAAGTAAATGTTTAAAGTGCCACTGAACTACTTTTGGACGAAATCAAACTTTCGAGAGTTAAGATCATTTCTGATGGAAGAAATATCGTAGAATCGATTGCCCTGAATATTGTTTCATTTTGGTACCGGGAAATGCCAATTTTTGGGGTGTTTTTACCCCCAAGGTCTTGCAAAAAGAGCCTGGGTCGAGTGACGTATTCTGATTTACACAGCGTTTCATTCAATTCATCCTATTGAAAAATACACAGTAAGCAACTCGTTGGAAGGCAGCAATTTGACAATGTTCTGTAAGGAAAGTTAAGATTATTGCATCATTTGTCGCGATTTCAGAGAGAAATTGGATAGCAATTGCCTCAAAAGCAACAAGTGACCACGAGATGACAAAGAATGAGTTTGGTCGCGTGGTGCAGTCCGTTCAAAACTGTTTGAAAGCCGCTGTGGCACGATCATTTAGGCCATCTCTCCCACGAGCAAGAGGCGATGAAGGCGGAATTGAAAGCATCAATTACGGCTTGTTTGGAGATGAAATATTCAACTTAAAGGATATCATGGAGAGCTTCTACATTTACATGGTGAGAATTTGTGCTTGAATGCATTATTTGTTTTTCTTTCAGTTCTTGTGTTGGGTTATTTTCTTCGGTGTTCACGCCAGACCAGAGTAATACATACTGGAGCCTTTATTGACCCCAGCGGGACGTGATCAGATATGAGCTTTTGACAAACTTACTGAATCCGACTGTTACCAAAAAGATAGGGAAAGTGGAGCGATTATAGAATGGGAAACTGAGCCTCAGATCGTATGCAAATACTAACTAAACATGAGTTTTTTACTAACACTTTACGGCTCGTATTCCGTTGTTATTGCAGCTAAAAAATCAAGCTTTGTGCTGCCAAGAGCAAGTTACACTCTTGCCTCGATCTTCGGAAGATTTTGTCGTTTTTTGGGCCTGAATGTATTCTTAAATTATTATTACGTTTTTAAATTTGAGATGGATTATTATTATTATTATTATTATTATTATTATTATTATTATTATTATTATTATTATTATTATTATTATTATTATTATTATTATTATTATTATTATTATTATTATTATTATTATCATTATTATTATTATTATTATTATTATCTATTTATTTAAAGTAGGCGTATAATGGCTAGCTATAAAATAAAAGCTAATTCAGGCCTACTACAAAGTAAAATTGTTTCAAAATAAAAGAAAAATACATATATATCTAACATAAGGATTAATTCAATATAATACATATATACAGATTTTTACAATGTTTTTACAGAAATTTTTAGTATTTACAATGCAACGCATTTATCCTTTTAAGAACCCAACCTGAGCCACGAAAGGTCTACACAGTCTACAGTTACATTCCTCTCCTTTCCAGGTTTTTATTCTCCTTTCAAAGGTGGAGAGGGTATCTGATTGTTTCATGTCATTGGGAAGTGCCTGCCATAATCTACTTCCTAGAAACGAGATCGTCTCTAAGCCATGGCAAGTAGTGCGCGCTTTTGGCAGCAGTAGATTATGGCAGCTTCTTAACCCGTAAGTACTGTGCTTTTCAACAAAGATCTCCTTCATGAAAGTAAGATTGAGTTCCCATTTTGTTTTATAAATTTCAGTCATCAGCAACTGTAAATTTCTTGTGTGGATTGTAACCGCATTGTCTCTGAGAAACATTGTGTCAAAATCTGATCTCATATCTTTGTAAGTTATCCGCAATGCCCGTTCATGAATACGATTGACTTTGTTGTCAAGTGTTCTATTGCAGAACATCCAAACAAGAGGACAGTAGTTGAACTGGGACAAGATGAATGCCCTCATTATTCTCTTTAGTTGTTCACTGTCAAGAAAATGAGAGATTCTCGAGAGAGCATGTAGCTTTTGCCCAGCCTTTTTGCAAATGGACTTTACTTGCTGTTTAAAGCATAATTTTTTGTCCAGAATCACTCCAAGCAACTTTTCTTCCTTGCTCTCTTTAATCCTCACACTTCCGATATTTAGAGAAATATCATTACTTTTGTCTCCAAAGATCATCAGATGGCATTTGTCCTCATTCAACTTCATACAGTTGTTTGGAAACCATTCTGCAATTTTAAGGGCATCACTCTCTAATGTTTCAATGATACCTTCAATATTGTTGTCACAAGCATAGATAGTCGTATCATCTGCATAGTTACATATTTCAGCATCATTCACAAACATGAAGAGATCATTGAGGTATATGTTAAACAGAGGAGGTCCCAAGACCGAACCCTGCGGCACACCCATCGTTGTTTCTCTCCATGTGCTGAAGGACCCATTCATCTTTACCCTCTGCTTCCTCTCATTGAGATAGCTATGGATCAACCGCAATGCACTTATACTGAAACCGTAAGCACTTAATTTTGCAATCAAAAGCTCATGATTTAAGCAATCAAAAGCCTTTGAGAGATCCATGAGCAGTGCTCCAGCGACACCCCCTTTATCTAAGGTCTTTTTGCAGGTTTCTATGAGTCGTAAAAGTGCATGTTGGGTTCCATAGCCCTCTCGAAATCCACACAGAAGAGGAGAAAGGAAACTAATGGCATGAGATTTCATTTGACTCTCCAGGACTCTCTCGTAAATTTTGGACACAGATGATAAAACCGTTATAGGTCTATAATTTTTCTTGATAAAAGCATCAAGACTTTTGAACAGGGACGAAACCTCACCAGCTTTCAGTTCCTTTGGAAAATAGCATTCCGACAAATTCGAATTGAAGATTTTTTTGATGAGAACAGCAAAAACATCTGCATTCTGTTTGAGGATCTTAGCTGGAATGCTGTTTAAGGGAGACGCCTTTTTTGAGTTCAGTTTTTGAATCTGTAAAAGTATCTCATTAATAGTCACTGGTTTGAATTCAAATCGACTCAGTTCGCAGCATTCTTTGATCTTTTTAATGCTGGGATGATTAGCATATTTTTTGATAGCTTTTCCACTGGATCATTTATCCCATTAGTTGGTGAGAGCAGTGTCTGGTCTTCGGAAATTCCCAAACTCTCTGTTATGTTTGTGAAATAATGATTAAAAATTTCTGCTATCTTTAAGTCCTCAGTTATCATTTTTCCATCTTCCATTAGAGTCACAGATGAATTTGTTTGTACTTCATTTGAGAAAACCGGTTTGACTGTCCTCCAAAATCTACGGTTATCTGCAAGGTCTCCAAGGTCAAGGTTCCGATAGTAATCAGATTTCGTCTTGCGCAGGAGTTTCACACAAAAATTTCTTTGCGTTTTAAAATGGTTTCAGGGCAACATAATTAAAGTCATGAAAGCACCCTTTTTGAAGGACCAAGATGCATCAGTCATGCAAACCTCTGCTATGAACATCCCGAATCAGGCAACTGCTGAAAATGAGACACAAGTATGCAAGCTGAGGCTGAGCAATATTCCTATAATATTCTTAAAAACTAGACGATTCGGAGCCAGAATATTCTTGTAAATTATGTTCTCATAAAGAAGTGTGTAGCCAAAGTGGAGACATGAAGTTTTGCCTTTGTTGCAGTTGACTGGCAGTCATTCAGCTAATTCAGAGCTAACTTTGTTATTTATTGGTATTCAGGTCCAATGTCGAAGA
Organism: Aurelia sp. 4 Dawson et al 2005; assembly: GCA_964019985.1. Taxonomy (NCBI): domain Eukaryota; kingdom Metazoa; phylum Cnidaria; class Scyphozoa; order Semaeostomeae; family Ulmaridae; genus Aurelia; species Aurelia sp. 4 Dawson et al 2005. The sequence goes on along the minus strand of OZ026500.1, from coordinate 10,598,486 downwards.
AACTGCTTGAAGCATGGTTGACTGCAGTTGGATCAGAATTTCTCATCCAAAATGGCTTTGCAACATGAATCAAGAAAATACTGTTGCAAAATTGGAAATTCAAAATATATGCCATAAAACATTAGACCGACAATTGGAACTCTGCTTTTCATGTAATTTTGCACTGTATAATGGAACAAAATCTTATTAGGTTTATCCTTTCCACCTGTGAATTCTTGCAGCAAATTCTACAGATACAGTGTGGTCTAGTCCACTATCGGTCTCTTGGCCTCAAAGATTAGATGAAATATCACAGAACCTTATGCTTCTTGTTGCAGCAAAATAAGTAACAGTTTCTGTGCTGAAGTTTCATAAAATGTTGAGAGTGGATCTAAGAACGGTGAAAAGAAGTGATGTGCAACCAAAATATTATGGGACTTCCCATGCATGAAGTATTCTGAAACAGAGTTATTTTTCATGTAATTATGTTCCATCATAATATACACTAAATATCTGATTACCAAATCATATCAACTCTAGTGGTGGTTTACCTAACTGAGAAAAACTGACTCAGACTTTAGGACCCAGCTGTATAATTGCAGTATTTAAATTATTTTGCAGGTATGAAATGTTACAAGATATGTTTCAAGATTATAAACATTGAAAAATTCAGGAAGACCAAATTCCAAATAATATAGTTTCTAAAAGACGTTTTATACTTCCACCAGAAGACCACAGCATGCAGTTTTCAAATTTTGAGGGCTATGAGATTTACTTTTATACAAGTAGCAGTCTCTCATGAAAAATATCTGTAAATTTGCATCTAACACGGCCAAGAAACAAAATTTGGCTCTGTCTGCACTGAACCAAAGAGTTCCTAACTGGGATATTGATATCAGCAAGCAAATTCAGTGTGTGTCAGTCCTGCCTTACTTTGACATTTCTTAAAACTTGCTATTAGTACTTTACAACGTAGCAATGATCAACGTAGCAATTATTAAACATCTTATTTTCTGTTATTTTCTTGCTGAGCTTGTGTTTGCAAATAAAGAATGGTAGTTTAGGGACCATCATCATAGCTTCTCTTCTCAAGACTGTAGAAAATCAAGCAAAGTGTTTTTCACATTTTCTGGATACAACTACTATGAGTGAAGTAAACATACAGAAACCATCCATACGAAACCCAACTAT